>JAFBJZ010000779.1:1200000-1560000 GCA_016785225.1 Psettodes erumei | reverse complement strand
AATTATTTTCAGCAGGAACCACACAATATGTGTGTTCCTCTGTGCCCGAATGTATGTGTGTGTTTTTCAGTATGTGCGCACGGTTTTGTGTGCGTTTCCTTGTACAGGCTTTAGGTCAATAAATGTGGTTTTATGATCAGAGCACAAACTCGACTCTCAGAGGGGAAGAGGAGGAGGAGGAGGAAGTTTGAGGGGATTTCACTTTAGCGCTAATGACATCTACAGACACTGTGTGTGTGTGTGTGTGTGTGTGTGTGTGTGAGATCGTGTGGAGACTGAGTGCTCTGGATCACTAACTCACGCAAGGTGCATTGTGGGAAGGTACCCACCTCTCGACAATTGATTCGATTCTTTCAGCACCTTACATCTGCGAATTAGCGTATTTGCAAGTTTGTGCGTGTTTACGTGAGCGGTGGGTGGGCGTGCGTGTGTGTTTGTGTGCGTGCGTGAGCGGCGGGTGGGTGTTTCCTGACCTCAGCCTTTTCATTCCCACAGTTCCCAGCGTTCCCCTGCTCCGCAGACGGCCCCGATTGTTGTGGCGTTTTTGTCGCTGTGTGGGCGTCTTTCCACGAGCGGTTGTTTTCAGGAAGTAAACAGAGCCGACACCAGGCTTCGCTCTGGAACACGACTCCGACTCGACAGTTACTGCAGTTTCCACGAAAATACTGGGAACACATGTGGAGGGGCTGGATTTTACTGAAGGACCATACCTGCGTGTTTTCGAGTTCCACCTGCTTAACTGCGAGTCGTGTCGTGGCGAATATTTTGAGATACGCAACATCGGCAGCGGACAGTTGTGCAGAATCCTGGGTTATGACGTTGATAGCTTTCCGTGACGTCACACGTGGCAGCGATGATCGCGGTGAGGGTCAATAAAAAGTCGACCCTTAATTGAAGGCCACATTTACGTTTACAAAAACACAACTGGAAGTTATTGCCAGTTTTTTTGTTTTTTTTCCCCCACTCACAAGTAAAAGCCGAGAGATTCGGCAAACCAGCAAGCTTTTAGGGATCTGAGGAAAAACTCAGGAGGTTTTTGTTTGATGGGAAAAAAAAAAAAAAGTTTTCTGGTTTTAATGATTTCTCTTAGGGAGTGTGGGAAGTGAGATGATGTTTTTGTTTTTTATAATGCCCCCAAGTCTTTTTCTTTTATTTCTTCTGTCTGTGCTTTATCATGAGATTTTTTTTTTTTTTTTTTTTTGGGGGCGCACATCTGTGAACCATTCATATGCAAATACTCTAAAGTTAACAAAGCAACCCACGTCTTTTTTTTTTTTTTTTTTTGGTTTGTTTTGTTTTTTAAGGGGATCGAGGTAGATTAGGTGTAGCCGCGGAGTGGAGTTTTTCATTTTAATGCGAGCCAGTGCGGGGAGACGGGGAGGGAGAGGAGAGCGCTTTCAACAGCTGTTCCAGGGCTTGCGTCATGCGGCGCGGGCTGGCGTCATGGCTGAGTGTTCGCACGCTATGCGCGCACACACGCAGAGGCATGCTGCGGGGACCCCCGGTCGAAGGCACGACCAAACACAGGCATCGCGTTCCCCCTGCAGCCGCTGTGTTGCCGCGGAAGAGCGTCACCTGTTTCGAGCGCTGACGGTCCCGCGTTTTACTGCATGTTTGCTGCATGACCGCCCCCCAAGGAGGAATTGCTGCTTTTTTCCCTGGTAGTCATCAAACTGAAAGAAGATGTGCTGTGGAAACTATGTCAGTCCTTGTGGGGCAAGTGGTGGGCACCGTAGGTGCAAAGTGACATGGTTACCATTTAAAGCGTTGGCTCAGAGGAAAACATATTGAGCTTTACAAAAAACAACAAGCACATGTGTTGTTTTTTTTTAATCAAAAAAAGTCTTGTCTAACAAATACGAAATATGGACATAGAGAAAAATTTAAACTTATTTTTCCTTTAAAAAAACATTAAAAAGTTAAAAATCCTTGTTTTCATACTTATTACAAAGATTTTTTTTTATAAAGACTTAAGACTCTACTCATTTGTAAAGTGTATGCATGCATGTATGCCAGAGTTTCTTACATAAATAAGCTTTAAACGTTTAAAATTGAGCACATTTTTTAAAAATCCTAAAGTGTATGCTACAGTATACAAAATGAAAAAAAATTATGAAATGAAAAATGCAATGTAGTTTTTCGGTGAACAAAAAGCAAAGTAAAACAAGGGTCATTTTTACAACCCTTGACCTGTTGATAATTTGCTGACAAATGAAGTAACTATTGCGGACCCATCGGATGTTGGTGTTTTCTCCAGCGTGAAAGTCAAAAGCAGCTGCGAGCGCGTCGCTCTTCACTGTGTTCGCTGTGATTCGTGCTGAGCCTGAGCCTGAGCGAGCGAACGGAAGCTAGACGACTTCTGAACGCCGTGTGTTTCTGTGTTGCAGGTGTACGCCCCGTCAGCCAGTACAGCCGACTACAACAGGGACTCACCGGGCTATCCCTCCTCCAAACCCCCCAGCGCTGGCTTCCCCAGCTCATTCTTCATGCCAGGTATTCAGAAGATATGCATCTCTGCTTTTCTCTTTCTCTGTGAAACCTCCAAAAGCCAGTTCGTCGTTTTTCCTAAAGAAGGAAAACCGAGTAAAAACCTGACACCTCACACTAACGTTTTAATGTTTGTTCGCAGTCAGTGTGGTTGGATCTGTTTGACTTGATTGACCTGCAGTAACAGGTCCTGTTACATGACTTCTATCGTCAAATAATTATAATTTCTTCCAGACTGTCTCTTCTTCCGTCTCACTTGGTCGTCTTTCACGTAAACACACGCGCTGTCGTACACGCGGTCTCAGATATCGGGTTGGCGCCAGTCTGCGCTAACAGGCCTGCGCTTGAACCTGAAGAAGGAAAAGAGGCGTCCCATGTAATGGATGTTTTCTGACACCAGACTGCTTCCCCTGGATCAGAACACTAAACTGCACGTAGACGCAGCGCGGAAGGGTTGACAGAAAGCAAGCTGATCCGGAAGCAGCGCGCGGCGCGCGACGTGGCCCTCTCTCAGCCTCTCTTGTGTTTTCTGTCAGATGGTCACAGTGGCGATCCCTGGAGCAGCAGTAGTAGCAGTATGAGCCAGCAAGGCTACCACGGCAGCATGCTCGGGGGCGGGAACTCCGCCCACGGCCCCGCCCAGAGCTCCTCCTACTGCGGGATTCACCCTCACGACAGACTGGTGAGCAGAGCTGTCAATCACTGCTTGTACCTGTGCAGGGGTCTGTACGGTTTAGCCACGTTTCCACCAAGCGGGACAGCTCAGTACGGGACGGTTCACGTTCTTAACTTATCTCAACAAGTGTCGCCATCAGCAGACTGCAGTGGACCGGACCAACATGGTGCCCTCGGCGAAGGGTGCCAAAAAGTGGGATGCTGGGATCGGTTGTTTTGGGACCCCTCACGATTAATGCCAATGGAAACACAAATAAATGCGTAGCGTACCGAACTTTGCCGCTTGGTGGAAACGTGGCTTTTGTGACTTCCCTGATACCTTCAGGGTAAAAAAAATCATATCCATCCATGATATTTCATACTTTCATATAGTAAAATGTTTTTTTTTTGTTCTTGCTGAACTAGATAAGAGCATTATGATCCTATCTATAGCTGTAAAAAAAATATTATTGTTAGACTATTAGATATTTCGCACGTTCAAATGTTCAAGTGTGTGGCAGACAAGTTCAGCGGATGGCGGTTTGTCAGGCCAACGACACGGGAAGCCAGACTGATAAAAACATTTTAAAGCCCAAGGCAGTGATGTTATGGTAATTGGTCACTGAAAGTTATGGAATTTAAAAGCATGGCCGCAGCCCTGGTAAAGTCATACATTCATAAGCAGCAAACATCTGTGAAAACTGTCAGTGGTCAATAACGCAGTACATGAATAGCTATGGGCTCTCTGCAGAACGTATTCAACATGCTGTACTTTTCCACTTATCTTGAGCTGGCTGTGTTGTGGTTTACTTTCTGTGCATTTCTGCTGCCCAAATGTGCGGCTGTAAATCCGTCCAGGATCATTAGATGATGATTCTCACGGGCTAATAAGAGCGCTGCGTTCTCATTCATTTTTATTCTGTTCACATGTGACGTTTCCTGTTTTGCGGAGATTTGTCGTTTTTTTCGGTCGCGTTGACGTGTCTGCTGGA
Organism: Psettodes erumei; assembly: GCA_016785225.1. NCBI lineage: Eukaryota > Metazoa > Chordata > Actinopteri > Pleuronectiformes > Psettodidae > Psettodes > Psettodes erumei. The sequence continues at coordinate 1,555,867 of JAFBJZ010000779.1, read as the reverse complement.
ATTTTCATCTCGCCCCCCCTTCCCCGCAGAGCTACCCGTCGCACTCATCTGCGGACATCAGCTCCAGCCTTCCTCCCATGTCCAGCTTCCACCGAGGGGGAGGCAGCGGGGGCGGGGGCAATCACTACAGCACCGCCTCCTGCACCGCCCCCACCAACGGCACAGACAGCATCATGGGTAAGACAATGACGAAGTTCGAAAAGCGAGGCGGAGGCTTCAGTCAGCTGGCAGCGTAGCTCATCACATCAGCACACGGACTGAACTGAATGGGGGACCCGCCCTTCTTTTTATCTGATTGGACAGAAACTCAGCACAACTGGGATCACATGGGGCGTTTTTGCTACTCAAGAAGCAAGTACGCTTTTTGAAAAACCTTTGGTGCTAAATTTGTTTTCAAAATAAACGTGAGACGCTAGCGGGTGGAGAAATGTTCCACCCGTGAGAAGTGTTTCGCTGTGCGTGAGTACAGCCTCACAGAGCCGCCAACATGGCTGCAGTCTCTGCAGACGCTCGGCGTTGTTCATCCGTTTGTGACGTAACGTGACGCGACGTCGAGCTTCAGCTCGTCTGAATGTCCTTTCCAATCTCCCCGTGTCAGAGCTGTAGACTTAAAGAGACTTCACCTGCGACAATGAAGACTCGATGCGTGACTTGGACTTGACTTAGCGACCTCCCTGACTTGCCTTGACCTTTGACTTAAAAAGGAAACATTCAAGTCTCAAGTTTTAACTTTATTTATTTTATTGTCTGACTACGAAGGTTGCTGATCACTCAGACTGCCAGATGCGGGGCACTTGCTGCTGCTGCGTTGTGTTTTGACTCTTGAAGAGTCCGCAGATGATTTATTCTCAATAATCACTCGCAAAAGACAACAGTGACGGTCCTTTCCACTCAGGAGACGACATTAGCTGGACCGCATTTTTTATTTATTGTCACATGAGCGGTTGTAAATGTCCCCGCTGTGATTGGACTCAGATGACTGAAACCGCTTAAAAAGTATCTCCCGCTGTCGGAGGAGAAGGCCGGCGGTCAGAAACGGAATATAAGCGAATTGAGAGAAACACTTGTACTCCGTTTTGGCTCGACCTTGACACCGCTAACGCACACAGGCATGCACACGCACACACACACACACACACACACATGCCATATGGACCCCTTGCTTTGAGTCCCGTAGAACAAATAGGACAGCAATAAGAAACAGATTGAAAGTTTGTTTTCATGGGAAGACATCTCCAACATTCCACAAGGAGATCGCACACGCATGCACGCACACACACACACACACACACACACACACACACGGTAGAAGGGTGTAAACACGAGATGAACCTAATAAAGAACATGACGCTGTTGTTTAAATATAAACATATGACAGACGTGTGCGCACTCACGCACACAGACTCGCTGTGTTCACGGCTCTTTTTCTGCCACAGTCTGACTTTGTCGTCTGTGGCTGATGTTCGCGTCAGGTACAGTCCAGGCTCCCGACGACCAGTGTTCACAAAGGAAAACGTATGAAAATGCCCTTAGAAAAGTCCCAGACCTGCACCTTCCAAAGAATCCAGTTGGTGGGAATCCATTGAGGGATCACTGTTGCCCTCTCCCTGTTGCTACTCCTACTTTCAGGTTTTTTTTAATATGTAATATATGACAAATGGGGGGGTCACTTTGATTATTTGGAAAGTCAGCATGCAAATTAAAAGAAGCCTTGATTTATATTAGCGCGCTGCTTTTGGTCCCATGATGCAATGCTCAGAGGAAATGGAGGCGCTACATGCAGCTGGAAGGAAAGAAAAATGCGGACGCTGACGAGACAGCTCCAGAAAGATCTTGCAAAATGAAAAATATTTTCTTCACAGCTGCAGAGCTTCGTTTTTTTTAATGCATCTCGTAAAATAACTGCAAAACAGTATGCAGTGACAGCTAGTGTAGTACACAGTGTATAAATACTCACCTAACAAGTTATTAAGAAGCACTCGCAGTACTGTTCCTGCTGTTTCTTGAGTGCTCACTACAGTGGAGCTCAAACTACAGATGAATGACTAAATAGTCTCACTCACTGAGCACTTTATTAGGAACATCGTGCTAATAATGAGCTTGTGCACTGGGTAACTGTGTGAATGAGCAGGTGTTCCTAATAAAGTGCTCGCTGAGTGCATATCCAGTATGTAATATGGAAGGGTACAACAATAACAATAATAATAATAATAAAAAAAGAAAGAAAACAACAAATAGATTTTTCTCTCAAAAAGAGGTGATGGAAACAGACAGAAAAAAAAACAACCCATAAAAATCTGTTTCATCTTCTGAGTGCTCCCCTCCTTTGTGACTATAAGCTCTCATTTATGAAAAAGATTTTCTCCTGCATATGTTCTAAATTATGCATCAAGTCAGGATCTGAGTGTGTGTGTGTGTGTGTGTGTGTGTGCGCGTGTGTGTGTGTATGCGTATAACAGTAATCCCCTGGATGGTTTACTAGGCCAGTGGTGTGGCGTGAGTTAGACATGAGGCTTTAACCCCAAAACATATGCTGCTTCCTGTCTCTCCCTCTCTACCTGTCTCTCTCTCTCGCTCTCTAACTGCTTAAAGAAGTCCAGCTCTGCCAATCTATGTAATGGGTTCATTTGCCGTGGAAGGATGTGTTTTTGTTTGTTATGTTGTATGTGTGTGTGTGTGTGTGTGTGCGAGCGTAAACTTTCCATCTGGGATCTGCTATCGGGAGAGATGAGCTGTGAGCACGTCAGAGTCTCTCTGCCTCAGCGTGTGTGTGTGTGTGTGTGTGTGTGTGTGGGGGGGGGGGGGTGTGGGTGCTCATCTGGTCCTGTGAGGTCACTTCCTTCCTCTCTGGCCTCAGTGCTGTTCAAGTGTGTGAAACAGATTTAGTTGTATTTAAGTCCAGTATTTGCGCACGCACACACACACACACACACACACACACACACACACAGTCATTTAAGATCTGCATAGAGGTCAGGGGTTTTTTTTGTTGTTTTTTTAAACACTGTTCCTGATGTTTGTCACAAGAGCCCGGTCACATCACCATTTAAAAAAAAAAAAAATTCCAAATTTTCCCTTTCCATTCATTTGAGCTGGCACTGCTGCAGTCTGTGGATCTGCGCACGGAGCTGCAGTAAATCTGCACAGAGCCGTCGCATAATGTTCAGCCTGGGTGAACTTTAACACCAGAATTCGCTCCACTGGGAAGCCGCCTTCGCAGCGCTGACCTTTGAGGGAACATTAAGCCGGGGAGTCCAAAAGGGAGGATGCTATCGTTTCCGCGCTGTCACGCCCATCAATGTTACCTAACTGCACTCCGTCAAAGCGGCAGCAGCGCTGCGAAAAGACACGCGTCGCGGTCGGCCCGTCGGGAATCCACGGTACAAATACGTAGACAGATAACATGGGAGTTGAGGTGGATGACCTCACGCAGTTCCCGACACACAGCTGTCATGCTAAAGGTGTATGTTTGAGGCGGTCACAGTTAAAACATGTAGTCAAACGGCATCCTTATACACAAGACTGCATCCCTCTTTTTGTGTGTGTATGTCACAGCAAACCGGGCGCAGAGCGGAGCAGCCAGCAGCTCTCAGACAGGAGACGCCTTAGGGAAAGCGCTCGCATCGGTGAGTGCAGCGCACACACACACACACACACATCCAGGGACCTGTTCAAGCCCTTGAATAATGCAAAATGCTTGATTTCATTTTTTCAAGGCTTGGAGCCTGTCATGTTTCTTTAATTGTGTGTGTATGTTGTTTTCTGGATTGTCGCTGACTTTTGTCTTGTTTTTTTTTTTTTGTTTTTTTTATCAGATTTACTCTCCAGACCACACGAACAACAGCTTCTCATCCAATCCCTCCACCCCAGTTGGCTCGCCACCCTCCCTCACAGGTAAGCACGCGGCAGTCACCTCGGTTCCCAACCACACACACACACACGCTACATGGACACAAAACCAACACAGGGCCAACACTCTCAGATGCAAGAGGCAGAGCTGACTGAAGACTTGGCCTGGAGTCAGACTCGTGTAAGTCACAAAACTGAGGACTTGAGACTGAAGTTGTTTGATATAACTTGAGACTTGACTGTTTGTGGAGTTTCACTTTAATTGCTTTCAATTGAATTTGTTCTGAATGACTTGGTGAAAAGGAATTGAGACTTGACTTGAACATATGTGGAGACTTGTATTAGCCTTGTTTCAAATTATTTAAGAATTCGTCTCAAATGACCTGACCTGACTTGAAGGGCTGTACTTTTAAATGACCGTTCACACATGACTTCAGACTTGACCTGGACTTGCCCCGGGAGACTTGAATGCAGCTCTTGCAAAAAAGAGGATTAAAACTTCAACTCTGTTTTGATTTTATGATTTAAAGGGGATCCTGTTCTTCATGTGCAATCCCATGTGTGCCATGTGCTTCAAGTGCAATCCCACGGAAATAATCGTCACGTCTCCTCCAATCCTCCTGCTCCTCTTATTTCCACCAATTACTTCTCTTCTCGCCCGACGTTGTAAACTCTCCCCGCTGCTTAAAGTGAAAAATGACTTTCCCTAATAATAGTTGTGTCGAATTTGTCTGTAATTGTCGCCGCTACACACACCGTTTGATATTTCTTTGCCACGCCTTGTGACTGATAGCTTTAATTACGAGCACCACTTCCACAAATTGTTCGCAAACCTGCCGGCTCTGCGAACGCGAGCCCCCTCCCTCTTCCTCCGCTCCTCCTCGTCATTATGGCTGCCTGGGATATTGCCTGCTAAACCATAATTGGTGTTTATCATTGTGTCAGAGTTACTCCACTTTTTACAAATTAGAAATGAAGCCTATTAGAGCAAACTACATGCAAATTGATATCCAAGGCTAATTCTGCGAGGGTGTTTTACAGTGTTGGACTCGGAATAATTTACCCTGCCGTTTAATACACATATTTGTATTTGCACATGAATGTGCCCAGGTGATTATTCATTAATTAGCATATGGAAATGAGCATGTAATATGAGTAAAGGAGAGGGGAGAGAAAAGACTGCGAGACAAAATGGGAAGACAATAAAAAGGAGAAACATGAGCTAATGAGATGAGATCAGAGTTACAAGGGAGAGATCAGCGGTGAGGGCGGAGGAGGGGAGAAAAAAGAGGAAGCGGCAAGACTGGCGGGAGAGAGAAGGAGAGAGGAGAAGAGCTGCGACGGAGGTATAGGAGAGGAGGACAGGAAACAAAAGGGAGGAGGAAAAAGGAGGACCACAAGGAAGGGTTATGGTGGGAGGCTCGGGCCTCAGTTGTGCTGTCGGCGCCACAGACGAGTCCACTTGGAGGAGCAGACCGTCGCGTACTCGCAATGTGTAACAGTGGCTTAGGAACAGTGAGGAAGAAGAGGATAGGAAGGAGAGGAGAGATGAGGAAGAACATGGTTGACTTTGACATTGCAGTGTGACCACCACACGTCTCAGTTTTCACTCATGATGGGTCAAACTGGAACAACCTGGTGCTGAATCTCCTCTTAATCTGTCCAACATCTTTATTCCCAAACGACGTTTATATAACGCGAGCGAGCATCATCCTTTCTGCCACGTCTGCAACTTCAGGTTTTGATCAGTTGAGTTTCCAGCCATTGGCTTTGTCGGCACAATCGGTTCGGTCCAGATTCGCACAGGGGGATTTGCGGACGCCAGGCAAACCTGCGATTATTTTTCACATCAACTTTGATGCATCATGACTTACTGTACAAAGCTGAAAAAAAACCCATCTCAACACAAAGAAGATGGACAGAAGCACAGAGAGCTAAGCTAGTCACAACATCAACAAGCTACCCCCGCAAAACTGCTCTGTGAGTTCGTCCCTCCTCTGAAGCCTTAACCTGGTTAAAAACGGCTCCGTGCACCAGCCGTCATCTCTCCGAGCCTCATATTAATGTAAATTCACACAAGTCGCTGTCTATCTTCTGTCTACCAGCTAATGAGAGCCATCGATTCAGACACGGCCCTTCAGAGCGCCGTCAGACACAAAGGCGGGAAAGAACAGAGGCACAAAGCTTGTTTATTCTGCAGAGGGCCCATGCTAATCAACCACTTGTACCTTTTCAAAAACAAAAGCCTGATATTAGCATTTCAGCTATGAGATATGAGTCCGTTTGTTTTTCGTCTTTTCTTCCTCATCCCTGTGTTCTATTATGTCCGAGCTCCGCGAGTGGATGCGATGAGAGACTCCTCGTGTGTGGAGACGTTTTGTGCGCTGGACGTTGAGTGGTTTTGTTTTTTGACATACAAAAGGAGAGGGGGTTTTGGCTCTGATCTGCAATCAGGCATCCATCCTGTGCAGGGTCACGGGAGGCTGGGCCGTATCCATCATGCGCTGGACGAGACACTGGTCTCTTCAGGACAGAATATGTAGAATATACATGAAAGGCTGTCAGTTTGAACTGAGCATCTCCTCGCCCCCTCTCCTGATGATCTCCCCTCGTCTCCTCTCTCCTAGCTGCCAGCTCGGCTGTTTGGTCGAGGAACGGCGGGCAGGGAGCGTCGTCGCCAAACTACGAGGCTCCGCTGCACTCTCTGGTACGCACACGACCATTTGCAACGTGCAAAACTCCACAACGCTGATTCAACCTCCCACGAGCTACTACTAAAGTGCGACTCAGAGCCACGTCGGGCTTCAGATGCGCACGCATCGTCTCATGCGTCCGTTCCTTCCGCAGCAAAGTCGCATTGAGGACCGCCTGGAGCGTTTGGACGACGCCATCCACGTGCTGCGGAGCCACGCGGTGGGACCGTCCACGGGCATGAGCAGCGGGCACGGCGACATGCACAGCCTCATCGGCGCCGCGCACACGCACAACGGCGCCATGGGCGCTCTGGGCAGCGGGTACGGGACGGGACTGCTGTCGGCCAACAGACACTCCCTCATGGTAGGACTCCGGAGAGCGCTTTCGGCATTTGAAAAAAAAAACACGGGGTACCTGCAGTATTTTAATAAGTTACCTTCAAGAAGCATAAAAGCAATCCTGGTTTGATAAGTAGCACTTAACCAGAATAAATGGTACAATTATAAGCTGGACTGTATGTACAATCACACGGCGACAGTGAAACAAAAAATTGTGAGCTGCGTCATTTAAAAAGAGGTCAGCACTGATAAAGTTTTAAAAAAAAACAGAGCAGAGAGGACAAGGGTGAAGACAGGAAAGGTTAGAGGAGACTTTGATATTTAAATGTCTTGCATTAAAACACGTCGAGTGGAAAAAGGCAAAAAAGAAAAAGGCATGTTCATCCATTACTCGCCCACACATTAAGAACTACATCACAGCATCACATGAAGAGCCCACATCAACCTGCAAACAGCCCCGTCTCCACCACACGCCCTCTGACATGACGGCCATTTCTGCAAATCGTAATATTCGTAGTCGGCCCTGAGGAGAGCAGAGGAGAGGAGAGGAGAGGAGGTTGAACCGAAAAGCATGAAGTAAGACAGCCGTAATGTTTTCCATATTTAAGGCTTTTGGCTTTTTTGTCAACTTGAAACAATAAACATAAAGAACCAAACAGCTGTGTGACATAAGGAGATGTAGGAGGGTGAGAGCATTATAAAACCAGTATAAACACGCTCAGATGCCTGCGAATGTTCCGTCAGACCCGCTTTGTTTATTTGTGCCGTGCGTTCGCCCGCGTTCCCGCGCGCGCGCGCACGCACCAGATGTTCGCCCGCGCTAACGCACATGACACTCCGCGGCCTCAGCCCCACTTCTGTTCTGTCCGGCGTGTAACGAGGCCTGCGGGCTGTAGGGGGCACTGGCTGCAGCTCTCGCTGTTCTTTGTTAGAGGAGTTACTTTGAAGTGTTATTTTCTAAATGGAGAGCACCTGTGGCACAGGGGAGTGTGTGTCTGTGTGTGTGTGTGTGTGTGTATTTGTGCGCGCGTGCACGTTTGTTGGCCGGCTCCCACACACATTTTCTTCTTCTCACGCATATCTGTCCAGCCCTCCCTCCCTCCCTCCCTCCCTCCCTCCTGGAGGTCAGTGCATCATTGTCTAGACACATAAACACATGCATCTTCCCCTCACCTCCGTCATTCTCCTCCAGCTCACAGTTGCGGTGTTGTGCGCGGCAGAGCTGTCTTTTTTGTCTCATTTGCCTGCCCTTCATAGGTTTGCGGAGTTTTTTTGCCGCAGCCTTCATCGTGGATGCGAAACAGCACTGGAGAGGCTGTTTGCCCCCCCCAAACACAAAAGAAAAGAAATAAAAAGAAATACATAAAGACGTACGTCGACTGTGATCGCGTGATCCAAAACTTGGTCGAAACTTGCCGGCTCGTACGTGGATGTTCTTCCCTTAAAGGGCCGGTCTACATCACGTGAGTCAGACTCCACCCGGGTCTGTTTGTTTTTAATGGACACACTGTGGGATGCTAAAGGTTTTGTAAAGGTTCAGTTTGAGGAGTTATATGACAGGTATGAGCTTCTTCTGATGTATGACTAAAGTGGGCTGTCCTGATGAGAACAGCACACTTCAGGAAACACAGCTCACGGGTCAAAGGGAACTAAATCACCTGCGCTAAATAAACCAGCGAAAGAAAATACCGCAAATGTTCACTTTACTGTACCGTTTCGGCATTTCAGACTCCTTCTGCTTTTATTAATTTTGTGGTCGTGAAAAAAATCTCCGAAGAAAGGATCGAGCTCTCCGCGAGGATATGAAAGATGAGGGAGAAACGGAACCGTGTTTGGATTGATGATGTAATTGGAGGTTAGTGGCAGAGAAGCGGCTTAAGAATGGCGGGGGAAAAACTTGAGAGCTACTTTTCCGCTTCATTTGGAGGTTGTTCTAAACACTCCGTCTCCTCTCGGGACGTCCCCTGATACAAAATTTGGCATTAAGTTCCATGAAGTGACTTGGAAGGTTTAGCCTAAGAAAACACTGGGAGGTTTACCTCTTGCTTAGGGTAATATTTTTACAAACTACTTTTCAGTTTGACGTTGAAATGATTCCAAATACGTTTATGACTTGTTTTCATACGTTCGCAAGCAGGGGAGAAGAAGAGAATAAAGCCAAGTGAAGGATGTGTGCTGAAAAACACTGTTTACTTATGGACTCTTTAAACACACACACACACACACACACACACAGGCTCTCTCATAAATTGCTCCTTGTGTTGTCATTAGGACTGTGTGTGTGTGTGTTTATTTGGGCTGTGGATTATTGGCTGATAGAAAAAGAGGCTCATAACTGTTAGTCTGAAAACGCACCAGCTCCATAACTGCAGACACACACACACACACACACACACACACACACGCAGACTTATAAATATCCTCGACCAGTGCAGGGATCTGGTTTACGTCACATTGCAGGGACTCACCTCCATAGGTCTGTTAAACTGTCTGAGCTGCTGATTATAGCGTTTGCAGTTTTTTTTTTTCTCCCCACTTGTAAATTTCCATGGTCAAAGTTTTCTTTCGATGAGCTCCTCGCTGTTCCTCAAAGTAAAAACATAGTAGATCTCTGGGGTTTTTTTTATTTCCAAGCACTACAACACCCATGAGCCTCAGCTTAGTCTTGTGCTCAGGGTTAGGAGACTAAAACGCTTAGACTGAACTTTGATATACGCTGGATGCAGGCTGAGGTACTTGTACTGCTGCAGGACGTATGAACCAAAAGAAAAGGATGAGACAAGGATGAGACTCAATAGAAATTTGAAAAAAAAAAGAAAAGAGTGGAAAACAGACAGAACAGGGCAAGAGGAAGGAGTGATGTCATCTCTAAAATTAAGCCATTGTGTTTTTTTGTGTATTTCTCATGCACTTATTCTCTCTCTCTCTCCTTGTTTTCTTTTTCTTTCTTTCTTTCTTTCTTTCTTTCTTTCGCATCGTCCCACACCACCTCTTTCCTGCCATTGGTCTTTTTTCTTTTTTTAAATTTTTCCTGATTTCCTGTGTTGTCTTCCTTTTGCAATCCCTCTCTACTTCTTTTTCTTTATTCTTTCTGTCACTTTTCTGTCCTGCCCTGTTTTTGTCCTTTCTCTGCTCTCCTCTTCTTTCTTTTCTTTTTCGTGTCTTTTCCACTTTCTTTCTTGTGTGACTACGCTCTCATCTGCTGTTTGCTATGCTCTCTCTCTCTCTCTCTGTCTCTCTGTCTCTCTGTCTCTCTCGCTCACACACCGACGTCCTCTCTTGTTGACACCGTCTATTTCATATTTCTCATGTATTTATTGTTACTTTTGTTTTCATGCTCCCATCTCCATGCACTTCTCTCTCTCGCTTTTTCGCACACACACACACACACACACACACACACACACACACACAGCTGTATGTAGTTTGGCAGTGTTAGGCAGAGACGCCTGCAGGCTGAGGTCATAACTCTGGGAAAACAGGTGGTAGACTGATGTGGGAGAGAGAGGGGGAGAGAGACATATACACAGGCAGGAATGCATTGTACACACAACCAAACACATACGCGACGCAACACACAGACACAGAAGTAGATCTGCGCACATGTTCCAGCATTCTCTTTTGTCATTCGGCTGTATGTTTTTCCTTATTGCACTCAGCGTGTATACAGAACATGACTCTTGATTTGAGGGAAAATATGAAAAACTGCGCACACGCCGCTGCCTTCAAGTCACGCCAGTTATTTCCCTCAGCGTGGACGGCGAGTCGGAAATGAGGCGAAGGGTTAAGGGGGGAGCGATGCTTCTCTCGCGCTCTCCCTCCATTAGGCAGTGTCGCATTAAGTGAAATGGATCGTAATCTGCATCACTTTGCTGCAAAACACGCTAATACCCTTTAATACTCCACATCTCCTCTCTTTTCTCCGTCACTAACCTCTCTCCTGTGAGTTGAGAGAAATCTACTGCCCACCGCTTCCCTCCAGTACAATAATGATAATGCTTTCGAAAACTAAATGACCAGAAGTGTATGACCATTTAGGAAGGCAACTGGAAACTGGAGCAAACTTCTGCCCATGTAGCATCATAACTGGTGACAACAGGTGGAAAATAACAGGAGGCTGAGATGACAGGTTTCAATTATTGTACAGCATACAGTACAGAAAAGCTTTCATTCCTGTAGTGTTTTAATCTTCAAAAAAAAAAAACCTTTCTGTATAGATTTCCATTCACCGTGTTTCTGCTCAACATTAGCTGTTCCTGAAGGAACACGTTGCACGAGTGCATGCTAATATGCACCGCAGCAGCACGTTTGGTAAGGTTGCCTTTGCTGTTTGTATTCAGAGGCCGTGTGGCATGAATATGTATGAGGAAAAGAGGTTGCTATCAAAATGCAAAAACTATGAAAGAAAGTTAACAAAAACACTTCTGAAGGCCAACGATTTCAGTACAGGAATATATGAAATACAGTCCTAAAAGGTGCAAGTTGCAAATATAAAGAATATTTATTCAGAAAATTCCACTGATTAGCTTCTTCCAGAGCACATCTAGCACATGAATCCACATTCAGGTGATTGATTTCAGAAAAAATCAGTAATTCTAAATTAAAATGCATGCAAAAATATAAGTGGGCGCACATATGACAAGAAACAGTAACCACAGATTGAAATGTGAATATGATGTAAGTAAATATAAATGGTTTTAGTACCAGGTGATGTCTTTCTCTCTTTGCTTTTATACCCAACCAATAAAAATGACAATATTTGAAATTTCTCACATGTAACAAAGCAGGCCACAGGACGCCCAAAAGAAAAAAACTTCTTCCTTTAGTATTGACCGATTATCCAGATGAATGAACACTTTTCCAAATGACACTCTTTCTTTCCCTTCGCTGCATTTCTCCTCGCTTTCTTTTCTCATATTTTCATTGACATTTTAAACGACAGAGTCTGTCGACCTTCACTCTGCTCATTACATGGAGGAAAGAAAAAAACAAAACATACATATCCCACCACTGGAAAATGTTGCTGTACTTTTCCTCCCATGGGAGTCCAACCTCAACACTGAGCTCTGTGTGTGTGTGTGTGTGTGTGTGTGTGTGTGTGTGTGTGTGTGTGTGAGAGAGAGAGAGAGAGAAGAGTGTGTCTGTTGACGTTGCTACAGCAGGTGCTTTCTGTCAGGCGTTCAGTTCACACAGAGGAGAGACTGTACAGTTCGGAGACTGTTCCTCCGTGTGTGTGTGTGTGTGTGTGTGTGTGTGTGTGTGTGTGTGTGTTAAAGTTAGACCAGAGTACACCCCAGTTTGAATATCCACAGTGTATCACATCTACAGAAATGCACTGCCGAAAACAGAACTGAGAGGTTTTCTTGTGATTATAACTTTAGTTTGTCTCATAGTAAAAGTAAAATAAATTTCATCTGGCTGTGCTACTGTAAACAAAAGTGCAGTCATCTGTTCATGCAGTTTATTATGACCCGCAGTTATATCTTATCATACGCGACCTCTAGTGGCCCTAGTAATTATGACGGGAACAAAGCAGGTAGTCAGGTGACATCGAATCGAGCGATGACCCTCAACCTTATCCCCCATGTCATTATCATCGTAACCATGACGACAAAGGTCTGCTGACCTTAATGAAGGACGTATTTTAACCCAAACCGGGACCGAGATGTCTTTGTGCCCAAACCTAGCCAAGCCGACCTGTCCATAAGATTAATGCATGTTTAGTATTGTAACCATGACGACAAAGGTCCATTTCACCTGCAACTGAGCGGTATTTGTCGAGATTCCAAAGTGAACTTGTTGCTTCAGGTTACCCCACTTCCTCTCCTCCTGCTCTGGATTTTTCTTTTTGCAGAGGTGGGTTTTTTTTTTTCAGGCGGCGACAATAATCGAAGACGACAAATGGAAATTGCAGAAAATCCACCTAATGCAGGGTGAAATATTACAATTCACAGAGTTAGTAAATTGGCAGAGTTTATTTTTCTTCTCTCAGACAGACCCAGACCCACACTTGTCCCTACTGTTTACAACTGCATGACAAATCTGTCTGCGTGTGGACCGCGAGACAGAAAGTGTGTGTGTGTGTGTGTGTGTGTGTGTGTGTGTCATCTCTTGACCCAGAAATTCCCTTCTTTCTCCTCTTTTCTGTGTAATCAGTGCACTGCACACATACTCTCTCTTCCTCTCTCTCTCTCTTTCTCACGCACACACATTCAGCGAACGCACTTCGCACTAATCAACAACATTGCAGATGACAGTTACTCAGGACCTCCTCCTCTGTCTCCGGCTCGTTTTCTTTTCATTCTTTTTTTTCTCCGATCTGCTTTAGTGAAATGACAGTTTTATATGTCTGTGCCATCAAACCGAGTAGAAAACAGAGCTTATAAAGGATGGAAAAAGTGGACAGTGGTGATAAAATCTGCCAGTAAACATTTTGAGTGACAAACTGAAATGTACTGTATGATAGACATAGTAGCTCACAGGTTGTTATGAAAAGAATCATGGTCTTTGTGGTGGTCAGCATCCAACTGTCAGATTTTGGAAGATCCTTGAATGCACCGGCAAGGAAAGTTGTTGTTTTTTTTCTTTTTAAAACACTTTTTACTTTGTTGTGTTGTCATAGTGTGATAATACAGCTGAGAGTTGCGACTGTTCTGAAAACTCTCCTTGTTGGTGTTGGTGCGTTCAAGGACACTCTGACATCTGAGATTTGGGAGTAAGTTCATCATTTTATCATCATTTTATCCACCTCACAGAGGTGATCTGCTCTTTTTTTCCTCTCTCTCAAGTCAGAGGTGTTTGAGCGTCCTTGAACGCAGCTCTGACGAAAACCCGCCCAAACCAAAACACTTGCCACTGACTCAGGGTCAACTTACAAGTTTGGTTTTTTTTGCAACTACATTTCAGGGCCACTGCTAAAAAAAAACATATCAAATTTTACTTACTGACAGTAAAATCAAAGCAGTCCACTGATGGCTCTATGTTGTGATTAGCTGCTCGATTATGTCTGCCTCCCGTCCAATCAGATGCCTCGAACCTGAGGGGCGGTGGCGATTCGTGGCAAATGTCGGAGCCACACCGGCAGCGGATCAGTTTCTGTGATTTATTTATATATTTTTTTTGTCTCCGTCTGTCTCCTCGTCTTCCCTCCTCATTGAACTAAATTAAGGAAGAGAGAAGGAAGGCTCGTTAAAATATAAAAGCCCTCCATTAAAAATGTACGCCACCCTCTCTGTCTCGCTCTCTGCTGCCATTTTGCATTTGGGAATCCAGGCGGTGATGAAAGGCAGAGAATGGAGGGGGGGGGTAAAGAAAGGCAAGAGGCACACAGACGTATGGACGGGCAGACTGAGGACGCTCGCACGCACACACGTGCGTGTTGACAAACAGGTCGACATTTTGCGATATTTGCATGGAGCGAGAGCATGTGGTGGGCAGGTCCTCGCTGTCAACCAGCTGGATTAACAGAGGGATTTGATTTTCAAAACAACTTTATTTACCCTATGGTTGTCACACAATACATGGGAAGAAGTCAAACAGTGACGACGTCCATTACGCTGTGAGGGACGTTTAAAATATGTCTCTGACATATGAGAGAACATGATCGTCTCTCCAGCCAACACGAAACATCGCATCTGGAAATGGAGCGGATTAATTTTCTCTATAAATGCTGAAGTCGGCCCAGACTGTCGAACAGAGCCTGATAATGCTGCGGCCATCCCTGTTTTCCATCCCACGCTCGTTACTTTTAGAAACCATACTGTCCTACATTCAAATAAAGAGGCGGCCACTTGTTTTGAATTTGACCCGTTATAATCTGATCCAAAAATGAACCCAGTTTTACACTAATGTTGCGCTTAATATCCTCAAATTACTCGCTAACTTCTCAAAAAAGATGCTCCCCTTTCTTTAACACTCGTACTGTGACATTTATTTCCATCTCTCTGAGGTCGACCGGGACATGGAACTGCCAAAGGATCCGAAGACCCCCGTGGGCCCTGAAATCCCCAATGCTCCCTGACTCTCAAATGCTTTTATAAATGCGATGAATTTCACATTTGTCTGGGAATTTGCACGCGCATCAGCCAAGGCAGGATCTGTGCTGGCTGATCTCGTTGTCCTCTTTGGTCGTTCAAAGACCTTTTTTTTTTTTGTTTAAAGTGTGGGAAGTCCGACTGATTGCCTCAAGTGATGTCAGCGTGAGGCGTGGCGTTGGACAGAGGTGAATTCACCGCAGAAGAGTCTGGTAAAGAGGCTCAGGGCTACATTAGCTGCTACAAAACCCTATAGGTTCTGCGACGATGAAGATTTTTGAGTTTTTTTGATTCACGAGTCTAATAATCTTATCATGGCACCAAATGGTTGGAGCGGTCTGAAGAACGGATGCATCGTCTTACTGCGCCAGAGCCAGAAACGTGGCGTCGATTACACAGTGCAGGTGGCTGGAAGTCAGTTATGTTGTCATCGCTGTGGCAAACGCTGTGGATTATTCTCACGGAAGCAACCAACACAGCTTCTGCTTCAGATGAATGGAAACGTCACTCACTGCTAATTGGTCAGAGCATAATAACCCCCCCACCCACCCACCCACCCCCCAAACAGAAAACAGCCAACATGAGCGCGATGTCAGGCTGAATAATGACTTGAAATGAAATGCCAATTCAGACTGATTATCAGGCCATTAAAGACCCACCACACTGTGCGCCCCCCCCCCCCCCCACCCCCCACCGTTCAGCTTACTGTAGTTCAGAACTTTTACGCAGCCCTTCTGTGTGACCTCAGTGTTTACAGTATACACAGATGAGTATCTGTCAACTGTCCCGCTGACATGCTCAGAGTAAAACAAAGCTCAGGAAAACCAAGGTGAGAGAGAGAGACTGCTCTGAACCACAGGATGCAACGAGAGAGCTGGCATCACGCGCGCACACACGCGCACACACGCGGCCGCGCACACACATAAAGTGAGCCCATCTCGTGCCAAAACAGTGAGTCCCTGCTGGAAGCCGCTCGGTGCTCTGGGAATTAGAAATCCCACAATTAAACATATGGGCATTAAGATAATTGTCAGTTGTTGTGCTGTTGTGTGTGTGTGTGTGTGTGTGTGTGTGTGTGTGTGTGTGTGTGTGTGCGCACGTGTGTGTATGTGTGGCAGACAGATGGACAGGATTCAGCCAAGCACACACACACACACACACACACACACACACCAACACAAACACACAGACATCCTACAGTATTCATAGAAAACTTGCATGAAAAATAAGGGGACACACTCACGCACAAAAAAAATCATTAAAAAAAGGTAAATATACGTGTCACACAAGCAAATATGAACATGGACTAAAAAAATACAAGAATACACACACACATACACACAACCTCACTGTACAGGACAAATGAAGAACAAAAACATTTAAAAAACATTTTGACAAGTAGTGTATATGTCGGCGTGTGAGTATGTGTGTGTGTGTGTGTGTGTGTGTGTGTGTGTGTGAGAGAGAGAGAGAGAGAGATGTTCAGTGACTTAGAAAGGTAGAGGATGCCCTCAACAGGCCAAAGACAAAACTACAACATCTGGAGAACGAATGAAAACATCACATACGTAATTTTACAGTGTTATACGTATTTTATTTTTAATATCTCACATTTCCACTCATTTGATCAAGTCGAATGCACACATTTTATGTCCTCTCCCCTCGCATTATTTATTATATTTAAACAAAATCTCAAACGAAGATACATGCAGAAATAACAGTATTTTATTTTGAACACTGTTGATAATTATTAAATGTAGATTAGTCCGCAGCATATTCTAAACAAATCAACTCTTTCGTCCTGTTTAAGCAGCTAAAAACATCATTTTCCGTCTGTTTGAGGAGATCACTGAGCCATTAGAAAAATGAAAGTGTATATCTGGGAGTCCCTTTTCAAGATTTAAGCCGTCAGTAAATGCCAATGGGCTCGGGGTTGAGTGCCGAAGACAAAATAGCTGAAATCTCCGACGCGATGATCTGCAGACAGGATGAGAGCAGCTGTTCGTTCCCATGAAAATCTCTCTCACACCTTTGTGCGCCCCCGCTTCTGTTTTCCAGGTGGGCTCTCACAGAGAAGACGGCGGCGGCGTGGGCGGTTTGCGCGGCGGACACTCGATGGGCGGTCAGGTGCCGGTGCCTCAGCTGCCCGTTCAGTCGGCCACCTCGCCGGACCTCAGCCAGCCGGACCCCTACCGCGGTGAGTCACGTGACCTTACAGTCGCTTACATAGACGCGCTTGAGCGGCTGGCAACCCCCCCCGAAATGTCTGGGGCAACTCTTTTGCAGACAACAACACGACCAGAGAAAGACAGACAGTCAAGACAGAGACAGCCAGTGATGGCCAGACTGACGGGCATCTGCTGTTCATGTGCGTTGCCATGAAAGCACAGGCATCCCACTGGTATCCCATCATGCAGTTGTGCACACGTAGAAATCCAAAAAAATGTACTTCTAACATTTCTAACCCTTATTAATATTATTATTATTGTTGTTATTATTATTAATATTATTATACAAATAATAATATAAATAAAGCAGAAATTGAACAGGAGTAAAAAGCAAGAAAATTAATATGTATACGCTGTATGTACTGTATATATGAAGAAGAACGTGAGAATGAAGACAGAAAAGAAATGAATAGAATAAGAATAGGGCAGAGGGCAAAACAATAAAACAAAAGAAATTACATTAATTACATTAAATTAATCCGGATTAAACAAAAAAGGAAGAGGGTGCAAACATGGAGAGGAGGATGAGTGGGACAAAAAGGGAGGAAGAAGGATAAAATGACCTCAGGAAAGACAAAGCTGAAAGGAGTTAAGAAAACGATGGACTGAAGAAGAGCAAACGGAAAGTACATATGAAGAAAAATATAAAAAGGGAAGGAAGAGGGAAAGATCCAAAATAGAAAAAAAGAGATGCGTCAAAAAGATCATGATGAAGTAGACGAGGAAGAAAAGGACAACGGAGGGATGACGCAGGACAAGCAAGTTCCAGACTCAGAGGAAACGATAAAGAACATCAAATAAAGGAGTGGGTAAAAAAACGGAGACAAAGGGAGCAGAGAAAATAAAAAACAGGTGAAGATGAGGAAAGTATGAGGATGACCGAGGAACTCGGCCGGCGAGCCTGGACGCCGCCTCTTAAAAAGGAAACGCAACGAGGAGCCTGAGCAGATATATATATATGTGTGTGTGTGTGTGTGTGATATGGACACGGAGTGTATATGAGCGCGCTGTGGAGCAAATTAGCCCTGAGCTCGGTTTTAAAGGCTGAAAATGAGTCTGCTGGCAGCAAACTTCGGCCAGCAGCAGCCACGGCCAAGTGTGTAATGAGGTGAGAGAGAGAGAAAGCACGCGCGCACACACACACACACACACACACACACACACAAAAGCCGAGAAGTTATTCCTCACTCCTGCATCCGTCCATAACTCTCTCTCTCTCACACACACACACACACATTTCAGGGTGTGTGGAGGCTGTAAATAAAGGATATTAAAATGTCTTTGGCAGCGAAAGCACTTGCTCTGGCAAAGCTGTGGGTTCCCAAGCTCTGTCGATTTTAAAACAATTATCAGCAGTTTACGTTTTCATTATTTTGATAGTGTGTTTGCTTTTCTGTTCAATTTAGAGTGTTCTTACTCTCGCAGGCAAGATTTTATCTCTGCAGGGGAAGGTGGGGGAATTTAATGGTATACACACGGATAGGGTAATGTATTTCTCATTCATCATACGTAATTTAAAGGGTTTTTACAAAGCACGGAATGTAAGCAAATTAACGTAAATCCCGAGGTGTGTGCGGTAATCCAATTTGAAAGTAATTCCTCGGATCCTGGGCTACTGAATCCACACCGAAAACACTTTCTTCTTTCTTTTTTTTTTTAGTTAGTTAATATAGGAGCAATGAATCCAGCATGTGGCAGCAGCACACTTCAAGCAAACTGCAAAGCCTAATAGTAGCAATTAATAACTTTGATAAATAGATTGAGAAAATGTGTTGCGTGTAATGGTTTGCAGATTTGAGCAACTCCTCCATTTGCTTTGTGCAGTGCATTGTGGGACAGTAGTTTCATTACCAGCGCGTGCAAAGCCGAGGGAGGTCACGAATTCAGGCCGAGGCGTATCCCCACATTTAGTGTTCCGGTGTCACTTTGCATCTGCCTGGTTCCACTCAGACCCGCAGACGCACAAAGTCACTTTTCACGGTTTGAGGTCTATGTAAATGCAGCTATTTATGCGCGAACACACAGAGATTGTATAGAAGGAGACGCACAAACCAAACACAGGCTGTCGCCCAAAGCTGCGCACAAAATGCCTCCAGTCAGGCGAACGGAGATCCAAAATGGCCGACCGCGCGTGTGTGTGTGTGTGTGTGTGCGCGCGTTTTGTGTTGACTGAGATGTTGGCAGCGTCCCAGCGACGGATCCATACAGACGTCGAATAAAGACGGCACTGTTCAGCTGCAGAGAGAGGCAGACAGAGGGCGCAGAGGCTTCGCCTTTGCACCGCAAACTCTCCCGTGCCGCCATCTTGGAGGTCGACCCGAGAAATTCGGCCGCGTTGACGCTGTGTCGGCAGAACTGGAGACTCCGCGCGCCCCGACTCTGGAGCCTTCCCGTGCTATTTTCGGGATTATTTGCCTGAATTTGCAGAGAAAAATTGGTAACAAGTTAAACCAGAAACGTTCCTACAGGTGTGCAGCTTTGTTTCAGGCAGCTGAGTCAAACTGAGATCATCTTTGCCGTCAGTTTGCTGACATGTCGAGTTCCTCTCTGCGACTCCCCCTCCCGTTTAATGCACTTTGTGCATTTACTCCCAGGAGCAGGGCCTAACGTTTTCTCTGCTGCTCAGAGATCTCAAAAACAACCCTTAATGAAGAAAACAAAGAAAGAGACTTAACAGTTTTGGTTTCAAATTAGCTAAACCTTCTGTCACACGTCTGCGTCTGTGATTTCTCTTCTGCAACTCGCAGGGAAGAAGGGAAACTAAAGCAAAGTGATATCTGTTTTTGTGACCAAAAGCAGCAAATAGAAGTGCGTTTATTTCCGTGCACCCTTTAACCCTCACCCTTCTCCTCCTGCAGCTCTGTCTGGAGGCCTCCAGGGCCAGAGCACCTCCTCCGTCAGCTCAGAGATCAAGTCTGAGGACGAGGGCGACGAGAACCTCCTGCAGGACTCGAAGCCCCTCGACGCCAAGAAGGAGGACGTCGACGCCAAGGAGCTCAAGGCTATAGAGAGGTCAAGATCTAGGTAACCCCGCCTCCCTCCCAGACGCTCGCTTCCATCAAAACCCTGGGCTGGCCTGGGACAACATCTTCCCAAAACACGTGTGGGCTCAGACACCTCCCTTGTTCCACATTAATAAATGAAACCTCTCCAGGGGATAGTTCCACATGTCTCATTTATCCCTCTGCCACGAGGCAGAAATTAACACATCCGGTCCCTTCCTGGGATAGAGCAAGAATCATAAAAACCGATTACTATCACACTGCAGGACCTTCATTTGGAGCAGAGTATTTACGATTGTGGCGTCGCCACTCTAGACTTCGTTAAATCATGTAAATACTTCCTCCGGCGGTAAGTAGCAACCAGGAAAACATCTTCAGCTGAGGCTGATTGCTTATATAAGACAAATTGTGAATAAGCAGTATTTTGTCATTTTTGGAGAGAAAGAACACAAGGAGAGACTCGTGAGTGTTTTGGGAACCAGCCTCTGGACTTTGATGAAGTGACCAAGTGTGTTGAGAAGCAGCTAAATAAATCAGTCAGTACAGAGACTCCTTATACACAAACTACCCATGTCCACCAGACATCTCTCTCCCTCTCTCTTTCTTTTTAATGACTGCTGCTGATCCGTTTTAATCAAAGGCAGCACTGTCGAGAGAGGAGGAGAGGTTCCCGGTGGACGGGAAGTTCCTGGTTGATCCCGTTCAGTCTCTCCATGGTCTTGAGCCTGGTTTTAACTGTTTCTCACGCAGGAGAGTAGAGCCCACAGTCAATATTCTCAAAGAAGCGCCGCCTCGCATTCAGGACCGGGAATGAAAACACCAGCAGAAATGCAGAAAAGGAAAAAAAAAATCCCGTGGAGGGAAATTTCAAGTCTGTAGAAAAAATGATTCAAAGGACCAAAAGGGTTTAATCCCATGTTTTGTCATAGTAGATGAGCTTGAAATCTGAAATGATGGAAACATTAAAAGTGCTGGTTTTGGTCCCGGTGTTGATTTCCCGTCCTGTGTGCAGCTGAGCAGCCTTCATCCCTCCAAAGATAAACAGGGTGTTTATCAGGTTCTCCTTTCCACCTGGAGGTCGACTGAAATCAGAAACATTTGGTTCCCAAACCCAGAGATTGTACATGATGGTGGCGGTCATGATGAATGATGATGATGATGATGATGATGATGATGCAAATAGCTTTTGTGATGAAGATAAGAAGCACAGATCTAAGGTTTGGGAATGTGCCGTGACGCCATCCTACAAACTTGCAGACCAGGCCGTCTGTTGCTCGTTGTGCTTTTTGTGCGACACAAGCATTTATTTTCTTTAATTGTTTTATTTGCATTTTCTCTTAACTCCTGGTCGCTGTCAACGGCAGCTGCAGTTAAAGCAGATCTGCTCTGATTTTAGTAACAAAGCCGTTCTACAGGTGTTGCAGATGTACCACTGCATTACGTACAAAGAGTCTGATAATCTGATCGTGCAAAATCAGTGTCAGTTGGGCAAGTTTGTCCAGAGTAAATTGTTATATATAATAATCTTACATAGAATAAACAATATGTGAGTGAATTAGGTGTTGGGGTCTCAGTAACCAGCATTAACAGACTGGTCCATTTTTGGAATTATGAATAATTATGGTACAAACTTCATCTGAAAACACTGATTTAAAAATTTTGTGTTTTCAACACTTATATCAAAGTCATTTAGGCCAAATTCAGGTAAGCAGGGTTTGGTTAATACATATAATTCAAATTAATGTTTACATCTTTTTGGCAACCTTAGAAAAACCTAATTCACTCCTTTCTTTTACAAAGAGACAGTCACCAAACTCCCTTTAAAAAGTGGATAATTTCATCTTTTTTTTTGCTGGGGGACACTATGACATTCTTTGTGAAACACCGCTTTCATCCCCAACCCCCTCCCTCTCCTCATCCCCTGCGCGCTTCTCCTCTTTCTTCCCTCCTCGCCCTCGCCGTTGGTCACCGCAGCAACAACGACGACGAAGACCTGTCCCCGGAGCAGAAGATGGAGAGGGAGCGGGAACGACGGATGGCCAACAACGCGCGGGAACGCCTGCGCGTCCGCGACATCAACGAGGCGTTCAAGGAGCTGGGCAGGATGGTCCAGCTGCACCTGAAGAGCGACAAGCCTCAGACCAAGTTGCTGATCCTGCACCAGGCCGTGGCCGTCATCCTCAGTCTGGAGCAGCAAGTCCGAGGTGCGTTTCAAATGAAGACGCTCGACTTTTCGACTCGCCGGTCCACACTCGAGTGTGTGTGTGTGAAAAATGCGGCCTAGCTCAAACTTAAAATTTAAGGCGAGTGAAAATCGGTGTTCTGGAGGGCAGTCTGCTGGCACATGTAGTGCACCGCAGGCTCCAGGAGAGGGCTGCAGTGGCACCTGTTGAGCATGTCTTTGGCTTTTGGGCTTCAGTGTCACTGCTGAGCGATCCAGCTGAAAGAAATACCTCTCTGTCACAGTCAGGACACTTTTCTTTTTCTTTTTTTTTCTTTTTTTTACAGACAGAAATAATAGTAACAAGTCTCCCTCGCTATCTTCCTCCTCCCAGAGCGAAACCTGAACCCCAAGGCGGCCTGCCTGAAGCGCCGCGAGGAGGAGAAGGTGACCGTGACGTCGGACGGGACGCCCCTCTCGCTGGCCGCCGCGCACCACGCCGCCGCCGCCATGGGCGATGGGTCAAACCCCATGGGACAAATGTAAAACGCAGCAACATCTCCTCCCCCCTGAATGGTCAGAAGATTTCACTTATAAACTAATCTGCTGTTGTACCTTTAACTCAAACCAAAGAATTTGAATTCAGAAACCAGTTCAGAAACTTCGATAAATCTTATCGGATGCCATGAAATTGGAAATTGCAGGCAAACAAAACATGCCTCCCATGACAATAAGTCAAGGTTAATATGTATATTAATTTTATATACTGTTACATTTTGACTCATGGTGAATAAATTGGATAAAAGACATTCCTGTTTTCAAGGACTGAAGTTTACTGAAAATGATGGATGTGTTATCAGTTATCCATCAGTTGTCTGGTATCAGTGTGTTGTTTGTGTATTTTTTAACCGTTTGCCTACCGCAAAATGTATCATGGAAGCCAAAACGACCATACAACTGGAAAAACACCATCTAAAATCTCATTTTGTTTTTTCACAAAACCCCCAAAATATATGCAATCAATTTCAACACTTCCTGTCATGTCCAACTTTCAAAATAAAAGCACAAAAAAGAGAGCGCACCACTGTAAGACAAACTTTCCCGGGTAAATCCAGGTTGACATAAAAAGCAGATATGTGCATATTTGAGTACTGCATCCAAAAAGTGAGAGCTCAGATTTGATTGATTGATTGATTAAACTCTGAGGGATTTTCTAAGTAAAAGCTGCAGTTCTAAAGATAACAGATAAACAAAAGAATTCCAGTTGTATTGTCGTTTCCACTGCTGTCACTCGAATGCCAGAAATAGAGTTAAAACATACACAGACAACATGTAGGGAGACGATACTGTGGCTGGCTCAAAAAAAAAAAAAAAAGACAAGAGCCAGAACATGAGTTAGTTTCTGTCTGGTCTGGGTACATTTTAACAACAGATTGGCAGTAAGTGTGATTTTAATGTGTGTAATGTGTGTCTGCGTTTGTTGCTGCTTTTTACCAAAAGTGTGTCGTTTGTGTTCCCGCCTCTATAACTTTGCTTTTCCTTAACAGTCAAGTTGTGTTTGTGTTTACATGTGACTGGTGTAGCGAGTCAAATGTGAAGCTGAGCTTGTTCTGGAAAGTGTCGTAGTCTTGAGGTATGGATGGGTCCATGATAAGGAGCAGGAGTGACCTGAGACAAAACCACACGATTTCTTATCTGGGAAAGAAAAGGAGTGCGGCCTTTTCCCTTATCTAAACACTAGAGTTTTGTGCAAGTTTCATATCTTTTAAGGATTCATTTATCTTATCTTATTTCAGATTATTTCTCAACATATTAATGACCTCATAAAGAAGCTGAAGGAAAGTACCAAAATGTTCTAGTTTTATTACCGTGTGTGCCACGAGGACGCTTCCTCTCACCGCATCAACAGGTATTGATATCTTTGACTTTGAACCTAGTGAAGCTACTGTCTTTTCTAAAAACTTTCCAAAAACATTACATCACTGCAAGCGATTGTGCGGTTTGAGCAGAGGAAATCATGAATACTCATGCTCGTGACTGAGCGTAATTTTCAGATTTCCTTTTTCCTAGACAGCCACTGATTTCACAGTCACAGATAGCACACGATCCTGGAAATGTTTCTCGGTGCTGCGTTCAGCAACCTCCAGTGTCAAAAACCTATGCCTCCGTTGCCGAAGAAAGTCCAGAAAAAGATATGTGACGCAAATTTGGCTGCAGTCTGTACATCAGCGGATGTTTTGAAGCACTCCTATACATTATTTAGGAAGGTCTTTGAATGCACCAACAAGGAGGGTATTTTTTTTACCTTTTATTTATTTAAATATGTTTGCATTAGTGGCTTGAAGAAGACTGGTCCAGATGATCTCAAGAACCTCTCACCAGAATATCATAGAATTTCATGTTCACCAGAGGTTGAATCCTAATGATTTGGTGTTTGTGGACCTTTCCTCTGGTGTCACCATCAGCCCAAAGTGTCCATTTGTACAACAGAAATAACAAATGGCCTAATTAGATGGAACCTTGGATATGATTGAGCACGTTCATGCTCCCCAGAAGATGAACTCATAGCTCCCATGTGCGTGTTTGTGTGTGCCGTGTCTTAATTTCCCCAGTAATCCTCCCTTCCTGTACTGTTCTCCTTGTCCTTCCAGGTCTAAGGTGCCAGAGTTCATCAAGATGATGAGTGACCACTTCCTCTGACGGCGTTTCCATGACAACCCAGCAAGCGATCAAACCCATTGTTGCTTCAGCCTGACCAATCAGATCAGCCTCTTTCTCTCCTCTCCGTCTGTCGTCTCTGATCCTCCTCTTCGCCTTCGTCTCCTCCTTCTGTCGAGAACACAAACTGCAGAGTTATGTTAGTTGCTTTCGTCACTTTACATCTCCAGCCGAAGTGAACTGGATGCTACTTTGTGGAGACGTTAGAACGGCCGCTGTAACATGGCTGCTACGAAGTGACAGCTCGCGGGAGTTTTTACAAACGAAATGACAAAGTCTTTGGAATCACATCGTCCAAGAAATTCTTCTTGTTTTAACAGCATTCCCAGTTGCAAAGAACAAAAGGGTTCTCTATATATAAATATATATATAGTATATATATGAGAAAAGGAAAAAAAAAATAATGAAAACCTTGTCAAAAAATGGATGCGGGCAGTGAGGAGGCTAGGGTTGCTCAGAATGGAACAAAACATATCACAAGTGTTTAAAGAGTTTTTGTTGTTTGTTTTTGTTTTGTTTTTTAAAGCAACATTGCGCAGCTGTTGTTGAAGGCAGCCTCAGCGCATCTCTGACTGAACGGCAGTCTAACGCCACACTGTGGATGAAGCTGTGCCTGATCTCCTCTTGGATGCAAACCAGTCAGATAGATACACACAGAGAAGCAAAGCTGAAAAGAAAAAAGAAAAAAAAGAACAGGAGATTTCCGGGAATTATCACAGAAGCAGGCGCGCACTCATACATCCCCCGACAAACCAACACCTTCAAGTCTAAATTAAAAGAAGAAGAAGAGATTAGGATGCAAAATCTGTTGTGACCCCACTGCTTTTCAGAGATGCTTGGAATGCAAAGTGATCTGAGTAAAAACTAAGTTCACAAATGCTTTTTGACTATCGTAGATGCCTCGAAAGAAACGGGGCTAAACAAGAAAAAGGGGCAAACCCTTCTAAAGCATTCCCTCCGAAACGTTAAGACTGTAAGTGTAAAACAAATATTTATGTTTATGTACTTTTATTAGTGTTTCATGACAATAGCCACGTTGACTTTCTTCAGATTGCAAAACTGTATACACTTGTAAGTTTTTAGTGTGAACAAGCGTACAGAAAGCCACAGCAGTTATACCCAAATGTGTGTCTGCTGGGAGGAAGAGAGTACTAAGAGAATCAATCATTGAATCGACTAATCAATCAATCAGCAAGTGACTCCAGAGGCTTTAGGGTGTCTCAATTATTAAAGGTAGAGGAATTACAGGAGAAAGATGGGGAGCGAGAATGGAGCAGGAAGGCCAGAGTTTCAGGCTGCTGTCCAAACTCTTCATGAAATCGAAGGGTTTCTGCGCAGATGGTTGAGAGGATGGGTGGGTGACAGGAAGGAGGGCTGGAGTAAGCACTGAAGTGAATTCTATTCCATGTTTAGCACATTCCCAGAATCACAATCGCTCTACTTGAATCGAGTGCCCCTGATGTCGTGAAGGCCTGAACGAAGGGAGGTGGGGGAGTCGTGGAAGGGGGAAGCAGGATTGAGGCGGGCCATCATCCTGAGGAGCTAGAAGTCGAGGGAGGGGAAGAGAAACAGAGGATCCAGAGGTCTAGATGGTGATGACACTGCAGGGGGAAGCAAGGGAACAATCACTGGGGTGAGGGGTGTATGTTTTCTTCTGGGGGCCAAGCAGCAGTAGTCAAAGCATTCCTGTACCGGATTCATCAGATTCCCTCATTTTCTGGTTATTGGTCTCGCCAATCATAACCCCAAACCTCAACTTCAAACTTCTCCCCTGCTCCATGTACCTGAGAGGGCTTTCTGATTGACACTTTCTTTTTGGCAAAATAACAGACGAGTCTAAGTCATTGTTGAGGTGTCTGTTGCTGCGACCATTAGCAAAGTCTCATTTAAGCGCTTCAATTTCCATTGCTATCCTTGAAATCTTTTTCCTGATGGTGTTACAGTGATGACTGGTAATTAGCAGAAGCCTTGCTTTGCTTTGCAAACGGATCTAATCAGGAATCCTGCAGTTCCAACATGTTTTGTGTTAGATGGAAGCTAGATAGTTGGAAGCAATATTAGCAAAAGGTTGTTGCATATGCAGTCTAAGGTTTGGGCAGCTTGACTAGTCAGGTTTGGAAAGAAGAGTTGAAGCAGGCCAAATGCCAGCAGACTCATACACGGCAGCCAGATTAGGCTAAACTTTCAGCCCTCAGATGCTTTGGGCCAGTGCTGGTCACCAGAGTGCGGTATGAACCAGGATGCTATTGGGCCCACTCA
This sequence comes from Psettodes erumei, assembly GCA_016785225.1. Classification (NCBI taxonomy): domain Eukaryota; kingdom Metazoa; phylum Chordata; class Actinopteri; order Pleuronectiformes; family Psettodidae; genus Psettodes; species Psettodes erumei. The sequence goes on along the minus strand of JAFBJZ010000779.1, from coordinate 1,528,585 downwards.
TGTCGATTATCTTTGTTTGCTCGAGATGCATGAAAATTCAAAATGTTTGTTACAGATACGCCTGTTTGAGTCAATTGAAACCATAGTCTGCATCTAATATGGCCTCAGAATTTCAGTGTTGCTTCTTGTGCGTAGACTTACCAACCAACCAACCAAGTAGAAATAGAAGGTAGGAATAATTAATCAGCATTGAAAAGGTCAAGAAGTAAACCTTAACAGTTAAACCTGTTGTTTTCTGGTGTCAATCTGAAAGCCCTGTTTAAATCCAGGCCTGTGTTTAATCCCCTAGTCTCTGCTGACCCTAGCCTTATTAGCCCTGAACGAGAGTCCTCGTCCCTCTCCCCTGCCTCTCGCCCCACCGAAGCAGTCCCACAGATGCAATTTGAACATTCACACTTCTACCAATGTGCCTTTTTAGAGTTCATATCATTCGAGTTACCAGAGGAGGACATTTACCTGGTCTTTTAATAGGATGCAAGCTTAGGGAAACCTGTTCTTAGTCGTTAGGTTCTATGCAGTCAGGTTTTTTACCAGACCTGGGAATTTAAAAAAAGCTAAAAAGGAAAAAAAAGTATTTTTTGGATAAAAAAAATCAAAACTGTATTTAATGTACTGTACGCTTATATGTAAGTAGACAGCGTGTTCTGGCATCCAGCCAATGGGACAGACGCTTGATTTAGCAAGACGAGCCCCCGTCCCAGTCCTCCCCGTCCCGCCAAGTCCTCCATAACCCCCTAACCTCACTTTCCTTTCCAAGCCCCAGCCCTGTTTCCATGGTGAATAACGCGTCTCTTCTTGTATTATAGCTTATCAGCTTTTTATCAATATTTGATCGGCTTGTCCGTAAGCCAATGTAGTCTTCAGTACAAAGTGTGTGGTTGTATGTTGTTAAACAGATTTTCTTTTTATTTCTTTCTCAATCTCTCTCTCTAGCGCTGTCTCTCTCTCTCTCTCTCTCTCTCTCTCTCTCCCTGTTTTTTAAGAAGAATCTTTTCTCTTATTACTTTTTCTTTGTCTGTTCTGGTTTACATGTGTATTACAGAAAATGTAAAAAAAAACAACAAACAAACAAAACAAAAACAAAACAAAAAAAAACAATACAATTCTCTATCTGACAGCATTGTTCTCTGTCGGAGGTCATTTTGACGCGGTTAAAATCCTACCCAATCAACAGGAAGGCACGGAAACTGGAAAAGAATCTATTTGAATAAATCAATCTATATATAAATGTACAAAAAATATATACAATATATAAGGAGGGTGCCGTTTTCTGTTATTTTTTTATTTTTTGTTGCAAAGGAGTGTTTGCTTGGGGAGGAATTATTTTCTCAAAGACTGAACTGGCAGAAGTTGGCGAGGCCCCTCAGTGTTATAAATTTTCAACTGACTTTGTTGTGTTCTCTGTTGTTGCCATGACAACACCCTGACTAGTACGGCACCCTGTGCAGGACAAAATGGGACTGGAGTTCCATCAGCTCCATTCACTGCTATCTATCCAAGGCAACAACACACAGACGTTTGTAAATTGTATGCAACAAAATGGCAAACTTTACCATTATTTTGAAATTGTGTATGTAAAAGTTATATTTTTACATGTAGACTGTTGTTATTTTGTGTTTTAGAAATATGTTGTATCGTTTTTTTTGTTAAAAGATGAAAAGGTAAAATCCAGTGTGTGTTGAAAAAAATGTGTCACATTGAAAATGTAGTGAGGTCAAAAGTTCCGAAATCTTTTTTTTGTTGTTGTTTTTTTCTTTCTTTCTTTTTTTTTTTTTTTTTTTACATTTGTTTATATCTGTGGGGAAACATTTTTGAGGGTTTAAGGGAGGAATCATAAATCATAAAAGATATATGATATTTGTTTAATTCTCCATGCCTCATGACATTACCATTTTTAATTGTATTCTTTGCAGAGAAATGTGTAAATAGTCATAAAATGTTTTCTGTGGGGTTTCTGTGGGGTGAGGGCTTGCCAGTGAGAGGCGATGATGACGATGATGATGATGATGATAAACTTGCTTTGAGTTGTAGTGCGGTTGTATTCGTCTGGTTACAGTAGCCAGGTGCCAACTTTTAGTTCCGGTCAGTGGTGCTCAGTACTGTATGTGGTTTCAGTTGCCCACCATCTGAGGTGTGAGTCAAATTATTGTCCTTGCTTGCACCATGAATCACTCCTGTCAGAGCCGGCACAAGCCGTTTACAAAAAGTAAAAACCTTTTTTTTATGTAACATGCAAATTAATCCAAAATACAGAATATCAGAATTCTAAAACACACTACCTTATGTTTAATTGCTTAAATTATGACAGCTAATCTGAAGCACCCAAAGATCACACAGTTCAATTTTTCACCCCACCTCGGTGGCTTTGGGCCGGCTCTGGCTCATGTGCATTTATTTCCTCCAAAATGGCTTCTAAATGTTGATATACTGAAAGACCCTCAGCACCTGATTCAAGTTTAATATATGAAAAATCTGTATAGGATTGGAGTGTTGCTAATATAAAAAAGCAGGTTGTCAGCAAACAATCTTATCAGCTACTTTCCCAAAAAGAAATCAGATCATGTGCAAGGCAGTTTCAGTCGCTTCTTTTCAGTGTTTGCCATTAAAATGAAGCTTTTGTCAAAAGGAAAAGCTGCTTTGAATTGGACCTAGGTGAAACACTAGGATTGAATCTGTCAGTGTAAGTGCGAAATGTATTTTTTAAGTAATGTTATTTTTATGATGCTTCATTTCATATTTTCTCTTTGTTGTATAATCAAGTCATCTCCCGAATTACAGTATCTTCATTTTTATGTTACCCCTGATGTTTCTATTAGCCAAAATGTTAACTTTTTTCTTTTTTCCCTCCTTGTTGTACATACACACCTCATTTCTCTTTTTCAGTGACTGTGCCATGAGCTTTGTAATCTGTTACTCTGTACCAGTTTTACTGCAATAATGAGTTGAATTCAAAATGGCCACTCCTGTCCTTTGTTTTTCGAGCAATGTTGGAAACAGGAAGCATTTCTCCCTTTTCTCATGATAGCTAACCCCCTTTAAATTACCAAGTACACTTATCAAAACACCAGAGATGTACAATACCCAACATCAGCAGCACAATGCATCGGAAATTTGGTACATTTATATAATACTAAGTTCAATTTCTACTTTTTCCACACAAAAGAATTAAAAAAAACATTTTATACTAATGATCACAATGGATGCTGATGTGCCACTTCTTTTGCAGAAAATAACTAAAATTCCTGTGAAACAAAATGAACAATCAAAGAAGCTTGTTTTCATGTCTTTAATCTCTATATATCAAGAAATTAAGCACTTAAAAATGTTCACTGCCAGAAGAAAAAAATCATTTTTAAACTCCTGACAATATTTTTAATCATTTGATTGATGAGTATTTCTCTTATGACATTCATATTTTTCATACACCTGTCCTAAATAGTAATAATTTATACTGAAGTATATGTCTTATTTTTGAAATACTCAGATTAAAGTAATTTGTTATTGACAATATAATTAGAAATTTAGCTAAATTGAGTTGATAAATTTCCACATATGATTTAACATTACGAAAGGGCCTGTCACATGAAGCGTGCATCCAAGAGATTTTTGAAACAGTCATTCTCTCAGGATCATAAATAAGTCTGTTTTGTGAAGTAGTATTTGAAATTAAAATGTATTGAATTATGTTATCAGTGTTTAGTAAAGCCGTGGACCATGCTAGCAGCAGTAAATTACTCAATTATGGACATTTTTACATGTCAGTGAATTCTAGATTATTGTTAATAGTGCCATGGTTTTTCAACAGTTTTTTTTCCAACAATACGTTTTCAGCCAGAGTCAGATCAGAAGATGAGTTTTATCTCTGCGCGTCCAGTGCAGAGACCTGTCCAGGATATGTTTTGTCTAGCTTAGCAACAAGACTGAAAGCAGGGGAAACTGCTGGCCTTACTCCATCCAGGGAGAAAACAATGCACCTTCCAACAAGTCCAAAGCTGTCTGAAATAAACAGTTTGTATTTTGCTAATTAGCAAGCTAGTCAACATCCCTTCCCATAGTCAGCTGCTTTGTTTTCAGTAGTTGTAGTAGAGTTAGCACAGAGCTCAAACTTGGTAATCACACTATGACAGCAGGACTTTTGAGATGCTGTGTGCAATCACTACAACCATTCAACACACTCCTGCTCAAACTACATCTCAGTTGGGCTTTTTTCACATATGTGTTCAATAAACAATGTACAACATGTAAATCAGGCAGCTGCAGAGTGGATTGGTTTTTAGGAACACAGCCAGACCTTCCATTAAATTAGGGTGGTGGTAGATAACTGCAAGATAAATAAGAGGCTAACTATGTGCATTGCTACACACCACTATGGATTAATTTGTGATTTTTTTTTCACCCTCGACATTCAAGTGATCACACAAATGATCTGAGAGCATGATTTAGTCGCTAATCCTTATAATCAGTCTGCCTTGCCATTTCAGTCAACACAGAGGCTGTAGCAGAGGTTGCTAGGAAGCATATGGTTTGTTCCTACTCTCTGATCCAACCATGGGGCATCTCCTGATATTGCGTCCCTACGATGGCAATGATGATGACAGCTGTACCTGACCTTTGTTGTCCTGGTGACAATAACAAATATGCACTGGGGGTTGTGGAATGGTCATGGTTTGGACAGATTTCAGGAAAAGATGACAGTTTGGCTTAAGATATTAAAATTTTACTTCATTAAGGTTAGAGGGCCTTCATTGTCATGGTTATAATAGCAAGCACGTGGTTTAGGTCATGAATGAAACAAACATGATGACTCTACAACATTGGTTTCAAACAGGAATCAACCGCAGTCTCCCGTGTCAAAGTCCTGTCTTTTGTCAACCCATCCATCTATCTAGAACGTCGGACTCAAACTGTGCTCACGCTATAATTACTGCAGCCACTAACAATGCAACATTAACAATAAGCTGTCCAGTGGGTTCGTTTTGGGTTGTTTTTCAACTGACAACAACCTGTACAGCTGCATCCATCTCTCCCTCACTTGTCACCACACTATAACATGTCTCCATTCTTAATACAGCTCAGCTTAATAGATCTGATTGGTCAGTTGTGCCTCCAACTGGCTAGAATGGCCATCAGTAAGAGGAGCAGAGCTTTTTAAAATGACTAAACAGTTTGGTGATGTGGGCCGCACTCCAGAGGTTTGGAACCAGGAAGTGAATTACCATTATTGTTTTTGGCTGAGAACAAAAAGAATAATTCAAGAAAAAAATAAAAGTCATATTGCTGTATGAAAACACAGTTACTACAATACAATATTCGACTTTGTGAAATTTTAGAAATATCCAAAAGTGGCTAGTTTATGTTATTTACTATATTTAAAGTTTGTTTTGAGGTTTTTTTAACCACGTGTTACTGCAGACAAGCCTGTGGGGTATTTTGTATGATGGGTCAAAGTTAGAGGCCACAGCGCAGGATGTTCCATCCCAGCCAGCAACAGATCACAATACATACATATATATAGAAGAGAACATAACACAGCACTTACACTTTTTATCCAGTGTGTGGTCGAGTGCCTCAGATCTTGATTTCTATGTATCTTTCAGTGCAAGTATTCTTTTCTACATTTCCATTTTCTTAATCGTTTCCGTTTAGTGTTGTACTCTTTTACTTTGTTTTTTATATTTGATAATTGCTACTGCCTTTATGGTTGCTGTTACTGTTGATGCTGTTGTTAAAACACTTTGTTTTTATTCCAGATCAGTGGAGATGTTGAAGAACAGGTTCTTTTTGGTTTCTGTGCTGAGGGTTTTATTCTTCCTCGTACCAGCCCAACAGTTGGCCGTTCTTTGCCTGTTGTTTCTCATTCTGTAGTGATTCGATGACGTTCATGTTCATGACCATTCTGTAGCAATAAATGTGCCATTTTTTTAAATAATGCAATGCTTTGAACGCCTCTTTCTTTTTACCTTTCACAGCCTGGAGGAGAAATAACATGCAGTGAAGGAAGCGTGCTCGGCTCTGTGAACTTAAGTAATTATGTCAACTTAAATAGATAACTTTACATAGTTTGGACTCTCCTTCACCTCTTACCAATGAATGCTGCAAATTAAAATTGCCGTCGTTTGAAGGGGCCATGTTTGTAGCGTCTGCAAGGCTGAAACTGGACCCCTCTTCTTACTTCTGTAGCTTGCAACTTGACTAGCTTGAGACCGTGATGCATATTTTGGGCTCAGCTGGTTGTACAGTAAATTCCCTGACCCACAGGTGAGTAAACGTTGCACACCTGTGTATACACACCACTTAACCTCTGGTAACTACCCCTGAAATCATCAATGGTGTAAAGGTTAAACAAACATTGTACAATGTATTAGTAGGTGAGCTTTACATGTGTTTGATGTGTGTATTTATTTTTACTGTGGATAGGCCCAGAGTAGCCGCCCGCTTTCAGGCTTTATGTTAAGCTGGGCTATATCTTCTGTATGCATGGTATCAGTAAGTTTCTAAATAACTTATTTCAGAAGTTCAGAGCTCCATATGCTCCCCATGTGCCCGTCTCCAGATTCCTCCCACTCCAGAGATAAAAAAACGCAGACCCTTCTCAAAAATCATAACTGAAAGTGACTGACAACCTCACCGTGATGTAGCTGGGACAGGCCCTGTTTCACTGTAGACCTTAAGATCTCTGGATGGATGATCACTAGCTGGGCTGGTTTGTAATAACGACTACGTGATCAGAATTTTTCACAATCATCAATTTTCAATCACCAGAACTTTAACTTGAACATCTCTTCTGTGGCTCTGCTGATTTTTATTTGATTCAGAGCAGTCCCCACTTGACACTAATCCCATGTGTGTACAGCCTTCACGTTCCCAGTCTGCGGCAGCAAGCCTGGGCAGGTTGCACATCACGTCATGAGTTTAGAGGAAACTGTTACTCAGTAGGAGCTGATGATTCCTCTGTAATAAACTGTCTTTTCTGGTTTCATCAGAAATCAGATTGATGTCATTTTACCTTGTGCCAAATGGGAAGTAGCTCAGATATTCAAGACAGTAGTTTTTTGTTGAAATAATTTTCTCATTGCATTAAAGTACAAAATCTATCATCATAGTCACTGAATCCCTTTAAAACTGACCCAGAATCTTCAACACATGGTTTGGTCCATCAGAAAATGAACAGGACTTTTATTTCTGGCTAAATTATAAGGATTACATATCTGTGTTTATAACCCTTCCAAAACCAAAGTGTAAAAACAACAACTATGTGTTTTACACTGATCAGCCTCAGCATTAAAACTTATAATAACAGTTGAGGTGAATAACACTCATTATAATGGTACATGTCGGGGGGTGGGGTGCATTAATCAGTAAGTGAGCAACTCAGTTTTTGATATGTTGGAAGCAGGAAAAATGGGAGAAAAAATGGAAGAATCGGCAAGGCATCGGCTTCAGAGGCAGTCTGGTGCTCTGGACAGGGTTCTGCTGGGAAACGTGGACCTGGGGGGGATGTCCTGGATCCATGTGGAGCCCACCCCTTTGTGGCAGCAGTGTATCTTGATGGCAGTGGCATCTTTCAGAAGGATAATGTCACCGGATACACAGCGAAAAATTGCTCAGGAGTGGTTTGAAGAACGTGACAAAAGGTTGAAGGTGTTGACTTCACCAGGATGATTTATGAATCCAGTGTGGGCATTTATTGATAAAAACCTAAGACAGATGATCAGCCTATAACTAAACTCCAGCTCTTTGTGATTTAGAGTTTAACATTTGAGAGATGTAGAGGTTCAGATTTGCACTACGCCATTACACCATCTATCTGTTTACACAGAGAAAAACAAAACAATAAATCAGTGTAGGGTGGATGTCTGACCTTGTTGCCCCTGTAAACACTGACCGGGTCTCTCCTGCTGCTCATCTCAGGGGTTAGAACATTTTTAAAACCTGCTCAGTCTGTGCTGCAGTTTTTTTCCACCTGAACTTGGCAGAGTCCTAAGTTTTTCTTCTGTCATAAATCATCAGGTGTGGCTGGTGGATGCCATCCAGAATGCTGAACTGAAATCATGTCTTGTGTGGGCCAAGCTACATGCACTATTCATTTTCAGGAATTACATACCTGTCAAAGTAGCTTGTCATAAATGTCTTCTTTTGGATAAATAGCTGTAATTACAATTCCAAGCGATTTCCAAAACCAAGCGGTGAGTAAAGGTGCGATCAAGTAGTGGCTGCTGCACATAAACAGATTTAGTAGCATTTCATCAAAATATTTTCTCCATCTAGATAATAATACAATCTAACAACTATATCTCTGTGACCCTTACAAATGCAACATTGGTGTGTCTGCTGTGATACTGAGACCTCTCTGTGAACTCATCTGCAGATAAGACTAAACCAAGAGCAAATCATCTCTTTACCTCTGCAGCTTTACTGTCACACTCCCTTCTTTGTCCTTGTACATTGCTGAATGGGCCATTTTGCAATTCTCACCTTAGTCTTCAGATTCGCCTTTTTTTTTTTTTGTTTGAAGAAACTTTTTTCATCAGAGCCACCTGGTTAAATAAAGGCTGACAGAGGGGTCAGTTTCAGTTTGAATGTCTTGGCACACTCTTTGGCTAACAACTACTGTATTAAATTGATTGCCAGGAAACTTTGTTTTCCTAGTTTTCTACCAGAGTGCAGATAACAAGGCCGAATATTTCCCAGAAACTACAGTGGGTTTAGATCCTTTGAGAAATTCTGGATCTGGATCCTGATGCAGATGAACTTTGCAGTTCAAAGGGGCCCTCCCGGGACCAAGATGTACTAACAAATAAATGACAATCTGATCATTAAATTTTGAGCATGTTGCAATGTTACCTTACACTTCAGGTTGTATGCATACCTGTTGAAATACCTCAGGTGTAAGTTACTGCTGCAGTGTGCGTTCTCGGTGTGTGAGTCAAGGCTGTCTCACTGCGGCGCTCCCACCTGCAGCATGTGTCTTTGAACTTCAGTCACACCTACAGGTGACACAACTATGCTGGGTGATTCACATGCCAGAGACGGCTGACGTGTGAGAGGATGACAACTCAGTAACGTGCAGTTAACTGTTTTATTTTCCTCACAGGTTGCTAAAAAAAAAACCCCTCCTGTCTCACACTATCTGACAGTATCTTGTACGTTTATCATGTAGTTTTTGCTCTACATTGCAGTTACATCATGTTTACGCTGAGTCAAATATTCGAACCCTGTTTTTGTGGCTGCGCCATTCTCTTAAACCATCTTGTGCATCTTTACACATGCATTTCAGACTGACATATTGCATGTTTAAATGCAAACCTGACAGTGAACTCAAAGGCTATTTTTTGTTGACGCAGTAAATAAGCATGGACTATAGGCAGCAAGCACCTAATACACACCAACTCTTAGATGGAATATATTTTCAAATAATGAAACATTGAAACACAGACACACACAAAAAACTATATATACTGTATAACTTAAAGAACTGTTGTCAACACTCAAATTTTCCTGTATGTTGTGTTCAGACTGGATTGATGTGGATTTTAAAAGTGTCCACTGGAGAGAAAAAATAGTATTACTAGACCTACAAAAGCGTTTTAATAAGACTGTACTGCTTCTGTCTCATGAGCAGGCCTGTGCAGCATTTTGTGCACGATAAAGCGCCACGTGTGGCACTGCTCGGATGGATACAAAGATTTCCTAAAAGCGTCCTCAGGTGGGTCAGACCCTCCTGGAACCTGACTGTGAAAGTATTTCATGTATATTCAAATGTATTCATTCAGGTCTCTTTTCACACAGGCTGTCCAAACAATGTTTTCACAAAATAACAAAGATATGTATGGGACATAACTCACTGCCAGTTGAGCGCATGTGTGTGTATGTGTGCGAGTCCATAGTATAACTGCTGCTGGGTGTGTTTACAGCTCCAGCACAGAGGAATGTGAGGAGTGGTTGCCCGCGTTGCTCAACACAAAGCTGCTCAGCGTTCAGTCTGACACCTATAGCAACCTGTTTAACCAACAGTGGTGCTCTCAGCTCCGGCAGACTCAGCTGTGTGAGCCGTCAGCAGGTGTAGCGTTGTGTCGCCCTGTGCTCGCGCTTCTTCTCCTGTCCTCAGTGTAGATCGTTCTTTAAAAAAAAAAAAAAAAGACACTGCTTTTTGTTGCTCCACTTGTATTGCCCTTGAAGGCCTTTTTCAGCTGTTTTCAACCATACAAGTCCACATTTGTGACTGACTTTAGAAACTCACTGAATTGGATGGATTGATGGATAAATAGATAGACAGATAGGCTAATTAGTGACATCAAAGAGGAGAACAAAAACTAAAAATGCCTCATGGTCAGCGAACATTCCTTAAATAGCTGGCATAGTTGCATTTGGTGAGAGACTGGTACATCTCCAAAAATGGTGTCAGTGAGAAATTGGGGGTGGAGGGTGGAGAGTTCACATGCTTCTTAAAACTTTGTCTTGGGATTTCCGCCAGAGACTTTAGAACAAGTGTTTGGTTTTTTTCTGTCTCTCTCGCATACATTGCATGACGTTTCCCCACTCCTCTCTTCCCTCCTGCGCGCCGCTCAGCTCTGACGGGCGCCGCCGGCGGCCAGGTAAAGCGACAGGTATTCGGCGTGCGTCAGCCGTGGATTGCGCGCTCACATCGCGCGCGGCTCCAGCGTGTCGTAGGTGTAGCCCTGGACCCACCCACAAGGTAAACTCCTGTCAGGCAGACGCGGCAGAGCTGTCAGTCGGCAGCAGAGCACCGCGGCGTGGACAGGTAGGCGATGACTTCCGCTGACTGCCGCTTGTTGTTGGATTTTTTTAACCCGTCTGCATGCGTCGCCTCTCCCCGCGGTGGTTGGTGTTGTTGTTGACGTCGATTCCGAGGCCGGTGCTGCGTTTAGGTGCTGACCGGGAGTTCACGGCACGTTCTGCTGAATTGTTTCAGTGTGGGAGCAGCTGAGCTGGTACCTGTTGCAGGGAAACCAGCTCTGTCTGCTAGAAATGACATTAAAACATAGAGCCGGCTCCAGATAAAAACTAGAAAAAGGGAATAAGAACAAAGTAAAGCAAGCTCAATATCTCATCACTGTTTATTGTATTAGATTTTGTTAAGATTTTACTTTTACTAATACATACATCGTCAAACAAACATAAATTATTGATAACGTCAGTGGACAAGCTAGGGATGATAATCTTTTAAATTTATGTTGGAAACATGCAAAGCCACCATGGATATTGTATCATATTTCAACTTAGATAAAATCAGTGACACTGTACTCCTGTGAAGTGTTGCACAGTAAGATCTGTTATTAATATACTAATAATACTTCCTAAAGGAACGATCTAAAAAGCCAGTTGCAGTTAACAATACAGCTAAGTTTAAAAAAAAAAACCCAAAATATTTTATTACCTTTCATGTGACTCCACATCACAGATCACAGCCTCAGCATCCCTGTCCACATGTAAGTAATCATGGTTTGTTCCTCTCATGAGTGGGGGAAATTTTAATGCTACAATATTATACAACAATATTTATCTACATAAAATATAATATTATGCTTTAACGTTTGAAGCAAATCTGCCCAGTTTGGTGTGGAATTATTATTATTAACCCTAACCCTAACTGGTTTGCACAGAGCCCTGACCTCAGGCTCACCCAGCATCTTGACTGCAAAATCTTATGGAAAGCTTTTCCAGGGCTGTTTAGTGTTGTATTAATACTCTGAGTTATAGATTAATATGTTCATCTATCAGTTATGTCTGGTATGATAGGGTTGTCCACATACTTTTGGCCATGTAATGCAGTCCCACTTTTGGAAAATCATTGCAATATTACGGTCTAAAGAATTTTAGGAGAATAAAAAACACTATTAAACAACATTGGAGCTGTAAAGAATATATATATAATATACAGTAACTGTCATAGTTGTTTTAGCAATTAAACGAAGCACTGACCATGAAACTGTCACATCTGTCACAATGATGTAACATGTTGTCTTTACAGTAACTTTTGTTACAAGTTCCACTCTGTGCTCAGTCAAAGGGCGGGTCTGACTGCACTCTGCACTGCGCTCCGATAAGGGAGCTGCAGAAAGTTGACGTTATCTCTAGTTCATCTGGGTGGAGGGAGGTCATGTCGCCTACACACCGGCTACACATGGTTAGCCTCACTGTCAGGTATTAGCGAATTGTTGATAACAATAATAACAGTCACAATACCTGACCAGACCACAGTGTTTAGACACCAGGCCCTCAACCCTGGCAGGGGTGCAGCCTTCAGGTTGGGTGATTGTGCGGGGATGGTGACAGCTTTTGTACTCTGTTATGATGTTATGTAATGTTAGAGATAATGTGTTCTCCCTGTTTGTGAGTCTGAGTGATGCTCCATAAAGATTTACACACACTTACATGTTTAGAATAGGCGTGCAGGTGACCGTGGACAAGTGACCAAGCTGCGACCTCTGCGACCTTTATGTTTTCTTTAAACGTTACACCATTTGCTTTGAGTTTGGTTGATATGGAAGTATAGGCAGCTGTTTGCTAATATGCTAGTTGCGGCAGTTTGATAAGATAGGATGAGATAAGAATATTTCGGGTGTGTGTCTGTCAGCTTGTTGTGGAGTTCTTTAACTCTCAAGTGGCCAAAACATTGATTGATGACATTTCAAATTTTGAGGTTTTTAGTCAGTGATCTGCCTTTTTTAAGTGTAAAATGAGCACAGGCAGATAAATTAGAAGATATATTTTAGCCGTAACGTACCCTCACCCCCCATGAAACCAGAGTTTCCTTTTACTGTAGTGGTGTTAGCAGGAGAAACAAAGTTCACATCACGTGTCCGCTTTAGACACAGTGTGTGTGTGTGTGTGTGTGTGTGTGAGTCTGCAGACTGTCTCTATGCTGTTGCCCTGCACTCTGCATGTAAAACACTGTTGTGATGCTGCTACCTCAGTGGCTTCTAAAGCAAACAGAGGAGTCAACTGTGCATGTGTAAGTGTTTTCCCAGGCTGAGGAATGCTGTAACCCCAAATTGACAAGGCTGTTAGCATGTCTGCATGTCTCGCTCTGTCTTCTTCCTCTTTATCTCTCTCTCCATCATTTTTCTGCTCTAATTGTCTTTATCGCCCTGTTTGTCACTCACTTTCCCTCTTCTCTCTTTGTGTTCTGTAGCAAGTCACCATTTCATTTCACTCCAACATTCCAAAAACATTTCACAAATTGTTTGTTCCTTCTGGATGTTTTGTTGTAGCCACTGCAGTATTTCTGTGCAGCAAGCAAACTTTTCTTTTAACAGTGTTTCCAATTTCCTTTCTTGTAATCTTATTTCTATATACTTTATAATTTGTTTTATTAAATTTTATTTTGTACTTATCAATTTTATTGTTTTTGGATTGGATTTTATTCTATTTAATTTCATTTTACTTTATGTGTTTTTATATTTATAATTTTATATTTGTTTTTTGCAACCATCCTTCTTTGTAATCAGTAAACTTAAGTCTCCCATGTTTTCCTGCCTTTCTCTTTCTTTCTCTGTTCCTCCACCTCCACCTTTCTCCTCCCACATCACTCTTACCCATTTTCTGTTGATTTCCTCACACCACTTTCTCTTCCTTCAGTCCTTTGAAACTTTCTTCATGTCATATGCATTCCAAGATAGTTTTTATGTACAGGACAAGAATAGTTTTTGTTAACTACCAACCACAAATCTGAATATAGTGACAATTTGTTATTCCCTCATCCAACACTCCCACTCTTTCAGAATGGCACACCCCCATTATCGCTCTCTCTCTTTAATGTGTTTAAATGGGACAACATTCTCTGCAGTTGACTCCGGTCCTGACAGTTAACCAACCAGACCAACAAGAAAACACAACTGTTCTCTCTCCCAGCTATGCCTGGCACACACCCACTACTCTCTCTCTCTCACACACACACATTTGACAAGAAGGAGTCCAGAAATAGAGGCATGTAAAAAAAAAAAAAAAGCTTCCATGTTGTCCTGCCATCAACTGACTTTTTACATAACGCAGGCTAAAACATGAGGTGTTTTCCTCCCATTCTGAGGCCTGAGTTTTAATATTTTTTGACACAAGTGCTGATAGGATACCTGAGTTTTAGGACTGTTATGAAATCAGTAGGGTTTTTTTTTTGATAGCATACTTTGAGGAAACAGAAACATGATTCTAGATGTTTGATGACTACTCAAAGGGCAAAGCGGTGAGTTAATTGGTTACTGGCAAGCTAAATGCTGACCCACCAACCAGCTGGGAACATGCTCACGCCGGCCAGTCACAATAGCTCTTTGAGTTTCTGTGCCGCTCACTCCCCCTACGAGCAATCTGATAGTGTGACCAAGCCGTGAAGCATCACTGTTGTTGCCTTGGTTACATGTATTTTTTGTGGCCATGGTAAAAAGACACTGACACTATGACACATGTAAAGACAGTTGGATTGTAATGTGTGATGATATATTTGTTCACTTCATAAAGTCCTCATTGAGGTTTAGTCTTGGTTTTGGTTAAAATTGGGCTAAGGGTTTTGGTTTAGGGGAGACTGGGAGACAGTGCAGGATGCTTCACATAGAGGAGCAGCTTCTCAGAAAGATGAAGGGGGGGCTTCAAGAACAAGGACTACATGGCTGGTTTGGCAAATGTACTTCTTTTCAGAGTAACGCACTGCCGTTTCCCTAAACTTCTCAACTGAAGGTTTCTGGGCCCGTCCCCCATGCACGGGATGTGACAGTTCCCAACAGCTCTGAGCCTTAGGCAAGGCGTCAGGGAATTTATTATGCTCTAACTTTCAGTTACAATCTGTGTGTGTGTGTTGCCATTCACCGAAACCTCCATTACCTTTGCATGCAGCTATGTCATTAACAGCAGAATGATGATCTCAGGCTTGGCACATACATAAACGCATGTCAAAGCAGTGGTGAAAGGTTGCGACTTGCGCCATCACCTCATTAATGAGCTGATATTTACAATTATATAAATAATATATGTATTTTCAGAGAGATAAATGTAACTGTAAACAGAAACTTGTATCTTTTGTGCCATTCTGGGGAAAAGACGATTTTTAAAGGAGGTACCATTTGTTTACAAACCGTTTACGTGTTGTGTTGAAGCTGTATTTTGGTGATAAAATAGCTGATTCTTAGCATGGATTCACTATATACCTTAATTTGTCTTGTCTTAAAGTCATTCATTGATCAGTTTAAAGTATAAAGAGATTTTAAAATTTTGACAGGTTTGTTCAACATTAACTTTTCAACCGATATGTTGAAAACCATTATCCAGAGAGAGGAGCACTTGTCTGTAGGCAATCTTTGTGCACATGTTAGTGAAACTTCCTCATAGTGACACACAACGTGTATATCATTGGCTTGTTATTGTGCGGTGAGTTTTTGTACGGGGTGTTGTCTGTCAGTCCTCAGGATGTCTGAGACAGTGAAAAGTATGTCTGTGTTTGCCCTCATACTTTTCCAAACTTATATGTGGTGCAGCCTGCATAACGAGATGTACAGTATAGACACGTGTACCCTGAAAACTGTTAAGTAACTGTTAAGCAAAAGTAAGTCAGTGGGGGAAAAAAGTACATGTTTTAAAATCTGTTTTATATTCTGAAAAATAACTGAAATGATTTAGTCTACCTATAGAAAATTAAGTTTGCAATCAAAATAATAAAATCCATAAACAAACCATCAGAATGTTGTTTTTTTTTTTATCTCTACAAGCCGGTCAAATGAATGCAGAAGACAGTGGTGAATCAAATGATTGAAAATGTTGCATAAAAAACATAACTGCTCTCCGCTGCAGGTCATTTTGCTACCTTGACAGAACAAGCTGTCTATTGTGTACTGCATTAATTTCTATTATCACTAAAATGTCAAGTCGTCTCTCGTGAGGAGAGGAACACCCCAAAGTGGCATCTGGTGCCCATCAATCATTAACAGAATGGAATTCATGTACAGCAGGAGAAAGTTCTCATGACAGAGAACAACACCTCCGACATCACTGTGCTCTTTTTGTTCTGTACAGTGACAATTGTCAAAGTCAGTTTAACATATCTCTATTGATTTTACTTTCCCGAAAATAACTTTCTGACACTAATTACATTTTCAATTGGAGACATTTAGCACTAGTAGCTGTAAAGCTAACAAATGCTACTTTTAGGATCAGTAAACATTAAAGTAAACTTCTGGTAGAGAGTGTGAGAAACATTAGTTGTGTTATCATGGAGCTTACACTAAACTGTTGTATTTGGTGTCAGTGCCCTGACAGTGTTTACCCTGAGAAAGGCCGTGTCATTCAACAGGAACAACAGGAGAGAGGATCTTTCTGCACTATCAGTAGTTTGCACTGTGTATAACACTCTCACTGAATGGTGAGGTGGTAGCATGAAGGCTCCTGTCACTCGTCACTGTAGACTAACATGTTTCCTTGCAGCCTGCTGCAGGACTCAAAGGGGTTAAGCAGCTCACGTGACGTGTGGAGGATTTTCTAAGGGTAGAAAACCAACCACCTCCAAAATGTTGACTTTATCCCTGACCACAGACTACAACTCTAAATATAATGTCACCTGAATTGAACAGTGAATCATGGGGAAGTGGGAAGGTGGATGGAGGTGGCAGGTATGTAAGGAATGAGGGTGTGAGCCTCCAGTTGTAGACTAATCCATGCGAGCAAAACTGTTTGGAATGGTAACTTTGCATACTGAACATTTCCATTTGTGTGTGTGTTAACTTGTCCAGTCACTCTGACAATGAGAATGCCTTGTTAAACTCTCAGTCAGATATCAGGGAGGGAGGATGCTGGTATGGTTGGTACACCGTCTTGGTAGAAACTTACCTTTCTCTGATGTCATGTGTTTTGACTTTGGTTGAATTGTTCAAAATTCACATTTAATCAAGTTATCAACCGAGGCTGTGAATCAGGTGACTTTGCATGTACCTCACATTGCGATCTAACAAAGATTTGTAGCTCATAAGCTGAAGTCTCAGGACCATCCTCTAACCCCAACCTCAACAAATCCAAACAGAGTCAACATTTAGAAATCCCACTCTAACCTCAATGTGTTCCTTAGGAAAGGAACACGGTGTTCTGATATTTTGTAGACATGAAGGTCTAGTCAAGTCCACGAGAGAAGACTAACGCTCAAATCTGTTGCTGATGTACAATATGGCACTTTTCTAAATCAGAAGCAGGTGCATGCCTGCACAAAATAACTCCTGGAATGCAGGGTTATGGTGATTTATGGCACATTATACATCCATTGCAGGTGATCTGCGTTTAAGTGTTCACACAACGAAACTGAAGGGGCTGCAACGTCGGAACTCTGCTTTAAGGAAAAGTTGTGGTTAATGGTTTGTGCACCCAACACAGACTTGGTGATGATATCAGGAACAAAGTGAGGCCTGAGCTGGAGGCGGGACTGAGCTTAGAATCATTACCGCTTGCCAAAAATTGTCACTGCAGAGCAAAAACTAAAAGGCAGGACGAGGACTCTGGATATGAACATGGTTAGAAATGGAGAGAGGGTTGAAATAGAATATTGTGTAATGTATTTTTACTTATAGAATATAAAGTAATTACTCATAAAACTATACTTACAGGGACACACTTCCATCTTTGTTTTATTGATTCAGTCAGTCTTTGTTTCACAGCACTTAAATTCTCTTTTCGAAAAGACACACATTTGCTTTGCTACTTGAGCAAACTGCAGACTGACAGATCATCTCATTAAACTCATCTGAAAGCGCCGCAATATGTTTCTGCATCTGAAAACCTCACTTTTTTTGCCTTTCACCCCATTTCCTCATCCCCTCCAAAGCTCACATTCCCACCTTAACATAATGTTCAGGCCAAACAGGGTCACGAGCGTGTTTCCGAGCCCATTTCCTCCGTCTTGTAATTTCTTCCACTAATGGTTGCCTGAAAATGCTAATGATTCATCTCTGTCATTTAGAAACTGCCACAGAGCTTCTCCTGAAATGCATCTTAGTGCATTTTTGCATTTTATAGCTCCTTGTGTTTTTTTTCCTCCAAGTTTTAATGAGTGTTGTTTTGCATTATGAAGTACCTCCAGGCTTCAATTTGGCATCTGGGATACTTGGCTTGACTCCAAGACTGTGGTCACCCAGTGCTTATTACTCATTAAGCCTCGTCGGAGGACTGAGTGGGTGCAGACTGGGTGGGTGCTGGATGGGGGCTGCAGTGCTTGGAGATTAGATGCTGTTGTTGCTGTTGTTGTTGTTGTTGTTGTTGTTGTTGTGGATGTTCTACTTTTGAAACAAAACTAAGAGATGAGGAAAAGTGACAGAGTTTGAAAGTCTTTCTCATCTGTCTGTCTGCATGCATAAACCATTTTTAAATCATTATTATCAAAATGATTGCAGCTCCTGAATTCTCATAACATGCAACTGTAGTTATGGTTAATTTATGGGTAATGCTGAGGAGCTTAAACTGCTGAATATGGTTGAATTTAGGGAAGTAAATGATTAAATAATTAAAAATACATTAGGCACGCTGGTCAAATTTGTTACATTTCATCCTTTTATCATCATAGATGTTGTACCTATTTATATATTTGAGCTCTGTCTAGTCTGAAATAGCTTGTGGCACTCCCTGTATGCAGTGTGTGTACATGGCGTTAATCAGTGCAGTGTGCTTGGTGTGTGTGTGTGTGTGTGTGTGTGTGTGAAGGACAAAATGTTACCAGAATGTTTTATCATTTTTAGCAGTTATGAAAATAAAAATTCTGAGACTCAAGCCCTCTCTAACTTTAACTGTGAGCCACTTCTCGGCGTCACATTTATTTTCCTGTCACTTCCTCTCCTCTTTATATAATGCAAAAGGGAGTGATTAAGCGACAGAGAGAATTCAGCACATTTTCTGTGTTTTTCAGGAAAGAGAGCAGCTGAAGAAAACTGGCTGTTTTGTCCTGTTCTATAAAGATAATGATAGTGGAGGGAGCGAGAGAGAGATGTGATCCGCAGCTCGTGCAATTGTTGAATACGGAGGAACTGGTTCGGTTCTGCCTCGATTAACAGGAGAGGATCAGGGAGACAGAGGGTAAATACAGGAGAGGCGGTGCTTTGGCTATTCACTGCATCACTTTAAGCACAGAAAAACTGGTTCTACTGTTTTATATATCGCTGGTGTTTATAAAGGGAGAGAGAGCTGCATGCCACTGCATTAGTTCACTGCACCATTCAGTTTGAATTCCAATTAAGTGATATGGTGGAGCAGAACCGCCTCGCTCCTGCAATGACGTGAGGAACAGTGAATGTCAAGTCATTTGTAACTTGTACAAACTAATGTCATCTGTATTTTAATTTGAATTTGACTTCCAAAGAGACCAAATACACTCGGAAGGGCCAAAAGTATGTGGACTGCCCTTTGTACAATAACAGATGTGTGAAGCCAGCTCCGGAAAGAAATTGTTTTCTTTTGCATAAGTTTGGTGTGGATGAACTTGACTGGTCTGCATGGAGCAGAAAAAAAGGCAGTTTTTATTATAATTTTCACTCAGTCTTGGAAAAATCATACTTTAGGAAAAATGTGAGAAGAAACAGCCAGTCTGTTTCTTCTCTCTGCTGACTTTACATTAGAAGAAAAGAAACTGAAAAAGAAACCATTTGTGATCACTTTATGAACTATTTATGAACGTACTGATGAATTTTGATATATTCAGTGCTAGATAACCAATTGCTAAAAACGTCACTGTGAAATGATGAAAGACGGCTTTATTATGAAAAGTAATTTCAGCAAATCTTTTAGCCTGAACTGATATGATCAGTGACGTTTGCGTATTTGCTCATAATTTTTTTACAGAGGTAGTGAAATCAGTTACAAGTTACTTCCTTCATAACGAAACTTTCCCGGGCAGTAAATGGTTGTCTCCGGCCATTGTTTAAAGCTCCTGCTGGGTCAGAGTCCACCAGAATACAAGGTGACATACCACGGTAATGAATCATGACCAAGTCACGCTGGGCATGGGGAGCTCCCTCGTGTGTTTCTCCACACGCAGATCTGTTTGCTGAGTAAAGACGTGGTAGTATCATGACAGTGCAGATCCACAGACTTATGACCTCTGACCTCCTATCAGGTTAAACGTTACAGATGATACGAATGGAGCACGTTTCGTCCCAGAATCTGAACCAAGCGACTTTATATAGTGAAGGTAGTAGCATTTACGATAGTTTGGCTTTTACTTTTTTGAATTTATTATTTTACCATGTAAATGTAATTGATTCCAAACTTCCTGCGGGTGAAGAAGAAGCCTCACCTGACTGCATAATAGTATTTGTTCAAACAGGGAGAGTCTACAGTATCTCATCTGAGAAGAATGGTGGCAGGTTGCTTCTCTGAGCTGGTGCCAAATCTTTTCATAGTGAGAAAGTAGTCACTATAATTCAACTTTTAGCTGAAGTGGATTTTTAATTAAATACTGGACGAGTTAATTTAAAGCTCTTCCATCATTAGGTCAGTTTGTGGAACACTGTATGATGCAGAAAAACAAAATATTGCAACAGCACTGCGTTGCAGTGTCCCCTTTTTCACTGTATCATGTGAAAGTAGCTTTAACTCAAAATATGGCTTACAACCATTCCTGTTCCCCTGAGGGTGAACCTTTTACCACCCAGAATTTGAACTTTACATTTTAGCAGCGCTTCTGCTAAGAACTGAGAGAGAGAGAGAGAGAGAAACAAGGCCTGAAAAGGACAAAGTCAACAAAAAGGGACAGAGGAGTGCAGGCAGGCTCCACCCTCTTCATACCTGCCTGCTTATCAAGGTGTGTCTGACTTGGCAACCAAACACAGTCGTCAGGCCCCACCCGGACACACCCTGGGGAGGGAATTAGGAGCCTTCAGACTTGGGTGTGGGGTTGAGCGCTGGAACCTCGTGATCGTTTCCAACCTGAGGCTTAGTCATGGCTTATTTAGTCTTAATGCCGACCTGACTGTTCTTGATAACTGTGGGTTGCCGCTGTGTTGTTCTTTTTTTAGTTGGAGAGTCAAAGATGTTTTTTAAAACCTCATTACTTGATGCTGTCATTGTTTGATTGTATTGAGGTAGATTTGTTTTAATTCATTTTACGTATAGATGGTGCTGTGTTAATACTATGTACTACTGTGTACCATCACTACTATATATATAACAATAGTATGTTGTATATAATGCATGCACTCTATGGTATTTTTTTAGTTTATAGTAGCTTTTTTGCAGTTACTATATAATATTACTATACTACATATACTACTAACAGGAAATGATGCAATGAACAGCACCAACAGATATCACTCAAAGTGAAGCTTTGCATTGCTTCAAGACACAGTAAAGTTTTGTGTATTTGAATATCTTTTTGTTGTTGTTGTTTTCCATGATTTTTATAGACATCAGCCTTCACCAGCAACCACAGTATGGTTAAGAAGGTCGCTGCAATGCAGTGTGATAGATGAGATGACAGTGCCCATTATGGGTACACAACACAGGCCAAGTGTAATGTAGGTTGCATTGTGATTTTTGTTTTTTTTTAAGTATATTTTGGTGAAATTTCTTGTGTGAACAAACTATATATTCAAAACCTAACTTGAATTTGAAAGTGGCATGATCTTTGGACACATTATTTCTCTATATGTATTTATTTCTGTTTTCTTTGTTTCTGACTTCGCTTGGTTGAGTTTCCTCCCTCCATTCATAGCTTATGTTTTCTCTCTCTCACACACACACACACACATGCAAATTAGAGGTTGAATAAACTTGATCGGCCAGGCACAGAAACCCTGACACACTCTGGCCGGATATTAACTAACAAACTCACATTCTCTCTCTGTCTCTGTCTGCTTATCCATTCTGGTCAGAGGAGAGGTCGTAGCTGGGGTCATCTCCATGTACACAGTGGTGCAGCCCACCCACTAACACACACACACACACACACACACACACACCTACCCTGTGGTCTGAGATCAGTCATGAAATGAGTTTTGTGTCTGTCAACATGAGTGCTTCTCTCTCTCCATGTCCTCCTGTGAGTATTTTAAAATCATTTTACAGCTTAGAAGCTTTGAATACCATCAGACCAGTCAGAAATTGTTGCTGTAGTGAAGAGTTTACTAATTTAGTCATTTTTGAAATGGAATGGCTTGTTTTGGATACTTTGGTAAATAGTAAGTCTCTCTTTCTTACTTATATATATGTTAATCAGTAAGCCAACAGTCAGCTCCTGAAGTTCATGTGTGGGAAGCAGGGAAAATGGAAAAGTGTAAGAATCTGGGCAGAACTGAGGCAAACTGTGATGGCTCGACATTTGGGTCAGAGCATCTCCAGAACATCCGGTCCTGTGGACCGTGTCCAGTATTCAGTGGTCAGTAACAACCAAAAGAGGTCAAAGGTAGGAGAACCAGTGCACTGGTGACAGAGCCATGGGCGCCCAAGGCTCAGTGATGTGCATGGGCAGTGAAGGTTGACCTGTGTGGTCCAGTCCCACTATGGAGCTATCCCAAACTGCTGTCAGAACATGCACTTTATCACAGCTTGTTGTGTATGAGGCTGTGTAGCTGCACACTGATCAGAGTGTCCATGTTGACCCCTGTCCACCACTGAAACCTCCTACAGTGGACCAGTGAGTGTTAGAACTGAACCATGGAGCAACTTACCGAACACAAAGGATCCGATGCTAACACCTCGGTGCCAGAGAGTACATGCCTTGATGGGTCACAGCTGTTTTGTTGGGACAAGAGGGGCCGACACAATATTAGGCAGGTGGTCATAATGTTACGGTTGATCCGTGTACAGAGTTAGAAAGTCGGCTAACGTAGAGAGAACTGCAGCAGCCCACATTTCACGAGGCCTTATTTTACTTTATAATGAGATATTTATTTAAATAGAAGACTGTGTTTGGTCTACTGGATGACACATGCTACTTAAGCACCGCACAGGACTTGTTTTTGTCTCACTCCCAACCAGAAATGCCTCTCTGCTCCCGTCGATGCACGTAACCTTTCCCAGAGGGATTAAAACACAGCGGATTTGTTTTGATTGCATTTAATCAGACAACACAGCCTCGCTGTGTCGCGAGCGCCCAGCCCACTCGTGTTATGAAGGCGTCCGCTCACACGGCGAAGAAGAGGAATTAATTGCTTGCTGTCCATCTGTAGTTAGAGTATGGATGAAGATTGATTTCCTCCTTAAACATGAAAACATAGCCGGGTGAGCTGCCTCGGCTCAGTCTTACATACAATGGTTCTCTGTGGCAGATTTCAAACGGTGGTGGGTGGGAAGATTACACCGTGCTGAGAGTCTGCTTAGTAGGCAGACTCGTATTGTGGTTAGCAACACTATAATTCTCATCTTGACAACATACTGAACGTTTCTGATGTTATGCTATGGAGCACTTTGACATTCCTGTGTTTAAACAACCTTGAAAATGCCAGTGGGGTTGCTGTCTCCAGCAGGAAATTGCAGCTTTTAAGATCCGTGCTTCTTTTTCTTCTGCATTTTGTTGTACAAAGTAAGCCCACTCACTGGAGATTTCAGAGTTTGCAGTATTTATACTTCAGTTGCTGCCACTCACTCTGCTTCAGATTTGCACAATGGCTTCAGCAGAGCAAAGTAATCCATCACAGAGAAAAAAGCAGAGTGTGATGTTTTGACATGACCCCCTGCTTACTGTCTCTCACCTCCACCAAAAGATGACAAGCCTTAATTGCAATTTAGTGCTGCTATTATTAAGTCAATAATTTGATTCATTGAGAAAAAATGAATGGGCGCACTCCGCCAGCGTTACATGTGAGTTACCCGAACAAGTGGAAAATAACCCCGACAGTGCCATAGTGATGTCATCAGGGTTGCATGTCAAAAATCTTAAAATGCTATCTTAATCAAGTGCTGTATGTCATCTTTTAAACATTGTACTCAGAGAGCCACACAGATGAACCTTGTCCATCAGCGCGCAAGTTTATGTAAGTCAAAATCACAAATCATCTGAGGCATCTTTCGACAGCGTGGGGTGTCTTATTTTAGAACTTTAAACTTGACTTCCTGAGGTTCCATCAGATTTCTCTCTGCCTCATTCCGACTGAAGCGCATCTCAGATGGGGATCAGTCGAGTGCTGGTATTTAAGACATCTTCTCGGTGCTTCAGCAAGCTGCAGCGCTCGTCTTTGAAGTTTTACGAGTTCCAGCGTTGAGTTCGGAGGGCAGGATTCACCACATTACAGCCTTTTTGTTGCTCCCATCGTTCCTGTCTCTCTCCATTCCACACCGATGAAAAAGTGTGCTGAAGAATCAGAGGAGGATGCTTTGCTAATTGGGTGTTGCCTTATTACTGTCTGACAATGGCATTCAGACATTCAAGTAAAAAACAATTCACGGCATGACTTACAAAGCAGGAGACACAGCAGCGCACTTTTACAATAGAGAGCAGTTAAATGTTTTAAAAAAAGATTTTGTCACTGGTTCAGTGAACTCCCCGTGGTGTTTGGTTGTTCCCAAAGCTGCTGGTTGTGACACAGAAGTCACATTTCCTGTATATGGGTTACTGTGATTAAAGGTGATAAAATGCAGAAAATATTCTGTCTCTTTCTGTAAAGTCTCCAGAGCTCCAGGGAAACAGAGAGGACGTCCCGGCTTCTGTGGACAAGCTACGGCAGCTGATAGAAAATCAAGTTCACATCCTGCAGTCGCCCGTCAACGAGAACCAAGAGGTAAATGACATGAAAAATCATTATTAACAATTGCTTACATAAAGTTACTTAGCACTTATCTGCCAATTACAAAAGGAAGAGTCATAAAAATCAAGCAAATATGATCGAATAATGGGCATAATGTACTTGTCTTGTAGAGAATTTGATTGTCACCTCAAGGCCAAGTTTTCCGTTTGAACAGATTGAAGAAGGCATTTTCCTTTTTAATGAGTGAAATCCTCCCAAATTTAAATGAACTTTTGTCAGAGCAGCTTCACTGGAATGTTAAACATGACACCTCCAGTAAAAAAAAAAACTGTTAGGTGATTATCACCAGTTGTAGCAGAGGCATCAATTGTCATTCTGTCTTTGCTGAGGTTGGAGTTAGCTCTTTTTTTTCATTGTTTTTTAACCTGATGCTTTGAAAATGTGAATCATTGCCAGAGGCAACTGGGCTAATTGCTCAACAGTGCCTTAACTGCATTCCTCCTAACAGTCCACACAGGGCTTCTTTTTTATCGGCAATGTCTTTATGTGATTTCTCTTTCCATTTCTTAGAGGGGATCTGCACCTTTTTCTGTCTTTCTTTCTCTCTTTCCTTTTCTCTCACTGCTGATCTCTCCTGAGGCTGTGTTCAGACAGGCAGCTCAAATTCGGTTTATTGCCCGGCTCTAGCATCAATTAATTGAAGAAATTCAATAAACTACTGAAGAAAAAGCAACTGAAACTGTTTTGAAATGCTTGCCAATGGGTTTTAAAGTCATCTCCCTTTTGTGACCCACGTTTGACGTGAAAGTCTTCTTAAAAGTTTGTCAAATTGAACATGGCAGCCGAAGAAAGTAGTTCCCAGCTGGAATGTCAGTTATGTGATTAGGGAATTTCAATTAAACTTGTAAGACTGTATTCTTTCTCTTCACCTTTCCACACTGTATCTGCTGTAAATGTTCGAAAGTTTGCAGATTTTCTTTTGAATATACTCCAGTTAAGAGCCAAGTTAAATAAACTTGCACCACTTATTAGATTATAATAAAATTATAACAAAATGTAGAGCGTTATTTTTTGCCCATATTCCTAAATGGCCCACCTGGCACATGTTTTGGTGTCAATTATTGAAGAAATTTACACAATAAATAATTATTATATTTTTCAACTCACTCATCAAAATGTGATCATTTGATTGTAAAAAGAATTAATGAATGACGTAGAGGATGCACCTGAAAGTACAGTGGCGGTCGGTTCTCACTGAACATGTAAAAATATCTACCTTTAAAAATATCCATGCTGTTTGGTGGGTATGTACAGTGTCTGGGGCCAATTATGTGCCCATTATCTGCTTGAATCAGTGAAAAAAACATGTCTCTTGTCTGTTACCAGAGAAAATAATTTTAACGTCTGAAAATACAAATTTGATGCTGCCTCCCTGAGTTTTAATGTGGACAGCGAGGACTAAAATTCTCAAACGGATCCGATTTTACTGCTGTGTGACCATAGTGCCGGTTAGTGTCTCAGACTGAGTCACATGGACACAGACAGACAGACGAAGGGGAGGATGAGGGTTAGCATCATGTTCTGCCAGAATGACTCAGTCGGCCTGTTTGTTGTTCAGCCCACTGCCACTTTTTGAAGGAATCCGTCACCCCGACAAGTTCGAACGCGCCATGCTTGATTTCTCTTCTTTTCCCACTTTGTATTTGCTTTTCCTGTCCTAAAGAGTCTCTTTTGGTTTTCCCTCTTGTCTGTCTGTCTCTTAACGCCTTGTCTGCTGTCTCCTCCTTCAGCTGGTGATTCATCACTCTCTTCTGGTTTACTCAGCAAATCAAATACCCTTCAGACTACGTATGTTTTTAGTCTCCCCTTTCACCTCGGTAACTTTTTCAGTGTGTCACTCAGAGACAGTCCCACAACTGTAAATCAAGCCCGAGGATATGGCACCGTCTTGTTTCCCAGAAATGACAGTGATCACGGTGCCGGCTAGTTAACAGACTGACGTCATGACGAAATGATAGATGCTCTGACGTCTCCTGTCTCCTCCTGTGATCAGGGCTCGGTGTGTGAGGAGAACACTGGGATAGGAGGACTGCGGAGGTACGCCGTTTTGAGCGAGGAGCTGACCTTTGACCTCCAGCAGCTGCGGAGGCAGACAGAGCAGGAGCTCCGTGACATCCACACGCAGTGAGTCAAAGACACGATGAACGTTGACCAAGCTACTGTGTACAGTATGATTGAGAGTGTGTTAGTGTGTTTCCTCAGGCTGGACGCTTGCTAAAGGGTTAAACAAGAGTTTTTCTTTACATTTACCTTAAACTTGGTGTCCATTCCACTTAAATGAAACACTGTTATTAATCTCTAAAGCAATTATATGAAAAGTTGACAACTGACGTGCACATTTCAGGTCATAAGAGTTAGTTTGTGACTCTCAAGATGTTGATCCTTTAAGTGGGAAATTGACTGTAAAACAAAAGTAAAAACAAACACCATACAAAATACTAGAGACAGAATTTATTTAAAAAGGTCTCTTTTATCAGGCTTTCCCTCATCTCTTCACTTTTCCACTCTCTTTTGATAATCCTCATTCTTTTTGTTGGAAAAATATTCTCTATGAGGCCTGAAACTGGACTGTCCTTTTTCTAAAAGCAGGACCATGCTGTTGTGTGTTGTGCGAACATGTGAGTAGGAGGCAGCTCTGTGTCAGTTTGTGCGGGCTTCGTCACAGAGCCGAAACATGGCTGTGGGAGTTTCGCTGTATCTCATAACAGCAGCAGGTTCTGCTCCGCTGGAGAAAACAACAGGATCCAGCCTGCCTGCCTCTGTGCTGAGGCTGAGAAAGCTCGAGCAATTGGAAGAGGCAGAAAAAGTGAACGGTTCTTTAATGCCTTTCATGGTTGTGTGTGTGTGTGTGTGTGTGTGTGTGTGTGCTCCTGTAAATGAGTCTTTGTGATGACCAGAGGTTTTGCACTTAGATTATTTTGTTAGATACCCCATTCCCAAGGGTCCAGAATGAGTATCCATCATACACTGCTCAAACTTGTTTTGCTGTTATTTCATTTTTATTTATGTTGTTGATAGAGTCTTAACAGCTGATAAAGAGTACTGTCATGACACCTGTGATCTTTTATTTTCCCAAATTTTAAAATCTCTAATGTGCGGCAGATTAACTACACATCACTTCCTTGCTATCATTGGAGATGTTCAACAAGCTTTTATGGCTTGTTCCAATTTTAGTAAAAGAGAAAAGCATAATCAGAAGCTTCAGCATCTCTTTACCAAACCACATCTCACCTGGGTATGAGGCTCAGGGTTTTTTTAATTTTCCCCCACAAAACAAAATTAATAGTAGTTAATTGGTAGTAGTAGTAGTAGTTTTCAAGCTCGTCTGTGTGCTAGGTTTTTAGATATAGGCTGAGTATTCTCACCCTATCTATGCTCCTTTATAGATTTGTTGTTAGATGTATAAAAAAAAGTAAACCCAAACCCCAGGATTTAAAAATTGATTTTGCTGAATGTGTCCAACTATCTTTCGTCTCTTTTATTGTGTTATTGTGGACGTTAAGCTGGCTGCAAAAAAGTAATTGTTTCCAGATAGGTAGATGACGTTCCTCTTTCGATTTGTTTTTTACGAGCTGTGAGAAGTGTCTGGTGAGTTTTCAGATTGTGTTACCGCTCGAGCCGCGCTGACGGTAAATCTTCAGATGGTAGTAGGTGGCTGCCGCCTCACCCTGTTCATTTCTCTCCTCTCTGTACTCCTGCCACGATGAGCAGTTTGCCAGAACAACACCTCAACTGGTCTCACTTCTGTCAGACAAGACAAGCTAAAACACATCTCAGGATTCAAGGTGTGAAAGCACACACACACACACACATACACACTATTCTGATCATATTCCAGGAAATCTCCTAATTGCTCAGAAACCCCGGTTCTCATCGCCAACGCTGATCGGCTCCTGTCAGGGCTCGGATAAAAGGCTTAATGAGAGGAGATGAATAGTTCTTTAATAAAAACTGTTACGTGTCTCAGTCATGTTGCTTGCTCAACATGACACCCACTTCTCATATCCACTTGGCTTACATTAAGAAGACGTCACCCTGCTTACATTTCACTGGGGTTTTCCTTGGCTTCAAGGCTTATGTAGAAACGTCGGCAAAAACGCTGGGTTGGGATTTTGTACAGGGAAAGAGGATAGAGCTGAGACTCTGCAGCATTTACAAACAGAGATAAAGCTATTCTTTTTTCTCTGAGTGGATGCGTGATTCCTGCTGCAGGAATCACGCAGCTTTCACACTTTCAAACTCTTGCTTTAGTACAGTTCCTTTGCCATTGTGATAATGATGCCTTTAAAACTTGAAGGATTCATCTGTGGCATGTGGACATTTTAAAAACTATTCTAATCTGTAATATATAGTTTATATTGTTATCTAATAGTATTTAATATATATATTTTGATATTTAGATATTTTACCAATGTTTGCTGCATCACTGTTTTGCCCTGACACTCCATTCATAAAGTCAATAAAGAAATATCATTGTATATATTTAAATGACAATTAACTTTATATAAGACATCTTTATTTGATCCTGATTACTGCGGGGATATCCAGAGCAATAATTATTCATGAGTGGCATTTAACAACGTAACAGGACGCGCAAACAGAAGACGATAATCCTGTCCAGCGGAGAGCAGCTCGTCCACCAAATCCACCAAAGCAAACTTCAGGATGTTCTCTTACTAATGGTTAAATTCAAATTAACTAAAAGCTGGTTTCCAGTGCAGAAGTAGTGGCTTGGTCTATGTCTGTGTTAACACAAACACAAACTCTGTGTGTGTTTCTGTACTGTTTTTCTCAGTATGCAAATTAAAATGCAGGAATGCCTCAACCTGATTGGATGGTCAACCACTGTGAATGTGGCTGACCGTACTCCAAGTCATTGTTATTTCATCGGCCTTTCAAAAAAAAAAAAAATCCACTATTGGTCACAGCGGTCCTCTCCTGACAAGAGAACCGTGCTGCTGTTTGTAAGAAGTGAGAACTTAATCCCAGTAACTTCCACGGCTCTGTGCTAAAGCTGGATCCGTCTCAGTGGTCTTTTGCAGCAAACTTTTTGAACAGCAAGCCAGTGAGAAGAGCACCATGTCAAGCACTGCTATCCTTATTTCTCTCAAAAAACAAAACAAAAAACGAGGCTGAGGTGCTCTTCTTGGTCGTAAGTGCTCTGGCTCCAAAATGAGTGAGATAGCTGTGATTTTTACTTGCAATAAGCTTTGAATCCTCCTATAAGCATGGTGTCACACCGTTACCAGCTTTAGAATACTTAACCTCAAAAAAGATGATGGTGGAAAACAACAAAATCTGCTTATATTCAGGGCCACAGGACAGCAAAGACAGAAACTGTTTTTTTGTTCTTTTCCTGGAGAGTCAATTGTTTCTTTAGGCCATGTTTTATTTGTAAATGAATATGGTGAGTCTAAATGAACTGAATTAGAAAATAAACTGCTGATAGATGGAAAAGGCACTCTGACCATTTAAAGTAATTACAGCTGACATTCCTCTCATGTTAACCTCCCTCCTTTCTCAGAAATCTGCTTTATAAATACGCCCAGTCCCAGTCGTTCCCCAGTCAAAAAGTCAGTCTGACAACCAGAAGGTCCCAGCACAAGCATACAGCCTGTTCCCTGAAAGTTCCCTTGACCTTTGACACTTTTCTGTGGAGGTTTTGTTTTTTTCTATACAGTCAATGTAAATAATTTTGGCTGTAAAATAAAAATAAGTGTATAAATACAAGTTAGAGAGGTTGCATATTAAAGGGTCAGCTTACACAAAAATAAAAAAACAGTGGTCTGTCATCCCCTTACAGACTGTATCTTCTGTATAGCTCCAGTGACATGTGTATTACGACACTGTCTCTGAAAAGACTTGTTAGGAAGACGAGCTATTATTTCTATTACTGAGTAATCTTCTTCTTCACTTTTCTTGCTTGCTTTGATTTAATTTGTCCATAAAATATCAGAAAGAGCACCTCAAACCCAGTATCAGTCAATAAAACCGCAATTTCGCGCATGAATTGAGACCACACTGGAGTGAACTAACCTTTTAATAAGTGTAGGTGTAACAAGAGGAGCAGAATAAAAAAAAACACTTAAGCTGATATTCCCTGTGGCGTTTTGATGAAGTATCACAGAACAAATGAATTCCTGGTTTATTTAAAAAGAGTAAACAAACATGCAGCGGTGCATGATAAAGCGATAGCTGTCACGAGCAGCAGTTCACCCCAGCGCAGGTTAAGGTCTGATTGCGATGGATTGTGTGTGTTGATTTCAGTGGTATTTTCCCATCGAGAGACTGAAACAGTCTCTAGGCTGGTTACACAAGGAGAGCCTCTCTCGCTGCCAAGACTAACAGGCGGACTGGCAGTTTGGAAAACACCCAGCTGAACCCTGTCAGCCCTCTCTTCATCGTCTTCCTCTCTGTTCAGTCTTCTTTATATCTTCCAAATCCTCTGATATCGACCATGAACTCAATTAGGAAGTAGAAAAGCTCATTGATTTACAGTATCCTGTTACACACGACCCCTTCATTCCAGATAGAAGTGTCATTTCCTTGCGTTGGACACCAGCACAGCACAGGTCAGGGGTCACGCTGATCTGGGAACAGTTACAAATTATTATTCAGATTTTTCTCTCATTTTTATTCTTCTGAATTTACTTATTTTGATTCTTATCATTGATGTTTCGGCCTGCCTTAATTTGTTTTCATTTTTTATCTTTATCTCGCTCTCTCCTTTTGTTCTGGTGCAGTCTCTCTTTTTGAATGTAATGTTCATTTGTTAAACGATACGAAACATAATTTCCCTTCTTCTCCTTCTGCTGTCCTCCATCTCACCCTGTTAAAATGTTTTGCTTAGTCCTTGCATTCCTTTTCTACTTGTTTCCTCCTCTCACTTTTCCTTGTTTCAAGTTCTTAATACTTCCCTCCCTCTCTGTCAGCTGTTTATTATTTTCCTTCCTTTTTTCAAAACATCTTTACATTTCTCCTCCTTCTCTCCTACATGCTTCATCTTCATCATTTTCACTTATCTTTTTTAAAAATTAATCCAGATAAAATTGTTAAATTCTCTTTTCAATCACCTGGAATCACTGAACCTGAAACTTCTGTTCAAACTTCCAGGTTTAATTATTTAAAAAAAATCTGTTTATGTTGAGATGTTTAGAACAAACAGTATGGAGTACATGTGGAGACAAACATTAGCATTCATGTTCATTTACATACAGGTTTATACCAACCCCTTTGTCCATGAGAGAAACACAGTGTGGAGTGGGTTTTTACTCATCCAAATGAATCCTGTTTGTGCTATAAATACACAAAAACACACATAGACACACACAGGGTGTATACATCCTGTGCAACCTTGACACATGGAAAATTACATGTGACAGGCTACCAGTGGTGAGATACATTAATGTAACATAAATAAATAAATAAAATGAGTAACTCCCACACATTTTTCACCTGCAATTATGAAGTGAAATGTGTTTGTCACATACGTTCACATAATTATGGAGCCCTATTCACGCTTTTCTGTATGTGTGCACCTAATCAACACACACTGACAGCTGGCACGGTGTGCGTGTGTGTGTGTGTGTGTGTGTGTGAGAGAGAGAGAGAGAGAGAGAGAGAGAGGTGAGGGAGTGAGACATTCTCAAATTGTCCACAGCACATACTCACACACAGATATTCACTGGTAATTACTGTCTTTCCAGATCGGCATTCATCACTGTTCCTCACACACACACACACACACACACACAGCATTGTGACAAAGTCATTTGATTGGTTAGGATCAACTTTGATTGACAGGTGACAGAGCAGGTCATTTTCATGAAGCGTCAGAGGCATAAAGTCTCCTCCTCGAGATTTCCCAGGAGACATTGCATCTTCTTAACATTGACCCTAAGGTTACTACCCACACATTTCTGAGTTAAAGTTAAACTAGGGGGAATTTCCCACAATCCAGCAAGAACAGGTCAATGGCAGTTAACAAACAGGTTGCTGCCCAGGTAAAGCACCATCTCCATAGTATTTCTACATAAACCTTTTATTGATGGCGGTTACTGAAAGTTGCATGTCCAGAAAGATTCTTGCTTATTCTTCCATCTCATTTAAATTGAAATTTAATTTTGGCACAGATATTGAATGTTAACAAAGATACCCAGCCCCAAAAAATGTACCTGTGAGTAATGAACAGGGTGGAAAAATACAGAATAAGAAAAGAGAAAAAGAGAAAAAGATAAAGACACTGGTTGCCCTTTTCAGTAAGAGACAAATTCATTGTAACGTAACTTCACTTTAATGCAGCATCTCATATCAGGACAAGGTGACATATAAAGACATATTACTCAGTGAAAATAATCATGAAAAAGGTGTATAGCTAGTCTTACTGATCAAAATACTGATATTATATTGACAGGTCAGAATAATAAACCTTTACCTGATCTAACAGTTGCTGTCAGACATTTCCTTCATCAGTGTTTGGAAAATGTATTGTGGCAGGGCCGACTGAACGTAAAGCAGGGATCACTGTCATCTTCAGGGTTTACCTCAGATTGCTGAACTTCTCCTCGCTGTACCATAACACAAAATCCTCATTTTCACAATGTTGTCATGCCCCCCCCCCCCAGGCCTTCTTGTGCTTGCACCTTCGTTCCCCTCGCTCCTGCTGATCTGCCTCCCCTCTCCACGTTGATGTCGCTTGTTCAGCGAGTTCATCAAAGGCTTCCCTCAGATGAGCCTCCTCGTCCTCCTCACAAACAAAACACTTGTGTGCCTCTCTCACCACCTGCTGTTCTCACACTCAGTCACAGAGGTTTAGTGGCTCCCAGTGGACAGACGCTCCATTACAATCTGAAGCCTGTGTGCAGAATCCTCTTTGGGTCTCTATGTGTTAGGCTTAAATGATGCTGTAATGTGAACCCATATGTAGAGAGACAGGCTCTATATTAATGCCACTGACCCCCTCTTAATACTACTACCACAGTTATTCTTATGCTGCTACGAGTACTGACTAGTATTACTACTGCTGCTACTGTTGCTGCTTGTACTACTACAGTTACTGCTCCTGCTACCACCACTAGCAGTACTAATATTAGCTCCAGCACTAGTATAACTAATATATTTCATTACCACAGTTTCAACACCTACTATAATACTAATACAGGTACTGCTTCTATGCTACACTGTGATAATAATGCTACTAGCAATGTTAGTAGCAGTGCTACCAACAACCTTTTCAACAATGCTGCTTGAGGCTGTGTTGTTTGTGCAATGTTCTTAATTAATGTGTCATTAAGTGTTTTATTCATTTTGTATTTATTATGGTGTGCATGCAATATGTGTCACGTGCAATGTGCAAGGTGGTTTTACATGGATTTAATTTCGTGTTGCGATTGGCACGGCTGGTGTCATCTTATTCGTGTGTGTTTGTTGCTGGAGTTGCGGAGGCATTTATGCGCGCAGCCTTTTTTGAAATAGAAGCAGTTTATAAGCACATGGTGTTGTGACTCCTTGAGCGGGCACAGTCACATGACGTGCTGTGCTGCAGCACAGTGTGGGTTCTGAATATGTGGCCGCTGTTGGCTTTTAACAGGTAGAATTGTGAAAAAACAGGCCTGTCTGTTCAACGAAGGATCAGGTTCACGTTCAACAGGTCGACGAGAGCCCGCAGAAAGTGAGGTTCAAATCCTAAAACCACCATTTAGCTTGTGTTTAGTTTGTGTTAGTATATACCTTCATTTATTTACGTCTTTGTGAACCAAAGATTAGTTTTAATCCTTGTCCATTTAGCTGTCATTTCTATCAGCTTCTACTTTCAACCATCTCGCAACCATGGTTTGTGGATAAAAGAGTAATCTATGGAAATAAACCCGATTTTTTGAATTACCAACAAAATGAACCTATATGAATGAATGAATACTATATGTTCTGTCTAGCTCATGATCTCATGGAGGAGTTGAAGTGCTTTGTCTAAAGTTTTTTCTTGTATTTGTGTGTTGTCAGACTCTTTCAAATTGAAGGCCATCGGCAACTTCTGACCACCAATCTCTTTAATCTTCAAGAGAGGAACCAGACTGAAAAAGAGTCCAAGAAAAGCTCCAGCCTCCGGACGTCCACTGTAGGTAACCACAGCCGGAAGCTCATGTAATACACATTGAACACTGTGGATTAAAACAAACGTCATCATGTGAGAAAGTGAGCAAATAAGGAAAGGCACATAAACCTTAGGGCTTGCCAGATAGTGATATGTAGAAACACTGCTATATGATAATCTAATACTTGTACTGCTTCTACTTTTGTTATAGCACTTTAAACAAAAGTTAACAAACAGGTTTTTCACTGCACATAAAGGTGAAAAAGTTGGAGAAAATCATCACATAATATACACACAAAGAAATGCATGCAGTTAGAATAATGAAATATATTAGAATACAATAAAGCACATGAAATGATCATTTAAAAAGTAGTATAAGAATAGACTTGTAAAGCTCATTGCTAAACCAACATTTTTTAGGTGTTTATCCCTAAAAAAGTAATTTCAACTTAGATTCCACTGACTTTTTCAAGACCATGAGCTATTGTTGAATGCTCTGACAAAAACTCGCAAGTGGACCTTGAGTCAAGGTTATTTTTTAGCACACACATTCATCTCAAGGTCAGAAATGAACTTGTGCGCCCAGTGTGTTGTAACAAGCTGGTGATAAATGGAGAGAGGACAAGATAAGACGAGACAGAGAAAAGAACAACAAACTGTGTTGATCCCGACGGAGGAGTCAAGAGGGTTTCACTAAACCGTTGTGACTGCATTTGTATTTGATGTATTCATAATTGTTTTCCTTCCCGGTTTCAGTTGTGCAGTTACCAGGGGCTTCAGCCGTCTATCGCCGAGTGTCTGGTCCAGTCAGAGCGGCTTGTCTTCCGGGAGGAGGCACTGTGCACACTCAGCAACCTGCTGAGCCAAGACCTGCAGAGGTACCAGGAAGAGACCCAGAGACTGATCCGCTTCACCCACAAAGTACTCCAGCCGACCCACAGGTACCCAGCACCGCATTCTGATTAAGAAAGAACTGTGCAGGAACTTTTTTTTTAGTTCAACTCCAGTGACTTGAACTTTCTCATCTATAGCTATGATGTATTTTTGCTTCAGGTCAGACGGAGAGGAAACCTTCGCTAGCCGGCGGAGTGACCGCAGCATGCAGGGAAAGAACGCGACAGAACAAGACAACAACATGGTACAGTTAAGCTCTCGTAGCTCC
Organism: Psettodes erumei; assembly: GCA_016785225.1. Taxonomy (NCBI): domain Eukaryota; kingdom Metazoa; phylum Chordata; class Actinopteri; order Pleuronectiformes; family Psettodidae; genus Psettodes; species Psettodes erumei. The sequence continues at coordinate 1,492,617 of JAFBJZ010000779.1, read as the reverse complement.
TCTCTAATCTGTCTCGCCTCACTCTCACAGTTCTTCTTTCTCTTTTTTGTCACAGTCAAATCTTCATTTCGTATTTACTGTTGTTTGTAGATGAGTCTGTGGTCCTAACACTGGTCTGTAACTAAACTAACACACCTAACGGATCCCTTCTGTAAGGTTAGGGGTGGGTTCAGCTGGATCAGTCTTTCAAGCTTCAAGATTCAAAAACATGCAGAGACATTTAGAGTCACAAATATGAGTAGCAATTTGATTGGTCAAGGGAAAAACCCAAACCCTGCCAAATGTTGTGAAGGTCTTTGTGCAGGAGCATTGCCATGATGTTTCTGCAGGTGTTGAGATTGTGCAGGAAACATTTTATCCTCCTTTTCCTGGGATTTATATCTTTTCCCGGACCAGATAGATGCTAACCATGCTACCCTCCAGACACCACTCCCAACATAGTAGCTGCCTCACCTTTGTCAATGCAGTATGTTTGGTGGACATGGAAAAAGAGAAATCTGTGGAAATGTTTATTTGCTGTCCCGTTTGACTTCTGCCTCCATCGACAATGTATCTGGGCCATTGGTTGGTCAGAAGCCAGAGCTGTAACTCCTGTTCAAGCACTGGAGCATTGTCACGACCCCATAACTCTTCACTTCACGAAAGCCAATAGTTTGTGTGTTATTTGTGTCCTTTTAACTTTTTCTTCCATATAACTTGACAATTCATTGAGTTGGCTGACCACTCTCTAGGTTGTGATAACAATGATGTTTCACTAACATCCAACTCCAAGTCTTTTATAGTCACACTATAGCTGTTGGTGGTGGTCAGAATGGCAGTTTTTACAGATAGGGGCTCCAGTTGGAAAGCCAAGATCCTGGCTCATAATATCACTGCTGAGAGTTTTACAACTTGGTTATTGCTTACATTTATTATAGCATATGATGTGTTCAAGCGCCTGGTAGCATCGAGGACAAGCTTTTCCCTGCTCAGCTCCACTCTGCAGGCAGCAGGTCTTTAGTGGAGGATTTGGGCTTGACACTTAAATTCTTTAGATCAAAAAAGCTTTTTATACGATACTGTAAATCTAATTCTGCATGACTTGCTTGCGTCCCCAAACTTAAGTGTAGTTGATCATTTAACATGAATTAGTCACAGCTCATCATTGTCATTACTGAAATGTCAACATGAACTCATCCTATGTTTGACTGGATGAACGCCACTCGCTGGGCTATCAGCATTCTCAACCTCAAATTGTGTCATGTGAACATTTCTTAAAAAGCTGCAGATATTTGTTCAAGACTCAGCCTTCAGATAGAGTAAATGAAAAATAATCACCATGTAAAAAAAAATGCTCAGTGCACCTCGCTGTTATTTTACCTGTGTGTGTGTGTGTGTGTGTGTGTGTGTCTGTGTCTGGCATTGGTCCAGCTGTTGTCAGTCTTTCTCAGACAGTCGGAGTAGAGACAGAGGAAACATCTGCCTGCTCGTCTGGCTCTGTCTGTCACATACACAGATGCAGAACCCCCCCCCGCCACACACACACACACACACACACACACTGTCTCTCTCCCCTTCTGTGTGTGTGTGGCATCTCTCTCGCTCACTTTTAGCATCTTTTCACTAAAAAAAATAATAAATAATAAACTGACTCAGTTGTGACAGGAAACGACGAGGGAAGAAACCTGGTTTGGAGTCTTATTATAGCAGAAAACCTGTCAAAGTGTCATCGCAGTTTAACTCATGAAGCTTAAACACAAACAGCAGACAGGCCGGCTGCCAACACACTGCATCTCCTGCACCATAACACAACATACATTTTCCATTTTTACAGATTCTCTTTGAAGAAGACCTGATTTTTTTCATTAGGAATCAAAAGTGAAACTGCACCGTTCATTTGAGCAGCTTGGATTTGGAAAGCTTGCAATTTGTGGTTTGCCTCCTCACATCGAACAGCTGCTGCGGTCGAATTCATTCACCATCGGTTATGATCAATTTCAGTGGATCACAATGAATAATTAAGAATCAACACATCTGTAGAAACTTCTCAGGCCACTCCTCCATTGGAATCCAGCTGCTGTTTGCCCATCTGTGTGCTAACTAAACTAAATTTACACTAAATGTTACCACACTGGTCTTCAACACACTTTTTACACAATGAAAGTCCTGATGGCAGGTGCATATACACACTGTCGTATACTGGGTGATTCAGACCCAATGAGAGGAGACAGTGGAAATACTCACACTACTGTGTACATCACTTACAGATAGATGCTCTCATTCAGTGCTTGCAGTTTCTGATCATTGCCTTGTTTCCTGATTTCTTCTTTTAAAGTATTCTTGTGTGTGTGTTTTCGGGTCATTGACCTACTGTATCAGAACAGACTTTCAGGCTTTTTGACTTTTAAGTCAAGCATCAAAAACTTGAGAGTTGACTCTGAACTTTCGATGGTAACTCGATCCAAAAGAAAAAAGAAAAATATCTCTTGCCATGAGTTTCCATAATTAGAGAATCTGGAACATTAGTTAGCTGTTGCTGCATCTGATACCCCTCTACAGTGTGGCCCATGTATAGTGCATTTAAGACTCTTTGCATGGACTTGAAACCAGTTTGTCTGGAGAGGACAGTATCTTTTCACCAGATACCCCTCAAAAGTGCATATGCGTACTTAAACTGGCTTAAACACCCCCCCCCCTTTTTTTTTTTTTTTAGCACAGTGCTTATTACTGGACTGGCTGCTTGGCTTAATGAAAACTGTACTGATTTTACGAGGACACTCTCCAGCTAAGCTCTCCCCTTGGTAATTTTCTAAATGCAACACATTTAATTAGTGGTAAAGCACTGAGTAAAGGTGTGTCTCAATTTTGTTATCGCTGTCCTTAAAAGGTGTGGAGAAAGTGTAATCACTAAATTAGCTGGTACTGGGGCAAAGTGTAATCCGCAAAAAACATGAACATGAACATGATTTGGGAAAAATACACACCTGTCACCTGGTCATTGATTTTAATGCACTGACAGCTGAAGTCCCCTGTAATGTGGATTTAAAAAGAAAATAGGTCAGCGCCGTACAAAAGTGGATTTTACAGCCGACAGACTTGTGGCAGTTTTTAAACATGATCCCAAAAATATTTTTTCATCAAACAAGTGTTGGATGACTTCTCGCTGTTTCTGTTATATGCAGTAGTTGACGGGGGGGAGGGCAATTCAAATCCTCAACATCTTCAGCCCGCAGCCTCATGCTTCATCCTGTAAACCAGCCTGTCCTAAGAGAGGTTCAGTAAACTGTTTATCAGATTATTGATGGTTAATCTGTCAGAAAATCAGCTTGTGATTTGTATAATCATGCATCATTTTGATTAGATATAAAATGCATAGATTTAGATTGGATCAGGTTTTTCTTAGATTCAGTGATCCATCCCAGATTAGTTCATTATAAAGTGAACACTGGGTGATCTGCTGAACGTGAGGCCTATACGTCCTGTCTTTTGTTTCATATACACAATGTGGCACCATTAACATATTTATATAAATATTTATGTACATTCATTAGGTGTACCATCTGTGTATACCGTTGAAAGTCTGTTGATAGTTCAGGAGGCTTTTATTTAGACTTGCATTATGATTTATTCAGCGGTTGTTGTTTTTGACCTAAATTATTTTTACTTGTTTCTTAATCTTTTATTATGAAACATGTTGTTATGTCTGCTCTCAAAAGGTGCTTGACAGAAAAAATTTACTTATTGACGAGCTTATTTAAACTGAAATCTTCTCAAAGTCTAAAAGCGCACTTGCGGTCAGGTCATGCAGAATGGAGATCTGCAGAAACTAACAAATCAAACCAGAGCTTTATTCAGAAGTTACTTGACATACTTTTGGCACAAAATAATGTTTTTCATATGTTACTCAGCGACCAAACAAAAACCCTTTCTATATCACACAAAGTCAGAAGCTAAAACATGGGGCTAAGCTAAATATTGACTCTATAATTATACTGTGTAAACTGTAGTGTCAGACCAGGTAGCATTTTTGAGAGGAGCAGCTGCGTGAACTACAGAGGCAACAGAAATGGCTCTGAGTAATTATCATAAAACACATTCGTCTCTCCAATTCCTCGTGAACGCACGTAAACGTCTGCAACCTAAAGGCTGGACACAGGTGCGATTAGTCATCAGCTGAGGACATCTGGAGTGTGGAAAACAAAGAACCTCTGCAGCACTCTATGCTCATGGGAAATGTTTTGTGAAGATCAGTCTGGGACGAGAGGTACTGATGATTGTTGTTTTATAGTATTTTAATTTGGCTCTATAATACGGAGTTTTGAAAGCAGCTGTTTTAATGTGTGACAGTTGTGGGAGTTCTAAGTCAGCACACAAAGTGTCATTTACTGGTCAACAATGTAAAATGATTCATTTGAAAATTATTATTTATCTTTTGCTTTCTAGCCTCTACCGACATATGTGTGGATTCTTAATAAGCTGTTTTTAATTTTCCATATTTAACGTATCACTAATAGATTATGCATATTTGTTAGACTTACACTAATGAGATAAACCCAGCAATAATTATGTTTTATTCCCACATTAAATAAAGAGACATCCAGGATTAGTTTGAGCAGATTTCAACCTCATTTGTAACAAATATTCCCCTTGATTGGATAAACGATGGCCATGCAAAGTGTAAAACTGGGCAGGCCTTAAGGAGAGGAGAGCACTGGTTGGTTGTTTAATCTCTGTTATTTCCAGCCATGGGGAGGGGAGGGGTGGACAACAACAACAACACTGGAACATATTGGCAGGCAGATTGCTTCAGGCCAAACGTAGCTCGACGTTTTACTCTCTGTGAGAGATGTACGTGTCTAACACATGACTGCTGCCACTAATTGGTTATTTACTTAATTTTTTACTATGCTGTTGCTCTCTCTCTCTGTCTCTCTCTACCTGGTACAGTGACAGTTTTGCTTTGGCGTGGCATTAAAGTGCGTCTGCTTGTTTGCATCTGCATGTCACAGCGCCGACTTGAACAACAGTTATTTTCTCACTGAAGGTGATCCATGTGTCTCACGCTGATTATTGTGACTGTGAGAGGTTTCGATGAGTGAAGAAAGTGACTTGTGAAGCGACAGAGGCTGTGAGCCTGGAGGGGCACAAAAAGCCATATTCATAAGGCTGACTAACTTTATACATTTTGAAGTAAAATCACACACACATATCTTCTCACAGCTTCACAAAGCATGCAGTTAAAATATATTCCACAAGAAACAACTGAATGAAAAAAAACTTGAAAGCCCGGAGAAACTACAAAACAACCTTGCGAAGAAGCATGAGAAAAAACTAAAAACAAGCATTTAAAGGTAGAAAATAGCCCATGAGATTGAAATACAACTGGAAGAAGACAGGACATACCCCAAAGGGACCAAGCAACAAGCTGAAGAAGCTACAAAACAACCATAAGGACACATATAAGAAAACTGACAAGCTAGAAAAGTGCATGTTAAAAGCAACCTGTGAAACTAGAAAACAATTTGGAGAAGCTAAAAAAACAACCCAAAGAAGCTAAAAAGCAACACAAAGAAGTAAGACAACAACCCTGAAAAACAGCCATGAAATGGTCCAGCACATCCCAACGAGGTTAGTAAACTAAAGAAACCTAGAAGCTGAGGAACAACCTCAAAACTCTGAAGAACAACCACAAGCAAGCCAAACAACAGCATGAGTATACCTGCAAACAACCTCAAGATGCTAGATAACAATAACATGCAAAAAAAAAATGCAGCTTAAAGAAGCTAAAGAACAACTAGAAATTGGAAGACAACCACATTAAACAACCTAAAAACGCTAAAAGACCAACCACAAGAAATTGGAATAAAACTTGAGCAAAGTAAATAAATGAATAAAAGAACTGGGGAGAAAAAACAAGGAAGACTACAGTATTAAATGGAGGTAGCATTACAAACTAGAGGTGTGGTGTTTGGACAGGTCTAACAAAAACAATGTTATTAAATTAGATCATGGTAAATGTAGGATCTGGGGTTTTGGGGTGACCATTCCTTTGTTATTCAGCCTCTCATAGCCCACAAACTTTATGGAGGTTCAATAGTAAATCACAACAGTCTTCTGTGCCAGTTTTGAACAGGAATTTTTTTCTCATTTCTCATCTTTCCCCCATCAGAGCAGCAAGAGTCTTCATACTTAACCTACTCAAAATCCACACTGCATGTTTGCTTTTAGATAAAGTAACACAATACAATAAAGCAGAGCAGGATGTCATCATGTTGAGTAATAACAGAGAACCCCAGGCACGCCCTGCCTCCACTGAACTTTTATTTTGCACCAAACATCATTGAGGCATTTGTTGTATTTCCCAGGGTGCCTTGCTGTCATATATCTGGGTCAGATGGTGCACAGCTCTACGCCATATGTCTGTACTGTAGTGAGGCCAGAGGGAATGGCAGACCAATGGGTGTTTGTGTTTGTGTACGTGTGTGTCCAAGACTTTGGGGAATATGGACCTGGATTTCCTGAATGAAGCCTACTGCATGTGTTGAACACTTGTTTCTCCATCTCGTAAAAAACACAATCCGAAAATTAATATTTTTTGTGCAAGTTGGAAAGGTTTGAAGTGGAATGAAAGTCATTTCCCCTATTTAAATGTATAACTAAAAAAAGATGAGGGTTGATGGGTGTGTGTACAGAGTGGTCCACGTCCATGTCTACTCTCTTACTAAAAGTCACCCTTGATTTCTTGATTATTTGTTTTTGCCATGTAGTTCATTTTTCTTGAATGTTAATTGTGTCTTCATTGTACCAATAACCACTGGTACAATGGACATTGCCCCATTGGGTTGCACTGAGAAACAGCCTGCTCTTCCTTCTTTAGGACTCCTAACTTCTAGGTCTCCACATGTTAGAAATATCTGAGAAAATCTTTTTCAAAATCACATGGAAATTTTGTATTCCATTTGACTATGTTTACCAGAAAAATAGAAATAACTGTACAATGTCATGCAATAAATCCTGAAAATGCTTATGTTCACTTTTTCAATAGCTATTGACTCACCTCTTTAGAAATGGAGGAGGCCACAGTCATACAATACAGTATGTCCCTTTACTTAGGCATTCATCATGATATAAATCACTGTGGGAAAAAGGGTTTCTTACAAGGAACAAACATCCCTCAAAATTTCAGAAAAATCGTGATACAAGGTGTAAAATGGCAAAATGTAGTATTCCCAGATACTGCACTAGCACAAGCATTTGTCATGTTAAGAATATTAGTTTCAGCCTAATAATTTGTTCAAAATATATTAACTAGTATTAATTTCTGTCTTCTGTGATCCTACCCACTTATTAAGTGACCCCACATGGGATCTTGACCTGAATATTGAGAAAGTCATCACAGTAAATGTACTGTACACAAGGGCAGAAATAAAAGAACACACACATGCCACGTTCCATGACGCTCAGAGTGTCCAAACTGAGCACACTCTGCTCGCAAGGCAAAAAATAATAACATTAAAAATCATCCGCTCAGAGCTAATCCCGCCACGGCCTGTAAACATTTTAATACCGTGGTGATTAGCAGCGATCCTAAACCCCCAGACACCCACCCTCCCTCCCTCGCAGCCCTCCGAGGTCCCGGCTCCCGTCCCACCCGAGACTCGGCTCAGGGTCCCTGGGGAAGCCGGCCAGGCGAGTCCCTGGATTAAGGCCACTCGGTGCTTTGGACCCTTGAGCCTCGAAAGTTAAACCAACTGGATGCTCGCCACTTCATTTCTCTAAGTGGCATTGGCCTTCTTGTTAGGATTGTTAATTAAAGTTGGATTTATTCAAGTGGCTTTTTGGCAAGAAAATGAAAAAAATATGCCTTTTTTCTGTTCTTTTTCTTTTTTTTATATTTTAACAGAGTGTTTTAGTTGAATTTTACAATCTCTCCATCTACAGTATCCGTCTGTTTGTCCATCTCTTGTGTTTGCCTTTTTAGTTGTATGTGAGAAAGTGGGATGCTGTGTTTCTGGGGAGGGTGGTGATTGTTTTGGGGGTTTTTTTTACAGATGAGTGAGCAGATGTTGCAGTTTCTCAAGGGGGATTTATGTCAGGACAGGAACACACGCACACACTGGGTTTCATCTCATTATGTATGCATTCCAACAGTCAACAACATCTAGCCACTACACACAAAGGCTCCAGAGTTAGAGACTAGATTTTAACTGACTGCACTGCTTTAAAGGAATTATTAAAAGTTAAAATCATTTTGGATCTAACAGCTCCTTGGAGATTTTTTAGTGTTTGCATAAACATACTGCTTATATGGTCAAAAACAAGACCATGTTACCTCTGTAGTGAAGAAGTCAAATCAATCATCCTCTTGGTTTATCACCTCACCAGGCATCCTGGTCATGGTCCTCTGTGGTCCATTGCATTTCTATTATCCCAATGAACTCACTGTGGACACTGTGAAAAAAGAGCAGCAGAACCAGAGATATTGTGTGTTTTTCTACCTTGTGAAAACCTGACGCCTACATTACCGACAATGCAGTTTGACCACTGACAGTTCAGTGGGGGATTCAGCTAACAGATATGAGCAGCGATTGTAGTCTTCAGACCCATCTGACTCATGTGACATCACTTGAGGCAACTTGAGATTTCAAACAGCTCTCTCAAGGGACACAAAATACTTTTTTGTGCATGCAATAGTCCTCTTCTTCACCTTTAAACAGACCTATTAGTAAAATCAGTGCAGTTCCTCTATGACAATGTCTTGAATGCTTAAACTCACTTAAATTGTCTCTCTTCCTTGCCTGTGTCTGATCTTTGCTAGATCAGATACATGCACATGTGCTTCTCAGACTCTTGCTTCAAAGTATTTCTGGGGATCTGTCATTGTGTTCACCTCTTTCAGCACACGCCCGAGACCTCTCCCTCGCAATCACCACTTAATCCTCAACAGACCACCAGTGAAGAAGAGGCAGAGCAGGTCTGGAGAGCCAGTTATAGGAAACCAGCTGCAGGCCTGTCGCGTAGTACAAACCTGCACCGAGCCGGAAGCGTGAAAGACCTGATCAATAAATTCTCTGGTCCGGATCACATCTCTCCTTCTGGCTCTCCTCAAAGTCCTGCTTTGGGAATAGGACGAGCCCTGAAGTCTGCTTCTGCCGAGGCTCTCGAGTCTCCGAAGTCCAAGTCTAGTCTGTCCTCGCAGAGCGGCATTGGACCAGACGAGAGTCCAGTTCCCAGCATCACCGTGACTCCTCCACTCAAAGAAGCCAGTCAGAACATGGCTCAGTCAGCTCAGACAGACACTAAAATTAGCCAGATCACGGCGAGAATTGATTGTCCAGTCGGGGGCAACGCTAAGAACGCCGATTCACAACAAAGGAGCAAAGCACAAACGGCAGACTCTGGTAGAGACTCAGTGGCTGACTCTGGAATGGGATCGGTAAGAAAAAGAAAAAAACTCATGACCGGATGTTCTGATGTCTTTGCATGAAGCAAAAAATGTTGCATCTTTTCTACGTGAGGATGGCACGACAGCATGGCGCAGCAGGTTTTTAAGCACATCTCCTTGCATGGTCAAAGCACCGCTCTCGATCTGCATGATGACTCCAACAAAAAACTACAGCGAGACGCTAAAGCCCTTCCTCTGCAATTAACTGCACTAATCAAAATTAACCTCACAGATCTAACACTCACTTTTCTCTCTGATTCTTTGCCCATAAAATAGTTTCACATGTTGCATTTTTTAATCTTTGGACTAAAATAATAACAACCTTCATGTTATGACTGTGTTCATCTTTAATGCATGAAGTGTTTGAGCATATTGAGCTATTGTGTGTGTTGTATTCTGTTTGCTTAAGTGTCTGCCTAAAACTTTCCTTGGTGAAAAAACACAAGTCCAGCAGCGATTTGTGACATATTGTCTACAGTATATGCAATGGTCAAAATTATTTCATGTCTTGACTTTGCAGTTCTGAGTCCTTAGTCCTAATGCATCAGTCGGGGCAACAAGTTCCAAGTATAGCCCAAGTCCAAACCTTGTGTTTCAAGTCCTAAACATATGTAGTATTTGTGTGTCTGTATTACCAAACACAACTTTCCTACCTGCTTGTGCAGCATCATTGGCTGCTCATGCAACACAATTGGTTTAAAGAAATCCCATTTAGCACCTTGGAGAAGGCACTAAAGCTACATATATTTGGGAATAAATTGCATGCAACTAGGACAGCATAATAATTTAATTTCCATATATTACCACAGATACAGTATTTAAATTTCCTGCCAAAGATAAATCAGTGTGTTGATTCTTGCTTTTTTCAATTTGCTCCGTTTTAGTTTTTATGCACTTATATCACTTTCTTTTACTTTCAGTGATAATATAATAATAATAATAATATATTACTTTCAGTAATATTATTCTTGTCAATTACTGACAACACCAGCAAATGCTTAATCAGTCCATCCTTGTCAGTAGTGTATGTCTGGACAAATATACTATATGAGTGATTTTCCCTTCAGTGGATGTATTTTCGTCTTTTGTCCAGGTTCATGTCATCCCTCCTTTCACTTTCTGTTCTTCTTCTCCAGGAGTCTGAATTTGATTCAAACAAGCAGCTGGACAGCCCATCAGAGGATGAGCCCACCACACCGAGAGTGGTGCCGACCAGCCAGAACCCAAAATATCAGCTGTTCCTCAACAATGAGCGCAAGACCAACGGGGTGAGCGGCCGGGATGCAGATGGTCCGGGAGCCAGTGTCGGGGAGAACGGCCCCAGGCTGGCCCGATGGGAGACCACCCGGCTGGGGCTGAACCACTACCGAGGGTCCCTGGAGTCTCTAGCCTCACGGGACTGGGACATTATGTCTGACAGGGTGGGTGAGGTGGACCATGGAGTCTGTACATGTGTTTTTGTGTGAGTCAGATCAGGGAGATTAGCGATAAGAGAGGTTTTATGATGATCAGATGCTCTTTTCCTGCTGGACAAGTGAGCTCTTTTCCAGAGACAGACGCAATTATTAAACAGTGCCATCTTCTGGACAAAATGCTTTAAGCTCTGTTATTGGCCACTGCAAAAATTACTCTTTGTTTCTTTATTTTCCTTTGTGCTTAGATCCAATATTCAATATTCTGATCTATTCATTTTAAAATATGGCACGTAAGATACAGTGTAAATTACAAAAACAAAGTATATAGTGTATTAGCGCATCTGCAAGTAACTAAACTGACTCTGACAATATTTTTTATTACATATACTGTACATGTTTGTAATTTACAATTTATAATGTCACACTCCTGTGTAGCATGTCATATGTAGCATTCATGTAATAAAAATCTTCTTTTCCAGTGATTGAACTGTGCCATCTCTTGGACAAAACACAGTTATTGGCCGTCCTGGTTACCTGACTCTTTTCACAAGATTCAATTAAAGCGGAGTTCCTCACATTCTTCGGGTCTTTTATCCTTTTTTAGATCCTCTGATTCTCAAGGCTCCAAACAATGAATGGTTGAGAATTTCGTCCAGTATCAGTATCTAATCAACTACTTGACAGACACCTTCCCTGCAAAGTTGCAATATGACAAGGAACTTATTTATTGATTATCTAAACTGAAGTACTTTTGCAATTAAGCATATGATAATAATAATACTGTATCATCCTGTTAAAGTAATAAGGATCTTGTTAGTTTAATTTTTTATAGATGAGTAAGTTTATTATATTTCTTTAACTGACTAGGTTAACTTTAATTTTAATAATTTGTTTAGATATTCAGTGGAGTTTAAATTCAAATTCTGTTTGAATATTGTTTTTGAAAACTGTAAACCTCTATGTAAACCTTTGTTTGCTTGTTTGTTTACAGTTTGGCGTTGCTGACAGCCCTCCCAGAGTATTCAACAGTCCATACACCACCGCTGCCTCTATGGATTACAACCCCATGTATCGAATGTCAGAGTTCAAGGTTTGAAACTTTTTTCTTATAACCGGCGGTGTAAAGAATACTTAAGTATTGTATTCAGTTACAATTTAGAGATGCTCCTAATTCACATGGATGTTTTCATTATATGGTGTTTTACTATTACACTACACTTCTGATCCAAACACTGTCAGCTATGGTTACAAGCTACTCTTCAGATTAGAGCAGTAATTCAAACATGTTTATTTTATGATCAATTGCAAGAAAATAGAAATTGTTGAGTTACAGCTCGTAGTCAAAACCTTTTGACACCTTTGGGTTTCTAGCAGTTGCAACAAAGAGACACAGTAGTAGTAGTATTTTTATTTTATTTTTATTTATTTTTTATATTTATGAGAACTTAATTTTTTCTTCTTTTCTCTTTGATTAATCATCTCACATGCCCTCAGATATATGCAGTGACTCTTTGGAGGAGTATGACATCTTTGTCAGGAATCACTGGAATAAACCAGCTGCTAAACAAGCTGCTAAAACTGGCTAAACCTAGATAATGTCTAATAATATATAATATGAAAATAATCTCAATGTCACATAGCATGACTACTAAACCCAAGTTTGGATTTTAGAAACAAATCCAAATTTGAACTGGATCCAAGAAAAAAACATGCTTTTGCAATCGAAAGACTGATGTTCTCCAGGAAGATCACAAATCTTCTGCGGCTGACTGCAGAAAGTCACACATCAGGTGACTGACCCTCGTCTGTGCCCCACTGCTCGTCTCCAGGTTCAGGGTGGACTTTCTCCCTCAACATCAGAGATGAACCTTTTCAGCTATAACAGTCGCAGCACCAGTCCGGTGGGCGTCGGCACACCCACCCTCACCTCCCCCCGCCCGCGCTTCTCCGCCTACGACACTCTGTTGAAGAGGAGGGCTGACGTCAACAATACTGTAGGTTTATGGACACACACACACACACACATACAGATGCACGCTCTACCATCACTTACACACCATATAATGAGTTTTTATCTTATACTGGATATACATTACTTTTAATACCGTTTGCTTTTACAGGTGGCACCCACCCACTACAGTATGCGCTCTGCCACTCTGGGGGCGCCCAATAAAAAAGACTACATAGAAGAACTGACTAGACAGCTGGACACCTGCCAGAAGGTAGGCCTCACTGGGTTAATGTTGTGCACAATGAATGTGAGAATCAGTTTTTTTTAGAATTTTTGTGATTTGAACCCGTGTTTTCATAGCTATTGGTATTCCAGTAGAGAAAGCATCATTTTTGTTGGTGTGTGTTCTCTCCAGCGTAACCAGTTCCTGGAGGCAGAGAGTGTGGAGATGGAGAAGGAAAGGAACCAGATAAGGTATTTCTTTGGCAAAGCTTTCTTTCATGACAAAATGCAAACATTAAATCACAGTTATCTCACAAACCTGATAAAGCAAATCCCAGTTCACAAATGTAATATAAAAAAGTAACTCTGTAAAAACAAAGCCTTGAAATGAGACAGGATTCAGAATTCCTTGTAAATGTTTTGTGCATGCTCCATGCTTTTTCAGCTCTCCTTCCAGCAAAGTGTACCAGTTTCCTACTGTTAACACATGATGTAGAACACACACGTAGACATGAACTGAGTAGATTGACTCCATAGGTCAGCCTGATTGTTGCTGATACCGAATTCAGTTATTTGTGCCAGTATCAGGACGATAACCGATATCAGTATTGGATCAGCGCATCCCCAATATTGACTTATGACTTAGAGAATTTGTATAAGGTGGTTTCAACCTTCCAATGTTCTCCTTTAAGTTTCTTTCTAAACAGCACTGACTTCTGTCTCTCTGTGAAGGTTTGAGATGCGTGGTCTCCTGGTGAACAACGAGGACCAGCTGAGAACCAACACGCAGCTGAACAATGAGCTGAGGAGGCTGCGAGGAGCAGATGATAGAGATGGAGAGAGAGAACCAGTCTATGGGAGAGAGATACAGAGAGATGGAGGTACAAAGGAATGGATGGATGGAACAAACTCTAGTATATGCACCGATCAGCCCCTACATTGAAAACACTGTGGCTGATCAGTGCACATGTGCATGATGACTCTTGTCTCGTCTTGTGCAGATTGAGGTGAAGGAGGCCCGGGACATGATGTTGGAGGCCAACACTCAGGAGTACGCATTCAACTTCCTCCAGCAGTCCCTAAAAAACAAGATCCAGGATGCTGAGGTACAAAAATGAAAAAACTATGAAAAAAGTCAAAAGTTAAAATGATGAGGCTGGACAAGACAGACAGAACAGTACATCCAGGTGTACTTAAAAAAAATTCATTGCCTCATCCCCTGCTTTTTGCACAATAAATATATAGGCCATTAACAGCCATCATTGTTTCCCTTTCTTCTAGACAACTTCTGTTGTCACTTAATCTTTAAGAAAACTAACAAGTACAGACACTGAACTAATAGTTAATCAAAAATGCTATAAATCATCACAGTTGAAAATCATGTTTAAAACCAAACATGATTTCGGGGAGTTCAATGTCTCCCACACAAACTGCTCTGATGCCCTCCCTGTTCGGGCGAGCTCTTAGCAGGGAGTGGGGAGCGCCTGACGGTTTCCTTTTCCGTCTTACCCCACCCCCAAACAACAACAACAACAACAACCAGCTCGTCTCTGTCTGGATTTGTCGGGGTGGGAATACAGTTGAGCATGTGGACAATTTTCAGAACATTTCTTTGTGGGTGCATTTGGATGTCTGAATCAGAGCGTGTGTGTGTGTGTTTTGTGTATAGGAGAACCTGGAGAAGCAGACGCAACAGACACAGACTCTGGCTGAGAAGTTGTGGCTGGCAGAGAGACAGTTGGAAGAGCTGGAGGTCGACAAAGATACGAAAAACAAGAAGACGTCTGAACTCAGCAGCACCATTCAAAGACTGGAGACAGAGGTACAGAGCCAGTTTCTTTTCAATACCAAGAGGAAAACCATGACTTAAAACTGTGTCACCCAATGTTTGTGTCCTATATCTCCTTCATAATTTTTCTTTTAAATCAGCTGTCAAAGAAATAGTGTAATTTAGTATTCATTATAGACAGAACATACACAACACTGAGCATTATTTGAGTTAAGTTGAGTTGAACAGTTTTAATTCCCTTGAAAATAAGGTTTAAGATTTTGACTGACAAATCTGAAAAATCCATGTAAACCCAAGTTCATATATTATTGCAAACATCACATCTGATGGTCACTGGATGCATATTTAAGCACTGCTCAGATGAAGACAGATAAGTATAGCTGTGCGTATCCATATCAGTGTGTAACATCCCATGTGCTTCCAGCTGAGCGAGGCCCTGCAGATGTCCACGCAGGCTGCAGCTGAGATGAACCTGCAGCAGAAGCTGCGCGAGGACGCCAAGCTGAGAGTGGAGGAGCTCGAGGAGTCTCTGCTGGAGAAGGACCAAGAGATGCAGAGACTGCAGATCCTCGTCAGCAGACTGCAGGGAGAGGTATTCTATCGCTCCAACGTTTGGCTTTACGTCACATTGAATTGAATCAGCCTCAGCACTTTGAGACATACTACCGCTATCCTGAGCTAGTGTCACCTACTTATTTTGAATAATATACTCTCTATATATATATATTATTCTGAGATCATCTTTGGTGTGAAAGCAGCCTCTGGATGTATGTTTTTACACGTGTGTGCATGCAGGTCTCTGGTAAGCTGATCGATAAGGAGCGGACACTAGAAGAGGAGATCCAGCTGAGAGAGAGGATACAGCTGCAATGTAAGCAGGCGGAGAGGACGGTGGATGACCTCCACATGGAGCTGCAGAGCACAAACCAGACCAGAGATGACCTGGCCAAACAGCTCAAGCAGGCTCAGGTACTGATCAGTACTCTCAAACATCACCACAGGCAGTGGCACTCAACCACCCACCCAGTGGGACTTACTCAGAATGCTCAGAAATGTGTAGTTTTGTTCTTATTGTTAAAAAATAATGCATATATAGGATTAAAGCAGAGTAACCAATGTTTGTTCATGTTAATGAAGGAACATGTCACTCACTGCAACAGTGTGGCTCACAGATGTGTTTTTAACACACAGTGCTTGACGAGGATACAGTCATTGTTAGGCTTGTCCTAACAATGAACAAAAAGTTATCTGTCAGTTTTAAAGGACTGCAGACTGGTAACTTGGCTGAAAGTGATTAGTGATTAAAAAAGATAGCTACGATTAAAAACACACATCATTTTTGAGGAATTTAAAAATTGACAATTTTTATTTTTCCTTTCCTGAATGTGTCATTCTTAAAGTGAACTCCTCACAGTGTGTTTACATGCATGACTTGATTCAAACAGAGATGTCCACTTAAAATAATGAAACCATCGGAGTTTGGGGTTAATGGGGCATTAATTATGCAAATCCTTTTAAGCAATTACTGTGCTAATTCCATAATCCCATACATTCATCATGCCACTATTTCCAAAGATACTTAATCTGTCCCATTTCTAAATAACCTGAGTGACAAGCACTTGCGAATCATGACGACTGACCTCAGATCAGAAGTTGGCTGAAAAAAGATTTCTTTTTTACCTCTCTCTGTCTGACAGGAGAAGATAATCGACCTGGAGAGTGATCTGGAGGAGTTGCATGATAGTGAGCAGAGATGGGCTGCCAAACACAAGAGAACTATCGAACAGGTAAACACACTGGAAACAAGATGAATTCATTAAAAATATTCATGTTTCTTTGTTATCAACAAATTTTCTGTTTTTCTGGTCAGACGGAGCAGCTGCAGCTGAAGCTCCTTCAGGAAAAAGATCTTAATGATCAGCTGGAAACTGAGAGGGCTGTCACAGAGAGACAGGTACTGTGTATGTGTGTTACTAGTATCAATTTCCTCTCATTCAAATTGTTCAGACTTGCACTGGACTTTTGAGGCTGACATTGATAGGTAAGATATAAAGAAACGATGTATAATATATAAACAATGTAAAGAAACAAATCATGAAAAATATTTTTTGATAAGGAACCCTCACATTTGGAAATTAAAGAATTGTGACCAAGATGCAGAGTGAGCAGGACATTTTTCACTTTAAACATATACTTGTCAATTCTCTCTGGTCGACAGAATATGCATGAATATGAATATGAATAATATGACACTGCCTTAAAATAACATCATGTAATTATGTACTATAATTGTTTGGAACTTAATAGCTACCATATATGTTAACGTGTGTGTGTGTGTGTTTGTGTCATCTATGAAGCATGGGCAAAATTGTGAGTCATGCATCAGCGAGGCTCTGCTGATCATTCTGTATTACAGTATTCCCAAAGCACTATATGAACACTCACATGTGTATCAGTATATACACAAAATTGTTTACATAACTCTACATGTAACCATGTATGTACTTAACACTGGAAAAGAGAATCAATTTCAAATCTTTTTCCACGTTTGCAGTTGCGTGAGCTGCGTTTGGAAGTGGAAGAGCTTCAGAGCTCCCGAGTTCAAGAGGACGTTATCTCCAGAGCAGAGAGCAGAGTCAAAGAGCTGGAGAACTCTCTGAGGACCGAAGAGAGGTCAGTCACATTTCTTTGACAAACCACTGTCCAGCAGTTCATGAATCGGAAAGTGTTTTCTGTCACAGGGTGAACTCTCTGTTCTTCTTTCTGAGGATTTTCAACCATATTCCAAGTTCACTGTCACACCAGTACTTTGGTTCATTCAGTCTGGACCAAGTTATGTATGACTGACTTTTACTTCTGGTCAGGCTCATATTCACAAGGATTGCCATAAAAATGCAAAAAAACCCATCATCAAATATTGTGCCATAAATCAGGTCTTGGCAAAATGGGTCTTAAAAATATAAAAATGTCAAGTTCAGAATATCATAAAATTGTGAAAAAGTCATAGTGTACTATGTCATAAAAACCTAAAAACATCACAGTATAATATGTCTTTAAATGCAAAAAACATAGTATAGTGTGCTGTAAAAATGCATAAAAAATATTATACTCAAACATAGACATTTGGTGTTACATTAACATTTCATACTTAATGTGTCTTTTAAGTGCATAAAAATGTCTTGGTATAGTATGTCATTAAAATGGTTAAAAACAACATAGTATAGTAATAGTGTGTTTTAATAATCCAATAAAGTCATAGTATCATGTGTCATAAAATAGTATAGTGTCTTAAAAATGATTTTTAGAAAATGAAATAGTATAGTATGATATCAAAATATAAAAAAATGTCATAGTATAATATGTCATAAAATTATTAAAAAACAATATAGTATGGTATGATGTAAAATGTAAAAAATATCACAGTGTAATGCATCATGAAAATGTGAAAAACATTATACAATAGTGAAGTCAGAGTATCATATGTCAACAAAACATGAAAAATGCCATAGTATAGTATGTCTTAAAAATGCACTGATATATCATAGAGTAGTGTTTCATAAACATGTCTCAGCTATAATGTGTTTTAAAAGTGCACAAAAATGTCATAGTATAGTATGTCATAAAAACACGAAAAAAGCCATAGTATAGTATGTAGTAAAAACATGAAAAAAGACATAGAATAGTATGATGTCAAAATGTATGTGTCTTAAAAATGTAAAAAAAAAAAAAATCTGAGTATAATACATCATTAAACTGCGGAAAAACATCATACAATGATGTTTCATAAACACTCCAATAATATTAATGTGTCTGAATGATCCAATAAAGTCATAGTATTATGTGTCATGAAAACACAAAAGAAGGGATAGTATTGTATGTCATAAAAACATGAAAAAAGAAAGAGTTAATTATGAGACATAGTTTAGTGTTTCATAAACACGTCATCGTGGGTCATAAAAACACGAAAAAAGCCATCGTATAGTATGTCATAAAAATGATAAAAAGTGACATAGTATAATGTCAAAATGTAAAAAAAGTCACAGTTTAATACGCCAGAAAAATGTGAACAATCATCATACAATAGTGTTTCATAAGCAATTCATCATATAATGTGTCTTAAAAATGCAAGAAAGTCATAGAGAGTATTTCATAAAATCATGAAAAAAGTTATTGTATAATATGGCATTAAAACGTGAAACAACAACACAGTATAGTATGTTATAAAAATGCCCAAAAACATCCAAGTATAACATTTTGTTATAACATTTTTAGTATAACACTTCATAACAAAACGTCCAGGTTCTCTTTCTTTTCTTGTAAGGGACAAAAAATGACAGAGCATTCAGTTTTTTTAATCAATTTTATTCTTATTAACATTGATATATTGTACATCTTGAAATATGTTTTGATGAAATATCTTCATATTATTCTATTCTATCAAACATATAAGCAGTGCAATACTAGACTGAACTTGAGAAAGTTTGCAAACTTATTGTAATTTTTGTTCACAATCACTGCTGGGAAAGGAAGTGGAAACTTCCAAATTAAAAAAACCCAAACCACCATGGCTTTCAAACTGATTAGCTTGTCATATAAATCCTAGCAGTAATTTTGCAGTGGAACAGTATGTAGTTAGGTAATTTTTGTGTACTTTGTGCAGGAACAAGGCTGTTCTGTCAAACACCATCACAAAACTGGAGAGGAGGATCAATGAGCTGAGTGAACAGATGGAAGAGGAGCACAAGATAGCTACTGAACAGAAAGACCTGGTATGACACACACAGACACACGCATTCACAATGACTTGGAAGTGTATGCACATTCTCCCACATGAGGGCAGTGGAGCATTGCACAGCAGTTTCATCATGTGTCAGACATCAATCAAAAATCAAAATATAAAATGTCCTGCCTTAAAAAATCAGCTTCATTTCCATCAAATCAATTGGTGTTATATAAATCTGAAATGTCAAATAAAACCATAGACAGAAACATGCATTACTGGAAGAATGTCCAAACAAATTGGAACTCTGTGATCCTCCAGATGGCCCAGAGGATCCGCTCTCTGAAGCGTCAGCTGAACGAAGCAGAGGAGGAGGCGAGCAGGAAGGAGGCGCAATGCCGCCACATTCAGAGAGAGCTGGCCGAGGAGAGAGAGACAAGCGGCCGGTTGCAGAGGCAGCTGCTCGACCAGCACCTTCAGACAAAGTAAACACGCTAAACACACACACATGCGTAAGCAGCAGTCACCTCCTGTGAGCCCAAAAAAGTTAACAGTTGGCCTCTTATGTAGCATATAACATCAATATGGCTGCTACGGTTACCAGTAGTTAAAAGGTGGGTTCACCCCAAAAGGTCACTGACCTCGAGTGTACATCTATGCTGATGGTTTGGATTTTTATTTTCCAGGTTTTGGGATATCTTTCTCTTTATACATTCCTGTCCCTCTTTCTTACTAACACACCTTTGCGTAACGTACATGACAAAAAGGAATCAAACATCATCTCTCTGTTACTCTAACAGGCGTAAGGAGACTCTGACCATTCGTCAGACTCTGGATAACCTGAGGCTGGACCTGAGCGTCGACGATGAAGATGACGATCAACTGCCAAAGCAAGATAATACTGTCACAAAAGTCTAAACCTTCACATTCCACATCAGTACAGAGCAAATACATATTTGCAGAAAACCAACTAAATTAGGGTGTGTTTTTTAAATCTGCCTCCACCAATGAAAAAAAGTCAAATAATAAAACTTTATATTATTCCCTAGAAAGAACTCTGTAATTTTGTATCACTGATAGTTTAATTAGAGACAAAAATTTCAGACTATATGTTTAACTTACCTGCAAAGCACTGACTAGAAACTTTTATGGCTATTCTTGCAATTTGAATGGTATTGATTAATTGGAAGTGTACCAAGTGAAGTCGGTGTACGTGTCTACAGTATTTTTTTTTTCCTATAATCATTAAAGAATTACATTGTTCTTTCCTGGAAACGTCCTCAGAATTTATTAGGAAATTAAGGACCGCTCCTCTTTGTCGCCCTCTCTTGGTGACCAGAAGGAAATACAAAAAATACAAGAAATCAAGGAATCAAGAGAATCACTGTTTCCTTGTTAAAGTTGAAACACACCGCATCGTTTGAATTTCTTTGATGGAGCTTTGTCTACGGTTCTTTCAGAAGGAGGGATTTTCCATATCAGAAAGTATTTAGTTTAACGCATATAACACATTCTCCTGCAGTATTCGAACATAGGGTAATGACACTACTTGGAATAACTGTAGAGGAGGGTCTTCATATGCAATTGTATCTGTTTTTCATTCATACACAGAAACAATTAAGAGATTATTTATACTGAATTTTTTGTGTTTTTTTGTGATTTAAGGATTACTGAATTTTCTGTATTTGCAGTTGCTTGTGGGGCAAAAACTAATTTTAGAAAATGAGTTTGGAGTTTATTTTCAGGTATTGTAGGTATTGGTATGCTGCTGTACTAATTGCAAGTACTAAATGTAAGTTAATAGGCCTCCCACATACAGTATCTGTTCATGAGATAATCTTTAAGGGCTTAGATTTTTAGTGTCAATGAATGAGACCAAACAAACAAACAAAAACTAAAAGACAAAATCTCATATTACACTTGCCATTAATGTGGAACTTGAGTTAAGTGTATTCCATTCATATTCAGTCAAATCAGACAAAAAGTTGTGCAACAACTAGGATATTTCATGTCTCACATTTAAATAAGTCAAAAGTTTTTGGATGCAAGATCTGTATTAATACAAAGAAAACACAAAAGAAACATTTTTAGCGAGATTTTTCGAGTTTATTTGCCACATGGTTTTCTGTACCATCTGTTTAATGTTGTAAATGCTCTTATTTTGGAGGAAATAACTTTCTTCAGTGGAAAAATAAGTGCTCAGAAACAAACGTGACTGGGTCATTGAATTCAAACCATCAGTCAGTCATGTGCTGGCAGACTCCTGCATGTTCTTAGTTTGAATCTTTTGTATCTGGTAGAAACATAAAATAAAGACTCAGATACTCTTTGGATTCTTATGTTTACATATGTTGGTGTAGTTTGCTTTTTGGAAAGAGGAGCATAAATCGCAGTTGTTGGGATTATAATTACTACAGAGTGTCACTAGTGGGTTTTTAAAAATCTTTTCACAAGACAGAAAGTGGCAATGTCTTCAGATTTGTAAAAAGTATACCAACTTATTTTTGTAACTACGCTTCATGTTCTTGGGTTTGTACTGTTCTTGGGTATTTATTTCTGTTTTTCATATTCTCTCTTTTGGGGAGAAGTTTCTGAGTACACAATGCAAATAAAAGCTTCTCTATGGTATTATGTGCGTGTTTATTTTATAAGAAAAAGCCTTTCTGATGGTAAGTGATCTACAGTTCTGCCTTAATTTGGGGTTATGTCTTCCAAATATAGATTTAAAAAAATCTAACCATACCTTGTGCTCAAACTGGTTGCTATCAATAAGACTTGAAAGTTAAAGACAAAAACAAAACAAGTATATTGTGGTAGAACTGCATTGGGCCTTTGTGAGTACCTCACCTACACAGAAAAGTCAAGCTATTACTGCGATCAGACTCTTCAACAAAAGATTTCTCCTTAAAACCTGGCGATCATCATCTGCACCACATCAAAGCAGATTCTTCTGGAGAAAAAAATCCAGAGGGTAAAAACAAACACAGAGATTTATTTGCAGCTCTGCCATCAGAAACACAAAAACGCATCACAGGTCATTCCATTCTCGTGGTGTCAAACATGCTGACAGTGCAACAAAAACTCAACAAACACACATAGGCATCGTACACAGTGAAAACTGAACAAACGTGTACAAACTGCAGGCATCAGAGAGAACTCACACAGAGAATTTCCAAAAATAAAAGCTCTTAGAGGTACTAGGATTGATTAGTTGTTTTGATATATCGGGCACAAAAACAACATTAGGACTTCTGTTCTTGTTTGCCTCTGTTTTGTAATCTATAATCAATAATGCATTAAAATAGTCAGTAGCTCACAAACTTTACAGAGGATCAGACAGAAGAATTAATAACAGGCACAACATGACTCTTCAAACAGTGTAAACTTTCAAAGTGAATTCAAAACCTACATTAAAGACTGAGAAGGTTTATGGAAGCTTTAAGAAAAAATGATTTAAGACAGTGAAGTAAATGTAAGACACAGCTGTAGCACAACTGAATGTTCAAACCAGCCAGTTCAAAGGAAATTTGAGAAACAATAATGAACATAAGGAAGAAATCTCAGAATAAAGCTGACAAATTGGGTGAGAAGATTGTCACTATTAAAAGGCATTGGTTCAGGATGTTAAGAGAAAATACTTGCAAATACATCTGGAGGTGAGATGCACTGGAAATTTGGACTCAAGAAAATTTCAAATTTGAAAACCAGTGCCTGTCATAATTATTACATGGTATTGTTTTGCTTAAGTTAACTGTGTCTACGTCCTTTATTTGATTTGAACTATTGGGGGGATGTTAGGGAATGATTTCTGCATCATTTTAAAAAAGCAAATAAGGAAAATTAATCACTAATTATCCATATCACTAAGGCTGCATGAAATTATGGATACCTCATAATTTCACTGCATTTCTGTGAAAAAACATTGGAAATTTTTGAACAGCAGATGGACAGAGCTGCAGAAGAGAATGGAACATTTAGCAGCTAAAGATTATAAGAAGGTTATAACAGCTGTTTGCAGCTCGTTTCACTTCCTCCATGTGGCCCAAAATTTCAACTTCATTCACAACTTTAGTGAATCTTTTATCTTTTTTCTTCAAGGTTGAAGTCTCATATCTATATAAGCTATGATTGTACTGAAATATCACTTGCTTCACTGTATCAGCGCTTTCTTCAGGAATGAAAGTTGGACCAAAAGACTCAAATAAAATCTGTAGTAAGTATATTTCACCAAAGGGCTCTATTAATTGTTTAGAAATATGTGAAGAATACATAAATACTGAGGAAATATAGAATGGCGCTAACCTGTACATCATGACAACGTGAATTTAAACAAAATATTAAACTTCATATTGGGTCAAAAATAAGGAGATGATTAGTTGAAACACTAAAAATGAATCAACAGAAACAATGTATTTCCTGGGAGCGTTATCACTATAATGCTGCTAAAAAAAAAAAAGGAGATCTTCTTATTAGTGTTAGTGTTTAATATGGCACTGAGATCAGCTGATGGCAGATGACTGCTTGGCCTTCAAACAGAAAAAAATACAGACCCTAAAACCCATTTTATAAGTATCAGGGTAATTAGGTTTGGGTTTGCCAAAACAAATGCTTCTTCATGGTGCTTTTATTTGGCACACTGTCCAATAAATAAATATAAGACAGGATAAATATAGGTGACAATGAAGTGAGGCTCTGTGGTGCTTTAAGGTCACATTAATTAGCCACATATCACATACGTAACATGGATGTTTGTCAGCCACTGAGTTCAGTACACTTTGAAAAACAAATCTGCACTTATCTTATTGTAAAGCTTTAAATTGGGACTACAACCAGCCTTCACTGAATGACAAAATAAGACAGCATGTGGAAAGCAATAATGATGATAGATAATTTCCCTTGTTTCTGGTGCACCTCAACTTAGCTCAAGATTGTTCATAGAGTAAGGCAGATCAAGGTGTTACTTGATAACAGGAAATTGTTGGAGTTAAAACAAAACAGAAGAGATCATATCAGAACCAAAGCTGGTTTTTCACTTCCAAATAAACTGTCATTTTGTAATAACTTTGCATTTAAATGGATTCTAAAGATGGAGGCTTTTCACTTTGCTTAAGCATAGCATTAAGGTACAAAACATGCAGCCATTTTAAAGTGAATTTAGTTCCAGTATACCACGATTTCACTGGGTTTTCTGCACACAGTTTAATGGTCTGGTGCGCTATGAAAAAAAAAAAAAACAATACAGTGCTGCGTAACAAAACACAACACAAAGTTGGTCCACAAAACTTCAAGTGTTGAGCCCAAAAAGTCCAGTTCAGAGCTAAGCAAACAATTTCTACTGTACTTCTTCAGGAGATTAAAATAGTGTATTTTCTTCTTGTTAAAGTCACATTTTGCTGATTAATGTGTAATTTTGGGTTCATTTAACAACTGTGGGCACTATAGCAATGAATAAAAATATATCACAAACTAAATGCAGTTGAGATCATTATCTCCTGACAGACATTATAACAACAACAACAACAGCAACAAAAAGATACAAGAACTATAAAGGACACAACAAAAACAGTATGACAGCAGAGAATATCCTATAGTTCACATTTGCTCTAATATAAATAATTGGTCACTTTATATTATAACACCACTGGTCATATATGGGGTCTTTAAGTGATATTTCACTTTGTCTGTTTACCTGTTAAAAAGGGTAAATGGTCAAACTCAAACATCAGCTGCCCTGGCGAACACCCGATTGTTGTTTGGCTTTTTTTTAAAAATTCCATGTCTGTTGTATCTGTAAAATGCTTATTTTCTTTTAGTCTGTATTAAAATTTTGTTTTCATTTAAATATTAATAAGTCATGGTGACAATTGCCCTCTAGAGCAACCAACATGGCTGACTTGTCGCAAACTCCAAAAGAGATTAAGTCTGTCCCTCCACAGTGAAATAACGCTTTGCAAGCCAAGGCAGTAGATCTGTTTGGAACATCTATCATGGTCTATGATAATCTATTAAGGAGATACAGTGGAGGCTTTTTTTTTCTTCCCTGCCCATGTACCAGGCTGTACCCATATTTGGCCTACAGCATGAATGGTATGCCATCTGCAAATCTACATTCAGTCTGACATCATCATGGTAATGTTGGCTGTCTGACATGTATGCTTGAGAAAATCATAATCATTTCATTGGATACTTGATGTATTGGCACAGAAAGCACTAACTCAACTGTCACAGCAATCTTGAACATGCAGAGCTGTCATGGATAACAAAATATTGGCTGTGTGATGACAGATGTTCCTCTACTTGATTTGTTGTCATGTGAAAGTTCTTAAAACTCATACAGGCTCAAAATTTATCTCCATAGCGAATTGTTGTTTATCCTACCAATAACTATAGAAGCTAACAATCAGTCTTTAGCTTAGCTTGGGCTTTAACAAAAAAATGACAAAACAAAAAAACAACAAAAGAAACAGAAATCGCAGTTGATTGACAGGTTACAGACACAATCAGCTGTCAACACTGGACCACACACACCTGCTGTGAAAAATTACATTTTTTTTTGGCAAATATGGGCACAGCATAGTGTGATCAGAATAAAAACACATTGGTCAGACAGTTGTTGAGCCTGGTATAGGAGGAAAAGCTTCAGGAATGCACAAAAATACAATGTTAAATTCTTTTGGCCCAGATTAGGCTGTCTACAGTCTCAGCCTAACCAATATGCAAAGTCTTACAATGTGATGAATAGATCAGCCTTCTAAGAGTTGAAGTCAAAGTAATAAACAACTTTTTGTGACTGTTACAGCCACTTTTAAATCATTCAGATCACTTGTGGGAATGGGCAGATCTTAATCCCCAGGCTGCATGTTTTAATGAGGCACATTATGTGTCTGACAGAGATGAACTGTCCCCTCCTGTTTTGACTTCCTCCTAAACAGAGCTCAAAGGCAAACAGGCTGAGACTGTAGTATCTGGAATATCCACTAGAGGGGAGTAGGATTGTTTCATTGCCACAGGGGCAGACAGTTTGGGAGAAAAAGGAAGAAAAGAGAAGAAGATGGCTAAAGGTTGCTTATACAGAGAAGGGGGTGAGAAGAGGAAAAAGAAACATGCAATCAAAGATGGCAGAGGGAGTAAAGTAAAGGACAGAGGGATTTTGATGAATAAAAAGGACAGACAACAGGAACTCTGACTGGTCTTATCCTGAATCACCTCCGGATTTAACATGCACATCTCTTCTCGGCGGGCTGTGGGTCGCTGAGCTTTGTGGCCCCGTTCCCATTGGCGGGCTCGGCGGGTGGTTTGTCGACGCACTGCTCCATCCTCTTCATGACCAGGTCCAACAGCGTGATCACTGCCTTGTCCACCTCTGCTCCGGTTGCTGCACTTGTCTCAAAGTACGGGATCCTGTGAGCAACAAGAACAGAGGATTGTTTTATTTTTTCGCTACAGCAGAAGGTTTTCAGCCTACTGCATAATGACCTTCCTCCCAGTAACCCAATCTTTTGTTTTGTTGCTTGTTGTGTATGGGGCTGCATGGCAGACCAGTCAACTTGTCCATGCTGACCCCCTGTCCATTGCCTAATACAGCTACAATGGGCACATTATCATCAGAACTGGACTATGCAGCAATGGAAGAAGGTTTCCTGGACTGATGAATCATGTTTTCTTCTAAATCATCGGGACGGCCAGGTCTATGTGTATTTCTTTACCTGGGACACCATAGGAAGAAGGAAGGCGGATAGAGGCAGTGTCATGCACTGGACTCCCATCAAGTGACCATCCCGCAATTCACATGATATAAAGAATCTGATGCCAACATCTTGGTGCCTGAGAGTCCATGCCTTGATGGGTCAGAGATGTTTTGCTGGCACAAGGCAGACCAACACATTGCAAGGCAGGTGGTCATAGTGTCGGCTGATCGGTGTACTATTTTTGGCTTAAGCAGGTAATGGACTAACAACTTTGCCTGCGATGCTGATGCACACGCGCCAAGATATGGCTGTCAGCTGACTGCTTAGCTTGAGCAAAGGCATCACAGTTGTCCAAGCAGTTAGCTCAGGCAGTTAGAAGACTTGCTGCTAGTTCTGAGAACCTGGGTTCAATTCTTTCCAGGACCTGATTATTTTGATGCACTCAATCAAAGATTAATCCACTTTTGGCTCAGTTTGTTACAGCGCTGCTTCCAAGTTCTGAAAGATATGGGTTCAATTCTTACAAGGACCAATGAACTTTTGACATACGGCATCCAATGCAACCACTCAACAGTTCTAAGAAATGGCAGCCAAAAGTCTTATAGCTCATATAGTCTTATAGCTTATAGCAAATAGCTCAGGCAGTTAGTGGACTTCTTGGATGTTCTATACACATAGTTTGATCCTTATGCAACTCAATGCAGTTTTGAAAGCTGGTGGGCAAAGCAACAACTGAAAAGGTTGATGAAAGGCCACTCGTTCGTCTGAGCAGTTAGCTAAGGCTGTTAGAAGACTGACTGTGAGTTCGGAGAACTTGTTTTCAATTCTTTTTAAGGATAAATTAGATTTTTTTGCCCCCAATTTCTCTATTGTAATGCTGATCCTCAATAGTTCAAAGAATGAACAGTTGGTTACAGAGCTGACTCCAAGTTCTGAGGATGTGAGTTTGATTCTAACAAGGCCCAATGAACTTTTGAAGAATGGACTGCTGTGTAGTATTTCTGAAATCTATTGCTAATCTCTGCTTCAATGTGCTTATCAACAAATTACCTTAATCTACCCCTATCTAACCCCTATATGTTTTGTTGGCATCTCATCTTTATTAATTTTGCACTACACTACACTTTTAATCTCTGTGCAGAGATTAGCGGTTTTACTTTCATAAAGTAAAAGTCCCAAATAACTAAATAAATATATAAAATGACCTGAGTGTAAAATAACACTTTACTTTTTAGAAAAAAATCATTAAAATTAAAATTCAAAAACAATTTGTTGGTCCATTTGACAAGTACAGAATTATGAATGTGCAAATGACAGAAGCTGAGTTTAAATGAAGTCATAGCTATCTGTAGATATAAATTTAACATATAACTTACAGTGTCTGTAGGTTATACTCTGCGTACATCCCTGAACAATTTTGAAGTTCCCCAGAGTTTAAGACAGGGTTTATTACCTCCTGTAACAGAGTTTTGTTGCCGGGCAACATCAGACTGAGGGCTGGCTGGAAAGGCACCAGGAAACGATTTTAGCCTCGTCTAACAGGAAGTCAATTGTTGAGACATCAGTGCTGAACAGGAGTCATGTACTGTCTGTTTGTAATGTTGTGTTATGTCTCACAGCTTGTCTAACAGACAGCCTTTGTGCGATGTGAGACGCTTTATAACTAAATAACGTGCGTGGGGGAAAAAAAACATACCCATATTTATCAGCCAGCTCCTTAGCCTGTTTCTCCTGAACCTCCCGCTGGTCGGCCAGATCCGCTTTGTTTCCTACCAACACGATATCTGGATTCTCACAGTAGGCATTTGCCTGTAGCTGGCCTGGAAAGTAATACAAATAAACAAAAAGAGTAAACACATGATATATGCAAATATAACACTGAAAAACTGCATATTTACGCACCTAAATGTGAGACAAGCATATCAATGGAACTTCAATAAAAAACTGCTGTTTTTAACTTTAGCCTTTCTTTATATGACCTTCAGGAGTCCTACATTTTTCCTTTGATTAATTATTATATGCCCTGAAGAGGATAATGTTTCACCAATACTGGCATTGTACAGTGATGTGTTGATTGCAAAATTGGAGGGAGACCCATAGCTAAAACAATGCAGGTTTAAAACATGATGTCAAAAACATACTCATCCAGTTTCTGACATTGAGGAAGCTCTGCTGGCTGGTGAGATCAAACATCAGCAGGAACCCCATGGCGTCTCTGAAGAACGCTGTCGTCAGGCTGCGGAACCTGGAACATGCACACAAATGATGGTAATGAAAAACAAAAAAAATTGGTTAACTGTACGTTTTAAATGCTTTTTTAAAGCACTACATTAATTAGGCTGTATCACACAACATCCATTGATATGAGAGGTTTAAAAAACAAGTGCGAGATCACCAAAGTGAGCAAAGACTACAGCAGGGAGCCTCAGCTTTTTCACTGGATACCGCTGCAGAAAAACTCAGACAAGACCTCTCTCTTAAACCTGCTGTTGAAGGAAACTGTTACTGATCGACAGAAATGGTAGATTTAATCATAAATCAGAATGGTGAGGATGAGAAACAGAACATCTGGACTTGCAGATCCTGAAGGGCCTGAGGTAAACAAGTGTGTTACTTCTGAAGTGTTGCTGAGGAGACGGTAGAGACAAGTACAATGTTGTACCAGTTGAGGTGAATGATAAAAACCCGTTGAAGATTGAAGAAAATCCACAAAACTGCATTAACTGATTTAGCCACTTGGGGGCAGTAGAAACAAGTTGTGACCAAAGCATTGACATACAGTAACACACTGAAATTGATAATGGTGAACTTGTCAGTGGCTTATTTCCAAACACATTTATAATTATTACCCACTTCTGCCATTCTCCTCAGCTTTACATAGTATTTTACCATCTTTTAACCCATTGTTTAGATTCTCGCAAATGAAATGCTTTGTGTTTTGGTTCACTCTGACTGCTTTCATCAGCATCATCTCCCGCTGCAGCAGGCAGCTCTATTGTCTGGAGTTGGCAGAGACCAAAACAGAGCTAAAATGGAGTGAATACAGGACCTAGAATCATCAGGAGCAGAGCTGAATTCAATAAATGAAATTAGACTTATGTAACTCTGAGTCATCCTGCGGTGAATCATCAAGCCATCAGGCATAGTCAACAGATAAAAGCCGGTTCTAGTTAAGGACCACACGTACACGTAAGGACACACACATGCACGCACAGAATCATACATAGCAACTGGTTGTTCCTGCCTCAAACCATTCACATGCTCAATTCTTAAGCTACAGTAATAAAAAGACAAGGCATTATCCTGTTACTTGTCCCCCATAAAATGGGAAATAAGATGTGGTCCCACTGGGACAAGGAGCCCACCTCTCCTGTCCAGCTGTGTCCCAGAGCTGAAGATGAACCTTGAAGGTTTTCCCTGTGGTCGTCCCATTGGCGTTGGACGCTGTGTACACCTGAGGAGAGACAAACATTGCTTGTTTAATTTAACTCATCAGATTCAACAAATGTGGTAAGCTGTGTGATGCTAAGAGTTCTTTCTAGTACTAAATGTACTGTAACTGTAAGAAAAAGGGTGGAAAAAAGATACAACAAACATCTTTCAGCTCTATGCAACAGGAACATTTGCCACCATCTCACCCACGCCCGAAGCAACCTGCCACCAGGTAGGTCTGACTAACAGTGATCTGGACAGTGATCCCTACTCTGTGATGATGAATGCATTTGTGTCTACAAGGAAGCCCCACACATTGGTCCCACCTCTGACTGAGACGCCAGGCTGCGTTCACACCAGTCACGTTCGGAGCAGAGTGTTTTTGGTTCAGATTTCCAGGTGATTACCAACTTCCTGTCACATCTGCTTTTTATGCTCCTAACTGCTGTTATTTCATCAGCCTTTAAAAATCAGTCAACCTCTACTGTCGGGTCATCAAAACGTATGTCCCTTGCTTGACTACAAAGAACCACATACATGAATGCAATAGATGTTCTTTTGTCATCTAATCTGAGTGTCAGTCATACAAAAATAAATCGTGGTGTTCTCTTTTTTAAGGCATTTCCTATAGTAGCAGCAGTATAGACACAACTACAGATTTGGCTTCATCTCAGTTTCCCAAAACTGTGCAATGAATACCCTGGTTTAGAGTTATGAAACCTCTGGTTCAGTGGCTCAAAGGAAAAAACATACTGGTCCGAATTCAGTTTCAGCCCCCCGTAATGACCCTGAACAGCACTGAATGACATCTGTGATCACACGTCTGCCTGATTCTAGATAAAATAGCTTGAAAATGTGCTGACCTTAACACACACACACACACACACTCATACAAAGACACAGAGGAGGTGAGGGACAATAATCAATCCTATGAGTCATCCAGAGTTGTTAAAGCAGCTCTGTCAGTATTTCAGACGTGTGAAGGCAGCACAGCACCAAGGTAACCAAACTGCTGTCCAAACCACTCTCAGGTTCAAAAAATTGTGACTCTTTTCCTCCACTAACTAAATAGATTTTAGAAAACACTCATGTGGGTCAAAGGTGTACAGGCCTGCAGAATTCACCGTCAGTGTGACCTGTTGCACATGCTACTGACCCAGCAGTCAGCTAAGCTGTACTGATCACTGAAGCATCAGACTAAACGACCAAAGAAGAGAGGACTTTTTGCAGAGTTTGTAAAGAGCCACAGTCTTAAGGTCAGTTTACACCAAAGATTTGCAAGAAAATCAGTTGACATTTGCAAAGATATGCAACTTTCAGGTCTGCAGTGTTCTGAAACAGCACTACAATTAGACAGGACAACTGCGACTGGTGTTATAAACACGGCTTCGTGTTGCAGCTGGATGCCCTGTAGTAGAGTTACTTGCTACAGTTGCTAGTTATGGTATTGATGAGAGGGTCGGGAATCAACTGATGCTCTCTTTCCTCCACCCCAAACTCTCCCATCTCAACCATCTGTTTTTACCACAAGCTGATTGGCTGTTGAAACAGCATCATCTGTTTGTTGTCTGTCTAATGTTATAAAAGCAGCCACTGCGACTTGACAAGATGAGTCACGGGCGATCACCAACCAGGCTCAGACGAGCTGAGACTGGCCAGTTTAGATGAGCTTACCTAAACCACCTTTTCACAGATAATTCTTCCCAGGTGAGCAAGTGGAATTTGCCATGTCACAAAACAGATGTCGATGTAGAATCCTGAGGTTAATTAGCTGTGAGTCAAACCTGGAAAGAGCCAATATCATGAATCGATCAGCAGTGTGCACGGATCACAACTCACCACTCTCTTTTCCCTGAAGTCGATGCCGACTGTGGTGATGAACTTGGGGTTGAACTTGTTGTCTGTGTATCGGTACAAGAAGGTGGTCTTCCCCACGCCAGAGTCCCCCAGGGCAAGGAGCTTTATCAGGTAGTCATAATCCCCATCAGTCATAGTGATGGCCGCAATAAACCTGTGGCAAACAGACAAAGACACACGTTAACATACTGTACAGACACACACAGAAAAACTCAGCTCACATTTCTGCATTCAGGTTCATTGTGTGTGAAAAATAACAAGTGACATGTGAAATGAAATTGGAGAAAGAAGAAATAGGAGGCAAACAAGCACTGACATCACAGTTTGAGATATCAGAAGTTAATCAAGCTTATGTACACATAAAAACATACTATCATGTCTGCATCTGTGTGTGCTTTTATGTTACCCACTGCTGAATGATGGGAGTGGATGGGAGTGGAGATCACAGGGTCGACCTGATAAGAACATGACTTTCTGGGAAAATAGTAACTCTGTGTGTGTCTGTGTGTGAATTTAAGAGAGAGAGAGAGCATGAGTGGGGGTGGGAAAGAGAGAGAGAGAGAGAGAGTGCACGTGTGTGTGTGTGTGTGTGTCTCTGAGAAAGCAAGAAGAGACCAAGAACATAATGGATCAGTTCATAAAGTTTCGGGTTCACTGTCTATAATTCACGTCAAAAACCTCGAAATGTCTGCTGTAAAAGGAAAATGTGAAAATCCCATGACAAAAATCCACTGGTGGAAAATACCAGAGCATGTTGATCTAATGTTATTAAGTGTAATTTTCAGGCACATGTACTGATATTGGATTTTTTAGTTAGGCATTGTTTTAGCTGGTTAAAATACCTAAAATAAATTATCTTAAAATTTGTTTTTCACAGAACCCCTGCACAGCAGCTCATGGCTCTGCGTCTGTGTCGCTACACCTCTATGCTTATCTAAATTGGGAGGCCACTGACCAAACTGTACTGCAGCTAATAAACTGATTATACATCAGCACCTCATATAACCCTACTGTAGATAACCTAAACTGTCCCTTTAAGAGGACAACTGCTTGCAAGTAAATGGATGTAGATAACTCATGCTTTCAACTATTTAAAGAGGACTAGAAATTTAGAGTCCCACCGGCTGCAGTTAAGGGAGATGGTATGTATAAAGAAAGAGAACGCCATAATCTAGTGAATTGTAGTCTGCTGTAGTCTATTTGCCTCGTGGCTAAAAAGTGGTATATTTAGAAAGAGGATCATAAGACTGTAATTTACTCAGCTGAGGGGACGGCCATATAACGCTGTGCTTTATTACAGTGTGGATAGTGATTAACCAGGAGCTCTGATCTCTTCACAGTAGCCTCACTGTACCTCAGACAGCACAGCAAAAATCATGGTGATGCCATTTGACTGCACATCAACCAAACATCTGACAGGATATTCAATCAACACTCAACCCCTATTACAACTGTAGCTTTAGAAATGGGGCTTCATCTGTACCAGGGATGACGCCCTTTGTAAGTGTGAGGATCCAAACCAATCCAATCCAGTTTTATTTGTATATGATGATGGGGAAGAGACAAGGAGGAGGAGTCAAGCTTATTGAAAGGTCTTCTTTAGTAGAAAACCAGGAATGTCTGTAGTGGGATCAGTCTGTCAGTCACGATTCCCTGAGGGCAAACCAATCAACTGCAGCTCAGTCAGCTGATGGCACAGCCGTCCCCACAATGAAGAACAATACAATACAGAGTGGAAAGAATGGACCTATTTCTATTTGTACATTTTTCTTGATGGTAGTTGAGACAAAAAAAACAACTTATGAGACAGCTGAACTCTAAATTGATTCACAAATTCATAAAACACACCCTTATACATGAATGACTTCAACCCACATCTTTATAAATCGGTATTTAGCTCAAAAATGGCATTTTTAACAATGTATGAAATGACAGTGTGAAAACAACCTAAATAGAATTAACAAATAGGCCGAAATGCTTTATAGTAAGTTTCAGCTCATCTGCTATTGCAGGCCATGCGATCACTTTACATCTTCTATCTTTATATGTATATAAAAATACTCATTTTAGAGGCAGAATATTGACTAAAAGAAACATATACTGACTGTTGGTTATTAACATTTTAAAAAATGTTTAGAAGTTGTTGAATTTTATGTAATTATTTAGTATATCCTCTTCGTAGCATTATTAGAATGTATTCCTGCACTGTTCAATTGCACTAAATTGATGTTAACAGGGTGTACCTACATACACATTAACTGAGTATATAATATATATATCTAATAACGGAAATGTATACAACATATACCGACAACCAGAAATACTGGTTCACTGCTGTGTCACATTCATGTTGTGGAGCGAAGGTTTCCGATGGTGCCTGCTAAACACTGTATCTGAATAACAAGCAGGAAACAAAACCATAAAACACACAGAGCCATTAAAAATGTATAACCAATCATACGCAACAGCAGTGAGGGGAAACAAACAAGAGATGGGACAAACAAAGAGAAGGATGGGAGAAAAGAGGGGTAACAATCAAGTTCCTGCTGCACAGCGCAGAAATCATTTGAGAGTTTGTATAATACTGACGCATCAGCATCTGTATCAGGGCATCTACCAGGAAGCTGTGTGTTGCTGCGTTCCTCCTCCGTTAGCTTTCATATCCGTAAGATAAAACTGACTCGGCACTTTCAGTCAGATTCAGATCAGTCTGCATCTACATAAACAGTTATATAGGTTGGGGACATTTTTTTTTATTGAGTTTAAAGTTAAATGTGGCAGAATGTGCCCACATGATCACAGTAAGGATTTCTTTGCCAAGCAGGCACACATTTCATTGAATATTGGCAATTTTAATTGGTGGAACATGTTACCACTGTGTAGCCTAATTCCAAACCATCGCTTGATTGAAAGCTTAAATGCAAAATGTGCACTTGCAAATGAGTATTTACACTAATTGTATTGCAACTTTTAAGGAGCAGATTCATTTTATCACCAAGAAATGAAAGTTGAAATGTTACATCTAAAGCATCAGATACAAAACTGACTGTTACTCCATATCTGCATCTGTGTGACATAAAAGACCAACCTCGTGGCTTCAGAATGTTCACTTTGAACACACGAGGCTTCCTGTTTTTGGAAAAGCGACTGCAGGTTTCATGCATTCGTTTCCCAGTCTGATAACCAAATGACAGAGACATAAGAGAGACAAGTGGCTGAGTTTTCCAATGTAAATATGTACAGTATATTATATTTTCTGATCCTAGAAAACTAGTTTCTTGCTCCCTAACACAGTATTTCTAGATCTACTGGGTGCTGCAAAAAGTACAGCACATGCATCTTGTGTTGGCGTGTTACTTTCACAATCACCCTGTTAAATCCCCAACTGAAGTAGTGTGTAAATCAGCTCCAATACCAGAGAAATGTACACCTCCATGGAGAGGCATAGATCAACAGGCCCTGAGTGCAACTTCTAGCATTCAGCGCTGTGCTGCTCTAAACACACACAGATTTATTACACGCAGAAAAGTAAGAAGTAAGACTGAAAGTCTGCTAACTTTGGCAATTTAATTGAAGACAGAGGTCCTGACCATCGGCCCTGAAAGCCTTTGTATGTTTCAAATGGTCCTGTGCCTTGATTATCTTGTTTACTTGACTTCAAGGGACGATCCAAAGATTTTTATGTATCAGGATCACTTTACTCAGTCAGTACATTACTACGGATGTATTGAGCTTGATTCCGCTAAATCATAATGGAAAGCTGTTACCAAGTGTCATTGTGGAGTTTGCAGTGTAGGATCCATTTTATTATTATTATTATTATTATTTCATGGTCACAGGTGTGAAACCTTCATGATAGAAAGTGCTTAATAAGCTGTTATTATGATATATCGCATTAATAATTATGGCTGGAAAATAGAGTGGAACAGGGACAAAGAAACAAAGACAACCACTTGTTTCTTTTTCATGAGATAGTTTATAATCCAATATTAGAGCTATGTGCTTAATATTTATAACAAGAGAGAAAGTTTCAGAAAAAAAGCCAATAATTTTTTCTTGCAGGTTCATTAGAACTTTATGTATAATGCAACGTGGATCTTTTCATTAAACCAATAAGTTATTCACATCCAGATCCAAATTAGATTTCCAAATTAGACTTAATCTTATAAGACCAGATGGCTCTCATAAAAAAAAAAATCTGTTGAGACTTTAGAGCTGCCCAACTTCACAGGTTTAATGACAGATTTTCAAGGATTTTTGAGGCAAGTCCAACAACAAGCCATTAATCAAAGATGTTGGCATAATCACTACAATGTTTTTTATTTGAGTTTTTAAATTCAACAACATCATTTTGTACAGAGAAGATGAATGTTTTCGGAAGGTCTCCTTTGTACTACTAAGAGCAGCGGGGATTGATAGCATCTTGGGATTTGCTGTGTTAATTATTGATCACACTGACAGAATTAATCTGTCTGTTCTCATTGCTCACTGCAGTTTAAAACAGTTTTTCTTCAATGAAAAAAACAACTTTAACCCTCTAATCCTCAAGGCGATAGAAGATTTCAAATTGTGTAGGAGCTTCATGTCTTTAAATGCAAATAACAAGGAGAAAAAAATAGACTTGCAAGGCCTGGTCACATAGGCATTAAAACTTTGTTGCCATTTTAATTAATTCCATTACAATTTTCGCAATTTGCGGCTCCACTTGCAGGGGTAATGAACTGACTATCCATCAATACCTCATGCAATACTTCTATACTTCATATAACCTAACTGTTACTTCAAAGTCAGGCAACTACAAGTTGTATGTACTTCACATCTAGTATAACCTCAAACTGGTTTTAAAATGTTTTGTTTCACAATCATGTATTAAAAGGTCAGCACACATTTCTCAGAGACCTTTCTGTAGAATGTTGTGGCCTGTGCATCACTTTAAACAGATTAGACAACTGATTTGTTTTCCACCTGTTCTCTGGACTCTGCTGAGGGCCTTTGTTGTCGTCACCAATCAATTCTCCAGAGTCAACGATCAATAAACGCTAACATGGATCAAGATTGACCCTTGATAATCTAATTTGTCCAGATGTCCTCCAGGTTTACCCCTCAGATTGTCCAGAACCTTTCAGCATTTCAGACCCACTTAGCAAAGCACAGCTGAGGCGACCAAACAGAAAGTGAAAGTTGGACTTGGTGGGTTCTGCTTCTTTTCAATAAAACTTTTATTAACACTATTATTTATTCTCGTGGCTAATGAACCATCCTCTACATGAGCAAACAGATGGAGCTTTTATCCACACATAGTCTGGCGCTTGTAGAGCGTGTGCTTGGTGATGAGGGCTCGCTCTCCTCCTGTCTTTGGTCCAGTATGTTTAACTGGCTTTAATGTGGCTTCTGGAGTCTGATCAGATAGAAAACGAGAGTGTGGCCTCAGGTGCACTATATCTATTCATTTATCCATGAGCAAGGCCCACCAGGGCTTCCCCGATCCCTCCCTAATCCCACAGCAGGAGGTGGCCTAACATCTGTACAGACAGCTCACACAACTGGATATGAAAGGTCAGCATGAATACAAGTAGTACTGTGAGGCAGAGGAGGAGTCAAAGAGCAGCAGTCAAGCTTGTACGGCAGTTTTACACCAAAGCACTAACACTGGCTGACTGGCTGATTGCAAGTTCAAATCTGGAGAATGTTATTTCAGGTTTTTTTGTTTTGTTTTGTTTTTGTTTTTGTTTTGTTTTTTTTTGGGGGGGGGCATAATTTGTGAATGCAAACAATAATCTACCATCAAGTTTGAAGATTGTCTAATTGGTCCGGTATTGGCATGGGTACTGACAAAACTGTCATGAGTTTTCTTGTGGTTCTAGGATTCTAAGGGTAAATCTTAATGATTTTGATGACCCCTGTGACATTTGCTCGAGCACCATCTTCTCCAACCATGCTGGTAGCTCTGCGGGGCTGAAACAGCAGTGCTTTGAGCAACATGCTAATGTCAGCACATGTCAACCAGTCCTCCAGCCTGAACGACCACATACTGTGGGTCACTTGTCCCTAGCCCACAGTACATCACCCATGGGAGTGTCTTCTGAAATAGCACCCACACAGCGGCCGGCATAGCAGACCTTCGCTGTCCAGGTTACAATAACAAACAAAAGGTTAAGCTTGCTTGGGTTGAGTTAAAATAAGTATAACCTTAAGATTACAGGATTGTCGTCATCATGGTCATCACTAATGACCATTGGTTTCAAACGGGAAGCAAACAATCCATGCAACAGCTGTTGAGACTCAATCAATATCACAAATGTCAACCTTATTGTGGCGCTAGAGGAAAAGTGAGAGGACAAGAGAAGTCATCAATATGCTTCCTGTGGGAGCCATGAATCGCTGTACAAGATTTTCTGCAAATCAATATCGTAGAGAATTGAGATATTTCGCAGTGTAAGTGAAAGTTTGATTTGATGGTAGAGATGGAAAACATCTCAGAGGATCACCAAAGTCAGTCGAAGCCATCCTCTGGGAACAATAAAGGTCTGTACAAAATGTCATGGCTCTTGATGCAATAGTCAATAGTCATGTCATGAGTTTGACTCAGGACAGTTTGACTTATGATTCAGGGTATGCAATTTTCTTCAATCCCATGCAGATCACAACAGGTTAAAGGTAAAAAAAAACCCAAACAGTGCTGTAAATACCACTTAAATACTACAAACCTGTACTGAAGAAGCCAATAAAGTGGCCTACTCATGTCTTATTTAACATTGCTCTGAACAATGACACATAAAGACCAGTGGCAGAACAGATTGTGTTTACAGTACAGCAGTAAAAACCTGTGACATTTCCATTTAAATCAATATGTTCTGCTGTTCTCTGCTTGTGGCATGAAAGCATTTTCTTTTGTGCACAGTCTGCAATGCCTTTGAACATTTCTCGTCAGTCCTGACAAAAAATTCTGGGAGTACTTTGACACCCACCACCACATTTGAACAAGTAAAGAAAAATGAGCGCCACCTGCAGATAGTCAAACTACATGCTACGTACAGGCGCAAGGCAAAAGAAGCCAGCAACAAAAGAACAAATGGAGAATGGAAACAGAGACGTGGCATTGCATGTTTAACAAACAATCTCCATATTTCCAGATTGGAATTAACAAATCCTTTCATGTGCATGACTTTAGCTCTATTACAACCTGCCACATGAAAAATGATCAAATACAGATCAGAACACTGCGGAATTCCAAACTGATGTGGATAGACACAACTGTATATTGTGGTGGTCTCATGACTCTAATAGTGTGTATCTTTAGTTAAACCTTGTTACATTTAAAAGCTGCAGACTCGAACTTGACAAACCGCTGAGCAGTTCTAACGTGAGGGGATCAGACAAATCGCTGTTTTCCCTATGCTGATTCTATTTTTCAGCACACCCACACATTATGGCCACTGTACAATGTACATTCACCAAGCCCAAAGAGAGAGACTAATTAAAACTGTGATCTGATCAGATAGATGATTTCACCAGTGAAGACTAAACACTCTCTTGGTACTGGAACTGCAGAACACGGCCCAATAATATGGTTGGAGGACTGATCTCATATAGAAGTGCTTCTTTATCTAACAAAGTATCTCCAGCTGAATAAATAATACCAAAAGATGACAAGGGGATCACAGAATTAGTAAGAGATTAATCTTGGAGCTTTGCAAATATCTGTTTGCCAACCTGGAACCAGATCCATAAGGGAAACTGGCTTATGGAACCAAACCCATGGCAACATTGCTAACACGAGTGACAGGATATGAGTAATTAATAATGTCGCCGATATGTAAGTGTACCTTTGAGTCAAAATAGTGAGCACAATACCAGTGGCTTGCAGGCATTATTAAAAATATTGGTGGGATGGGTCAAAATGTCTTCATTCAGAAAACATCTGCTCTGTTTCTAATTTACTTTGCGTCTTTCTGACCCTCTATTCTCTTGTATCTGATTCTGCCCTCTTGCATTCAACTCAGCTCTTCTCTCTGTTTCCTTCAATCCACTTTGCTTCATTGAGTTTGGAGGTCATGTGATCAGTCAGCTGGCCCTGTTGCTTGCCTGCTGGACATGAGTCACAGCATCATTATTGGCTGGAGCACCCACTCTGCTTCCTGCCATCTACTGGGTCCTAAAGCAAAACCAATTGGCCTCACTGCTTTCATTAAGAAGCAGAGAAGAAAATAAAGATTTTTTTTAATGAACTCACCAAGCTGAAGCATTCAAAAATGTAATTATCACAACAATTTAATTCAAATTTATTTTCATCTGATTTGCAGACTCAATCAAATTAAAGGTTTAAGAGTTGTCCTGAGGTTTCTAAAAGACCTTAAAGACTGGACTGTAGAGAACTGGATTAAGGTAATCTTCTCTGATGACTCCATTCAGAGACCTGGAGAGGCCTATAATCAACACTGTCTCGTGCCCACTGTAAAATATGGGGGAAGATCAGCTAATGATTTGCATCAGCAAGGCTGGAATCAGGCAGATTTTCCCCAACTCCAAGGACTCCAGGTCTCCGGACCTGTACCCTACTGAAAACCTCTGAACGAGGAAGATGGAGGGTCACAACAAGCCATCAAACAAGGTGGAGCTTCTGGATTTTTGCGCAGAGGTGGCATAAAGTCACCCAACAGCAATAGGAAAGACTGGTGGAGAGCAAGCAATTGACAATCAGCCTTATCACAACATCTATTGATTTCTGAACTCTTTTAAAAACTTAGCATTGTGAAATTGTGAAAAATGAATATGAACTTTCGTTTTGGTTGCAATATTCAAGATCCAAACACAGCACATAACCAGATGTAATTTTCTGCAAATAAATGCTCTCTTTTTATATTTGAAGCTTGGGAGAAAGCATGTGAGTAGTGGGGAGTCAGTAGAATAAAACAGTAACAAGTAATGGTAAAACCAGAGAAACAGATCATTTTGCAGTGGTCCCTGAATTTTTTCCACAGTACTAAATCCTCAATATCTACTCTGCTGCTCTATCACAAATTTGTCAAACAAGAGAACAGAAAATCTACCACAGTCTCTCATGGACTCCATGGTGAGGGCAGAGAAACCAATCTAATTTCTCCACATGAGAGATGATGTCTCATTGCAGCAAAGCTTTCAATTTAAAATCTCTAAAGCCTTCAAAAATATCAATTTTGGTCAAAATAATTTTTCAATCTTTAAACACATTTGGATAAATGTCTCAGTGTGACAACCTCAGAATCACTCCCCTTAATTTTCCTCATGACAACAATACTTCTAAACTGTGTATCCCTTTGTTTCAGCTCATCACTGAAGGTGTATGATGTTGACTTGTGATCTGTTTTACTTCCACTTCCACGAAAAGTTCTTTTCTTCCAGTCGCTGCCTAGTTGTCTGAGGGGAAATTGGAAATCATTTAACCTTTGACCCCTGTCACAGTAAAAGGCTCCCATTAATTTGGCCCTGAAGACAACTCTCACAACCCCTAGTGTGTTCAGAAGTGCATGAGTGTGTGCATGTGCCTGTGTATGTGTGTGTGTGTGTGTGTGAGGACTCAAGTGAACTAGTAGTAATTGAGATGAATTCAGCCTGTTGTTCTTCTAATTTACAAACTACACTTCCCATTTGTCGCTGTCACTTTATTTGATGCCATGAGTTCAGGATTTAAAATTACCTGTTACAAACACCTCGTGGTGTGAAGATGCAGAGAGACAGTGACATAAATTGATCTTCTGTAAATCAAAACTCTAAGTAGTTTTGTTATTTTTTGTGTGTCTCACAGTGCATCAGAAAATATACGCTAATGTGGAAATTTAGTAACCTACATGTAAAGCACAGTGCCAACAATGTAGGTGGTGGTTCATTTAGTAAAAGCTCACATTATGTTAAATATTAAGGAACCAAACAGTGGCTGTGGACAATTTGAATCTGAGAGTTCCTCATTTGTAAATTAACTGCTACATACTTCAAGCTCCCGTCCACTCAAAAATGTGTTTTTGCTTATTATTAATTCATATGGATGAAAAATGGAAAATGTGCTCTTACAATTCAAGTCCAGTAAAAAAAAAAAATCAGGCTGCTCAAACGGGACGCGTAAAAACGAAGATGAAAACTTTAAAGTCTGCACCACCAGCCTGAATGGAATCGATCAGACAGGACAGGATGTGTCCATCTCCTGAGCCAAGAGGAAAATGTCCATAGCCCTGATCTTTACGTTGGAATTTTCACCTTTGACTGATTTGAATATGTAACGTTTCATAAAGGCATTCAGTTTCTCCTATAAAATTCCAATTATTACAGACATTATTTGCTACCATAAAATAGAATCCGTGACGGTTGTGCTGTGAAGCTTGAGATGCTGATGTACTCCTCTGTGGCCAGGGCCTCATTTTACTACACACAGTACTTACTTCCCACAGGAAATGGTTTACACGCCACAATGTCCACAACATCACTGAAAAGCAAGTAGCATTAAAACAGAGGATTTAACCAAAAACACACAGCGGCAGAGTCAGAATACTGACCACGGACAGAGAATTATAACTTTTTCACATCTGTAAGAAAATGTAGTCAAATGGCTCTGGCAGTGCAGAGTGCGGATTTGAAGAGAAATGGGACCTTTTAGCATATTCCATTGTACAATGCCTTTATCATGGAAAAACAGGGGGATGGGAGTCAAACAAATGCATGAATTACTTCATGTTGTTCGACACAAAAAGTAAAGCTGACACTTCTGCTCCTGCTGTTTTTTAAAGGCTATTTCTGGATCTAAACAGACCTTAATCCTGACTTTAAAATAGTGAAGATGCATTAAGTTATGTAATTGCAAAATCCAAATCTTATAAAGAAATGTCACTTTCTGTTGACATTTTCCTTCAGTGCATTCATGCAGGTTGGCTGAGAGCCATGGGGGATTTACACGCCACAAACAAACACGCTCATGTGATTTTTATTTTTCTGGTGTCTGTCTTTTCACAATGCAGACATGCCAAAGTCAAATATTTACCTAAGATTCTGCTCTGTCATATCTCCCAAAAGAGAAAATACTTCTGATATGCGAGCAGGAGGAAGAAACGTTTTAGAACTGCACAGAAATCTCATCTCACATCTCACAACACTTTCCGCCACATCCAGCGAACCCTGCGGCAGTTTCCTTACGCCTTACAGGCTTTAAACGGCAATGTTTTCCACACTGACACTGGTCCACCCTCTGCAGTCAAACTAGTTTGAAGACAGCAGTGTTTAAACAAAGCGAGTTCCTGTGCAACAAAGAGTTTGCTCTGGATGGTAATGAAATGCACTGAACATCAACCAGACTCAACCAGACTGGGGAACAGATTCAGCTAAATGTTCATTATGTTATATATACTGTATGCATCAACAGCTGCTGGGTTTAGTCAGCATCTCCTTGACAATAAATGAGGGCATGTCTGGTAGAATCAGCTTGTTAACAAAAAAACATTACATTAGTTTGAGATGTGTTTGTGCACCACTGCAAAGCCCACAGGTTCCTGATCAACACATAGATCTTTTTAAATGTCTCACAAATATTTTTGTTTCATTTTGGAAAAAAAAATGTTCAACCGCTTCCTAAAACCATTGGGCGTTATAGTCTAACATTTACTCAAATGGTAGGACGGGGACTATTTTCAGTGGCGTAACCTTACCGTTTAAGGCTGCCGCATTAAGCCCTGGTCACACAAGTCAGTGGCTTCGTAAAGTTAGCACCCAAACGACTACTTGGCCAGAGTTGCAGTAACAGAAATCATGTCCTGCTCCAAATAAGCCAGATGACTCTCGATGTGGCCATACACTAATATACACACTTAATGACATCATGGCATGACTACTGTATTTACATATATAACTTTTAATGATGACAACTGACTAGCAACTAACTTCAACCAGTTTAATCAGAGTTTTATCACTTTTCAAGCTGCTATCATCCCATCAATAATACCATGGAGACAAATAATGGGGACCAGTGATTGGTCGTTATGTACGCTCATGCACAAGCTCATGCTGGGCCTGTCACCAA
Organism: Psettodes erumei; assembly: GCA_016785225.1. Taxonomy (NCBI): domain Eukaryota; kingdom Metazoa; phylum Chordata; class Actinopteri; order Pleuronectiformes; family Psettodidae; genus Psettodes; species Psettodes erumei. The sequence continues at coordinate 1,448,079 of JAFBJZ010000779.1, read as the reverse complement.
GAGGGAGCAGTGGGGTGCGCTCCCCGCCTGTGGCACATGGTCCGTGTCGTCTGACCTGCTTCAGAAAGTGATGGACTTAAAAAGTAGCATATCTTATTTTTTGTGATACAAGCTTATTTTTACAAGATTATAAAATATGCTCCTGCAGGGGGACTGAGTTTGGTACAGATGCCAAATCCTTCTCATTTCTCCTCCCAAGGCTAGAGCTATATTTTAAAAGCTTTTAAAAAGAAACCACAAAAATACAAAACTATTCATTAAACTGATTTTTTATTTTCTAACTGATTCTGACTGAGTCTTAATTCAGTGTTAACCTTCCTTGTTTCAGATGATGCTGAGAGAACAGTAAGCTGTAAGCCTCCTGCTTCACTATCATGAGACTGAGCGTGAGGAAAAACTCCCGGCCGGCTTTACGCCCCCCCTGACTTGTCTGGACGACGCAGCTCCGTGCAACAACACTTACCAACTTGTAGAGCAGGGCGTGATCACATTCCACACACACATGCACCGCTCACGTTTCCCTGCTAGAAACTGTTTTTGTCCATACGTCTGCACACAAACCCTCCCTGTTCGCCCTGCAGCCTGTCACATGCCTGCAAAAGTCAGCAAAGCGCTCTGAATATTCACTCCAAAGAACAAACATCCTGCTGAGACTCTCCTTACCTCTCAGTGGCTCCTCTACCGATTCAACAGTGTGAGATCCTGAGGGAGATGTGAGGCGTCCAGAGCAGCTGACCGGCAGCCCTACATCTACACCCACCGACTGTCTGACTGCCTGCTTGACTGACTGACTGACTGACTGACTGAGCGAGTGGGAGGCTGGATCACTGGATGAGTGGATGACTGACTATCATTCAGCTGGAGGCGGCAGAAAGTCACTCCCCTCTCCGACCAGCTGACTGGCTGCCTGGCTGCCTAGCTGCAGGGATGGATGGATGACTCTGACTTGCTGTTTCTGTCTCAGTTAACTTGGTAAGTGCGTTCCCGCCTTAATAACTAAGTGAAAAAGACCTCAAATCTAAAACTGATAAACTGATAGCTACTAACCCTCTGGCTTACTGAAAAGACCGACTGACTGAATAACCAGTCACCAAAAAAAAGACAGACTAAACTTACTGAAAAACTGACTGGTTAGAGAACTAAATGGTCGACAAACTACCACATTGACTGACTGATCAACCATCTAGTCGACTCTTTAACCAGTTCCCTGGTGGAATGAACTATTATTATTATTATTATTATTATTATTATTATTATTATTAATAATAATAATAATAATAATAATCTGACAAATTTAGAAACTGCCTACGTGAGTAACTAACTAAGCAACGGATTGTCTGACTGACGGACTAACTAAAAGTTTTACTAAACGACTGCCTAACCGATTAGTTCACTGTCTGTCTGACAAAGGGATATCCTGCCGAAAAATTTCCACCGCTCAGTTTCCTCCCCAGGTTCAATCAGATGCAGTTCGTGAAGCTTTCTGTCTTTCTGCTCTTCCCTCAACCTTCGCTGCTCTCCTTTTCTGCTTGTCTCTGTTTCTGTGTGTAATGAGAGGGTGGGGCCAATCTACAGTGAGCTCGCTCTAGTCTCACATGCATGCATGCACACACACACACACACACACACCCTTATCAGTTTTTAAATACAGAGCAGCCTCAGATCATGCTGGTAGCGGAAGCTGTAAAATGATGTTTATGTTTATGTGTGTGTGTGTGTGTGTGTGTGTGTGTGTTGGGAGGAGTTGGCAGAAGTAAAACAGGAAAGAAAAGAAAGGTAAGAAATGCAGGAGATGCAGGGCAGGCAACCACCCGCAACCCCCCCCCCAGGTAAATTCTTCAATGGAGGAAATGCATTCTGAATTTTATCATCCATCAAAAAGCCAAACAAAACAGAGTCAGCTACAAGTTGCAAAACTGACAGGCACTTAAAAATGGACTGCAAATACACAAATAGTATTAGTTAGCAGGGCTGCTGACTGTAGTATTTCTTTTTTATGACTCCATATATGTTATGAGATAATAAGAGTCTATTGACAGATTTTACTGTTACATAACAGTTAAGTTAAATAACAAATACGTGCTGAGACAGCCTTTTCTTTGCTGCTTTGCACCATAAACAATATATATATTACATTTTATTATATTATTTATGCATCTGTGACCTTTGGCTTTTTTATTAAGTGGAAAAAACTGAATGTGTACAAAAATATAAAGATTTCTAAGAGTGAGTATTGAGAACAAACAAGCGGCTTCAGCTACCCATGTTGCTTTTTGAAGACGCCTGCAGTTATTTTCTGTTTGTCATCACGTACTTCATTACACTTATGTGTAGCATTTAACTTGGCCATATGCTGCTGAGTGTTTTATTGCGGGTGATCGTTTTCTTTATCGAGATGTATTCAAGTGAGACACCATTAAAAACAAAAACTGAGCTCAATGGGTTCAATGGAGCCTGGTGCCAGAGAGTCAACTGCTGAGGAATGAACAACACCATTAGATTTAGATCACAGGAGAAATACCCACTGATGGTGTCTAATATTAGCGGGTGGGTGATCGGGGTTTACTTTTGTTTAGGCCCAAAACAGGAGTAAGAGCTGAAATAAAGTCAGCAGGAATCAGTTCAGTTTTTATCAGGCTTGTACATTGTTTATTCGACAGTAAACGTACTTAATATTGGACTCAGAAGGACTGCACAGTGTATAGTTTTTCTGAACATCTTAACCAGCAGAAAAGAGGAGAGGAGAGGAGATCAAATAAACAGAAGTTAAAAGAATACACACATTTCTTTGATTCCACCCACTGGTATTTACTGCAGCAATCTGAATATGACTACATCTGCAGCAGTTCTGCATTTCTAACAGAAACAAATACTTTAGCATCGACTTCTGTCAGTTTGCTATGATGGCTCGCCGTGAGCCATCACAGCTTTCTGTCAAACTTCAATCATTTCAAAGCAGATCTTGACAACTGCTGAGTAGCCTGAAGCTTATGACAAAAATATCAAACAAATGGACATTTAAAAAAAATACATACTTTTTTTCTCACAAAACTGCATGATGTCTTGAATCATTCACTTAACTGACACCGCTCGCATGTTTTGGACTGGTGTGAGAAGAACTGGGGAGATGAAAATCCTGTCCTCTCTCAGCTGGTTAGGAGTCTCCGAGTGTCCAGAGGCTGAAGCGTCACGCAGCCCGTGCTTGTGACCTTTAGGGCGACGTTAAAGGCCAGCCAACCACAACATCGACAGTCGCCATGACAAAACAAGATCTATCGCCGTCTCTGCGAGGAAACACTGACAGCAGGAGACAGTATTCTGTTATATCAGAATTCATTCATGTCCATCTTTGTGCGCTCTCTTCTATCCTTTAAGCAGATACTAGGTCAGATGATGTCAGGAGCATAGAACTTGTACAGTCATTGTTGAGAGACAAATTTTCTGTTATAATGGCCTTTATTCTTTCTGTTAGTGCAGCTTATTTCTGATTTCTCAAATCCAATTATATCCATTAGTTTTACACGGTTATTGATTAGTCAAGAGACAAAAATACATTTTGAATTAATTATTGAAGCAGGTACAAAGACATCTGAAGAAATGGCCTTCGGCCCTGCAAACCTGTGATGAACACTTTTCGCCATCTCTTCTGACATTTTAAGCAATATAATCGAGAAATGAATCAATAATGACATTAATCACGTGCTCCAGCCCTTAGACTCAGTTGTGGGTTGATTTTTTTTCGTGTGTGCTCATGTACATATGTGCATGTGGGATTGAAATTTTTCAACGGTGACATGGTCCGCTGAACAACTTAACATTCATCCCAGAACATGAAAGCTGAAGCTCAGCTTACATGTAAATTAACTATTTATAATTACGGGAAAAAATTCGCAAATGTATGAGTAAAAGTAATAACTTAACATTATGAGAATGACGTCGTAAATTTACAGCTTTTTTTTCTTCTTTTTGAGTTTATTCTCAAAGTCTCTTTTTTGAGTTGATAGGTTGATTGATGGATTAAATTGCAAATTGAATGTCTTTTAACTGGTTTCTGGGTTTCCAATGAAACAAAACACGTCTATACAATCCACAGATTCATCAAAAAAAGATCTAAAGCTGGAAACAATAGTTTGCCAAGACATTTTCAGGGTCCACTTACTAACTTCTTTTTATGCACATCGCATGGTCTTCCAGTTTCTTATAGTTCGTTATCACGTAGCTCGGGAATGGAACACAACACAGAAAAAGGACAATCCCTTTCTGGCAAAGTGCAAACCTTGGGCATATTAAAATAATAAAAACTATCTCCGTGACAACTGAGCAAACTCTATTTACAAAAGAAGGCCAGGAGGTAAAACCAATAATCCAAATGAGTCCTTAATTTGCCTTTGTTGAAAAATGAAATTCATGTTATTTTTGACTGGCAGACCACTTATCAATTCAATTTGTGGAAAGACACCCCCTCCCCATTCGATGCTGACCTGACTGATGTAACCAAAAGCAGGAGGTTTATAAGGTGGAGATAGTGGGGGCCAACATCAGCAGGACAGCGACAGCCCTCAGTGTCATGCACAGTTCAGTCTTTCATTCTCTTCCACATGATTTGTTTAATAGGAAAATGCACTGAGGGCGGGCGGAGAAATGTCACTGGACCAAAACAGTGGCCCTCACATCACTGTGTCTGAGCATTACACTTTTATTATTCTAATGTCCTTATCCTTATTAGACGTGGACACATCTGCGTGTTTCCTCCCATCAAATTGGCATCAACAGCAATGCCGAAGTCTGCCCCCAACAGCAGCAGAGACTCTGGGAAACATTTACAAACCCTCAACCCCCTGCCGGCTGAATGTGAAAACACTTTCAACACCGGGTCCAAACCAATCTACTAAGTCTTTGACATGCAGCATAAACACGGATATCGGATCGGTCTCACTGGTCCAGAACAAAAATACACAACTGATGTGGAGATGGAAACAAGCTCAGGGCTGAACAAAGACACGCTAGCAGCTAACAACAGTTAGCCACGGTCCACCAGTGATCGGACAGGAAGTACTGGTATCAGTTTTGACAGCAGATGGGATGCATGGGAATGATTGAAAAACGTTGTGTATTTCTGTGTGTGTGGGGTGTGTTTGTTTGTGAGAGAGAAGAGACATGAAGCACACAACCATATTCCAACCATATCTGTTGTTTAATTCATACAGTGTTTTTTTGTGAGGCTGTGTACCTCACTATTTCTTTGTGACTTAACTCATCTGCTGATGAGCAGTAAGGTCAGTAAGGGTGACCTCATGGTGGAAAACAATCACTCAGTCACGCAGTTTTCTGTCACTGATATGTTAAAGACCTCGCAGGAATGTCCGTTCCCAGTTCAAGCTGTGCGCCCGGGGCCTGACGCTCAGCAGACAAACAACAACCACGTCATTATCTTAAGAGGAACGAACCTGACAGCCCGTAAGCAAAAGGTCACCGGTTCAAATCCCGGCATGGTGAGAAGGGTGCTCGTTATGGACACGAGAAAAAAAGTAGGGATTATTCCTTTTTTCATTCGCTGTATTTAATAAGTTGATCAGGAGAGCAAATGCGATAAAGTTGCTGGTGTTCTATGCCTGTTGAGTCAATTGTGTCAAAGTCAATTCTCAGGATACCAAGGCGTCAGTGAATTATAGGATACGATCAACTGTTTTTGTCTGAGCCATGATGGATGCAAACATTTTTACACCACTGAACATGCTTACTGGTTTGTACGAAACCCTAAAAGGAGACAAAGCAGTAATTTACTCTGATGATGATGAATGTTTGCTCGTTCTGGAAATCATGAAAACACTGAGATGATGGAAGGTTATTTTGTAGTAAATAAAAAGTGGGGTCAGTATCAGCTTTTTTTCCTTTTTTGGGTCATGCTGGCAGCATGGTTTGCTTTTTAGTAAAATGTAACACTGTCACAAAAGCTGTGACAAAAGATTCTATGAGACACGGAGACAGACTAAATAGAAGTTTAGTTTTTGGCATCATCTGGTCTCGTAAGAGGGTAACACAGCTGTAAGAGAACAGAATCATCAGGTCTGGATTTGGACAACAACCCCCCAAAAATAGAATGTAGTTTAAAATCTGTGTTACAAAAATCTTGGATACGTCACCTCTGAAAGAGGACACCCTGCATGAGACCGCCATGGTGATTCCGGACAAAGCATTTTCTCACAGGCCGAAGAGAACAGGTATGAAGTGTTCGGCACACTGTGACTCAGGGAGCGAATCACTGTCGTTGTTTCCTTCCAGAACAATGGAGACCGCTGTAAAGCTCCACCGCTGGTCATATCACGGCTGGTCTGCGAGCCTGCAGGAACGACAGCCGCTGATGTAACGGCCGCGTCCTGCCTTCTCTGAGATTAAAAGTCAGCAGCACATCAGTTTAATGGAGATGAATGATCATTTGTGCTGACTGATGGCAGTCAGTAGGGATGTTGTTAACAAGGGGCGATCGCGGCCACAGCAAAAAAAAAAACAACACCAAAATTGTGTAACTCTGAGACCGATCCAACCACACCAACGTTCAGGCTGTATAACAATGTCCCACTGTTTCCCACCTCCCTCCTGACAGGCAGGGGTATGCAGCCACTAAAAGTGCTCATCAGGTAAATGCGCACAGTCAGTCTATCATTCATTAGCAACAATTCAACGCAGTGCGCAAGACATACATCATATGACCATTTACTCGTGGAGAGACAACACGGAAGGGGAAAAAAAAAGAAGAAATGAAGGGAGGAGAGAGCAGGCTGACGACGACACTGCAGTTTAAAAATGTATGAGTCTCCAGCCTCCAGCAGGTCGCCCTGTGTACGTGTGGGTGTGGGTGAAGCACAGTGGTGTTAGCAATTAACAGTCAGGATGCAGAGCAGATAAAGGGTTGAGGGTGATGTTGACGTAGGTGATGTAACGATTATTTCATTTCTCTCTGGCTGCTTGAGGCCCGTGAGCCTTCTTGCATCATGTGCTGCCGTGTGTGTGTGTGTGTGTGAGCGCGTGCGTGTCATCTGGTTAATTACAAGGGACTTTTACTGCTTCGCGCATTTCACACGCTCCCTGCCGACGGTATTTATGCATGTGAGGGAAAGAAAGATACGCCTCTGTTTGACTTACCATGAAGTCACATCAGCTGAAGCTCAGCGAATGAGTCACGAGTTCCCAAATGAGGAGGAGGAGGAGGAGGAGGAGAAGGAGGAAGGAAAGGACTGAGGAAGAAGAAAGAAAGGAGTGAGAGGAAGAAAAAAGTAGCGAAACTGAAAAGACGGGAAAATGAAACCAAGGGGAAATTGAAACTGAAAATAGCTGCACAGGTTTAAGTATTTGCTTTGAGTCGGGAGTTTACTGCAGCAGAAGAAAAGAGCCAGACAAATGCTCCATCGCACACGATTGCAGTTAAGACACTTGAAAGTATAATAGCCAGCAGCCAATAGTATAATTAATAATTATCATAATATCATTTTTTTTTATTTCACTCACTAGAGTAAATGCTTGTGACCTTTTTCTGTGCTGTAAACACAGTCACACGGATTCTTGTCATGTGTGTTGATGCTGGGGATTTTTCCCACTTACACACAGATAAAAACTGCTTCATTTTGTTCAATATTAGCTGCTAGGATCTGAAATTTCTGTTTCACCGAATTCTGCAAGTCAAGCCCGCCTGTTTCTTATGCCGGTCTATGTGCTGGTGCCGGATGAACCCCAGCAGATAGACGACGCACATTAGCGAGATGTATTCCCCCTGCAGTGGCAGTGAGCACTACACACGGGCCGGCCGATGACTGTGCTTTATTCAGAGCATATGCAGGGCTGGCATATGGGATTAATATCAAGCCACATGCCACAACAGTAAAATAAAAAAGCTTCAAAACTAATAAAAATGATTTTGCAAGATTAAAAGGAGGTTTTCAGAATGTTTTGATAGGCTGAAATACAAATCGGGACTTCCCTCTTCACTGCAACTCTCTTTTAACAGAGATTCTGCAACACATTTCCAGAACTGCTACCGTTCACCCGGGTTTGTTAGTTTGCTTTCCATGTGTGAAACCTCGCGTAGGGCGATCAGATAAAAAGTGTGGAATAGTTGAAACTTCACTTTCAAAATTTTGCTGATGTACATTTGCTCGCACAGTTGCCCGCACAGTTGCGGGATTTCTGGTGGCGTTGTCTCACAGCTCTGATCCGAAACTCTGAAACAGATGGTCTTTGGTTTTAACGGAGAATAATTGTTTAGACTTTTTTCTGGAATATCTTTACGCTTTCCGTACGTGCTTCAGGCAAAACATGAAAAGTCTTCTCAACAAAATGGATTCAAATATTATCCTTCCCTGGTCTAGAAAATGAATAAATAACAACTCAAGTGGGGATGTATAGCTGGAGACAGCAGTGACTCCCAGTGGACACGGCTCTATACGACCTCAGCCATAAATTATGCATTCCTCCTCCTCCTCCTCCTCCGATCCATCCAAAGAGGAGAACGAGTCAGGCTTCGTTTCCCAGGCTGCTGCCTCCAACTCTCAACTTTTCCTGAAAGTAAATATCTCACATCTCTAGATTAGGAGGCAGAGAGTCAATTCAATTATATGTTTCACCCTTTTTCTTCAGCTGTTAATGATCTTGCAACCGACCCCTCACATTTGTCTCGTGGCTCCTTGAAGGGATTCCTGAAGATTGGGTCTAACTTAAATAATTATCAAGTCGGGAAATGCTGATTTCACTGGCTATACTGAAAAGTTCATATATATATACACACAGATATGTCTAAATTCAGTTTAGCTGCTTCAGGGATGCTGGTATAAGCTGGCTCAGTGGGACACTGGCAGAGATCAGAGCCATTGCCAATGTTGTTGGTAGCACCTGCTTTTCCCGGTGCAGGAGAAAGAAAGGGATGAGAGGGAACTTGAGGGGAGAGGGAAAAGGATGAGAAACCCGACTGACAGCAGCACAGAAAGAAGAGGAGCTTAAGTCAGGCCGTGAGAAAGTGAAAGTCGTCGCTCTTCGTGATGATCCTGCAGCACTGTCAGATCTTTCAGCTCATGACTGTGCGACCCACACCTTTAAAGCTTTCGTCGGCGCTCCCCACTCTCACGGCGTCATCGTAAACAACAATAAATTCTCGACATGAATAATTATTGATCAGTTGCACCAGCAAGACCACTGTGACATGAAGGGGAAATCCATACTGATGCACTGCGGAGCAGCGTGGAAAGCCAGCTGCCGTCAGGACGATAGAAAAGCTCTCCAGCGGACGCAGCAAGGGGCAGCATCGGGACCCACCTACCTGACTCTGACTCAGTCTACACCTCACAGAGCCTGCAGCAAGCTCACAAAATTACTCAAGGTCCATCCCACACGAACCATCTTTTAGCCCTGCCCCCCCCCCCACACGCCAGTATGGAGCAAGCCCAGTACTTTTATGCTCTTTTTAATCTTAGCCTTAAAGAATGGCAATAAGAAAGCCCTTTCTAAAATTATACAGCTGCTTTCCTCGGTGACGCCTTCAAAGAATCCTCCAGAAATGCAGACAAAACCGACACACTTCCAACAGAAGTCACAATAACTACATTTCAAAAACATGTGTAGTTGCATATTCGTGCACACAGCCAAGTGCAGGGACAGACACCCAGCAGCGGGATGTGATGCATTTCCTGTTGAAACACTGGTGTGTCAGAAAGAAAAGATAAAGCACTTTGATTGGGCGTGGGGGCTTTTAACTCAGTTAAACAGTGCTGCTCATTCGGCGCTGCCCATTTGAAAAGGCACCTTCGCTTCACCAAACTAAACCACAACTCATTCAGACAGACAGAGCACGGAGAAACGGAGAGAGAGAGAGAGAGAGCGCCCCTTCTTCACCCGCAGAGAGAGCCAGAGGGAGGGATGGCAGCGGCAGACGTAGCATCGTGACCAGTAACTCTTTGCACTTGGAAAAGAACCCCACACCTCTGCTTCTCCTCCTCCTCGATTTTCGCTCCTTTCTTCACCTTCTCTCTCTCTCTCGTCTCTCCTTCTGCCTCCGTCACCAGGCAACTGGCCTTTCCTCCCTCCCTGCGCTTTTTTTTTCTTTCTCTCTCATCTCTGTCACTCCCCCTTTTCCACCCGCATGAATCCTCTCCCCTTCCCCGGCCATGCGCTGTACGCAGGGTTTATGCTCCATCGTATGTTGTAGTGGATTTACGAAATGTGGGAATATGCCTGCAAAAAGACCAGCAATCCTTACCTGTGTTTCAGACGCATGCATCACCAACCTGGTTTCACCAAAGAAATCGTGTCTCTGAAAAAATGACTTTGACCTATAACACATTCGAATTACCCAACACATTTTGCAGTAAATGCAATGCAACCTGGACTGAGTTATTCGCAATGAAACACTGACAAAAGAATTTATCTACAAAGCGTCCACTGCCAATGTCAAATACTGACTTCATCTTACACAGTGAGTCTCATGCTTCGATCAGCCTCATGACCAGCAGCTCAACTCCAGCTCCTCTTCTGAACCTCCACTTGTAAAAATGGTCATCTTTGTCACTGTTATGCAACGTGTTCACCATGAAGCCAATGCACACGCAGAGCGGTCGGTCATTTTCGCCCGCTGGCTTCGAATCAGCGCTAACTTAAACGGAGCTCTGATACGACGCGAGGGGAGTGAGCAGGAAACACTGAGGCTTATATCAGTGGGATTGAATACTGGTGGATTCCATGCTGCAGCCTTTGTATTTATATATTTTTATATTTCTTTATACTTTTTCCTTGCACCGTGGGTCGGAGAGGACTGTAATTTCAATTGTGCTGTTTGTCCTGTATGTGTAGCATAACTGACAGTAAAGTTGACTTTGACTTTGACTTTGACTCCTTCATGAATCTGAAGGTAAGAGTCCAGTGCGAGAATGGTGGACTTAAAACTGGAATCGAAGTGAATGCTTTTTGTGCATGTACAGCAAGTGTGATTGCAGCCAGTTATAGCTGCTCCTTAGTACCTTAGTACTTTTACTACAAACTTTAATACTTTGTGCGTTGTTTGTTTGCATTCTGTTACACATGTAAATAAAAACGTACACTAGTACTGTGCAAAAAGTCTTTGGCCGACATTAGATCTGTTGTTTTAGCAATTCTATAATGACTATATGTAATTATTTTCTTAAATCTCTTTGTTAGAATACATCCAAAAATACAGGAAATATGTAGGCAGTATTAAATTAATTAAGTATTAAAAATGTCCAGAAATGGACTTCTCACCTACTGCCTCACTCTCTTTCTACCTCTCTCGTTCAGCCCACTTCGGCTGAGTTCGTATCCAAACTGGCAAAGCTTTCTCTTGAAGCCGGCTCTACATGGAACCGCGGGGAGAGTTCTGGCGCAAAGATGAGGGATCAACACAAGTGACGAAGAAAAAAAACTCACAGCCTTTACAACTTCAAATGGGGAGGACCCCAGATAACACTGACTAACGATGATAGCAAATTTAAAAAAAACCTTTTCAGATGTCTCGCTGGTGCTACATCGCATCCCACACTGAAACGACACTACTGAAGACATGGTCATGGACCACGCAATGCCTTCACGGACCACCATGGGGCCGCGGACCACTGTTTGAAAACCTGTGGTCTATTCGGCAAATTTTGGTTCTAAGCATCAACTATTTCATAGTTTCATAGTTAGCTTTGTCACACAGACAAAAAGACAGAAGTTTGTTTTTGTCTTGACTCGACGCGACTTGGCTCGAGTCAGATCAGAAGACCAGTGTCAGTTCTTCAGAAGCTGTTTTGTCTCTGAGACAGGAAGAACAAGAAAGGAACATCTGAGGTCACAGAGGTCACGAAGGTCAGAGCCTCTGTATCAAGGGAGTTCAGTGAAAAACCCAATACACAAAATGAAACAAAATGACTACAATGTCCTACATGGGAGTGGTGCATCCATAAAGACAAAAACTATGACAAAGACCGAACAACTATCACTGTTTACGTTTCATTTCTATGGCTGACAGTGAGTTTGATAACACAGAAGACGGCTAAAGCTGGTGTCAGCGTCAGACTCAGAGTGTGGTTATTTGGCTGGTTGCTAAAGCCAGGACATACCAGTTAGCAGTTCATTTTGGGCCGGCACTACACACAAGGGCTCGGCCTCAGTGCCGCATGCAGCGCTGATCAACAGGGCAGCTGAAATTACAGATGCGGCTCACTATGCCCTTAAACGATGAGACGTAAAAACTGTCCCCCGACAGGCAGCCCTAACTGGCCTCATGGTGCAAACAACATTCACAAATAGGGCAGTAAAAACACATCACCCAAAACCTAAAATAGCAAAAAAAAAAACATAGTGTAGTGTAGCAGATCAGCTGAGGACAACAAATTATTCACACCGTCACGAGCAACACAATGGGCAGACATCATTTTTGCAGATGTACAGTCATCTGCAGTGTCCCCACTTTAACCACTGAGAGCAGGTAATGCATGCGCCATGTTGCTTGACTACGGGGATGCTATATCAGGCACCATGGGTGATGCTAAATTATTGACCAAAACAAAGTTCAAGTTTATTTTGTGGTGTTTACAATCACTTCTGGTGCAGTTTACTGATCAAAATGCATTATTTGTGTACTGTGTTACTGTCATACAGTTGAAATCATTACCACTGTATCAGAATTCTAATATAAACATAATTATCCCTAAGCAACTGTGCTAAGAACTGAATGGTCTTCCCTGTTGGATTATAGCAAAAAATAATAATGGCTGATATATCCTTGTTTGATTTTATTACTCTAACAATAATGACTATAGTGGTCCTAAAAATAAAACACGTCTGTCCCGTATGGATATAGTGCAATAGTTTTTATTTATTACATTCTCTGACATGCAGTACATCCCAAGTGCACTGTAATCAACGAAATAACACTCATCATGTGACTTGTGGGAAAGTCGCGTGCCGCACTGTCACAGCAGTGTGGACATCAGATCGTAGGAAGAATACAAAGTTGTACAGACACACGCACACACATACACAATGCATACTCCTCAGTGAATATGGTACATCCACTGCTCCAAGTTACGTTCATTATTAATAAGCTGCAAATAGTTTCTAAGCTGCTGCTTGCCCTGATTATATATAAACACTTGCTAAAAACATCCAATTATCAATCAAATATGCATGGGCATATAGCAAAGTGATCTGCCAGAGATATGGCGGTGTTCTTTCCCCCTATTTTTACAGAACTGAACCTCTAACCCTGGTGATTTCAGTTTTCAACGATCGTGGCTTACTGTGTAGAACTTAAGGTCTCATCGACGCTCCATCCTGGCAGGGTGTCGCTCTGAACTTCTTGCGTTCAGCTCGATAGACACATCAAAGAAATAAAAAAAAACACACCCCCCCCCACAAAATTTTGTCTTTCACACAACTTTCATCTGTTGACTGAGCAGACAGACGAATGGGCTCCAGTTACAAGTCAGTTCTTGGATAAAGAGACATTTTTACATTCTGTACTTTTTTCTTCAACCTGGCTTATTTAACTCTCTGGTAGCAGAATATATGAATTCTGAAGAAATGTCCTTCTGAAGTGCTAAAACAGACACCTTTTCCTCCCACAGCGTGGAAGGGAAAAGAAGAAGAAGAAGAAAAAAAAAAAGGATGTACCAAATCACAAAATGTCAAGGCAGGAATTTAATAGAGGATCGCTCTGCCCTCGACAGACTGTCTGTCAAAGTGGAGAGAGCAATGATAAAAACATATATATATATCAAAATGTCATGGTTTCTCCCGGAGCCAGGGGGCATTGCAAATGATGTACAGAGGTTTGTGCCTCCAGGTGCCTACATCTCTACATCAAAGCCTGTTTGATGCAATGGTATTAAAAAATCCCTATCTTTCAAAACAGGCAACAGGAAGAAAGAAGGGAGAAAAGAAGAAGAAGGGCGACTGAGAAAACCCTGGCACGAAAGATGGAGGTGTACAAGCAGAAACAAAGGCGGAACAGACAGTTCATCCTGAGCTTTTCCAGAAACCAAAATACTTCCACACAGTGCGTCTCAGATGCTTTTTACGCTGCGATTACCAGATCGCTCGCCAATGTCCTCCTCCATTTTTAAATATAAGCTTAAGTCACTGATTGGACAGCAGCACATGAAATAGGTCAAACGGAACGATTTTGAAGCGCCCCCTCTGCTGGAGCGCATGGCAAGCTGCTTCGAAGAGTCGCTGCTGCACTTAAAGAATGTTCATGTTGAAATCAAACAGGTGATCAGAATTGATTCGATTTAAAAAAAAAAAAAAAAAGCCGTTACAGCATCGTCAAGTCCATTCTAATGAAAAAAATGGATGCAGATCACATCCCAAAGGTTTCACTGAGATGGACCAAAAGAAAAACCCTCTGGTGTTTGTCTGTGTGAAGTCTTTGTGAAGCTTAACACAAAGCTGTTATGAATACTTATACAAAGCTACTAAGGTAAAACACTTATATTACTGATGAAGACAGCAGATATTTCATGCCAACTGCGTAAAACGGGGCTTACAAGGGTTGATTTGTGAAGTAAATCAAAAGGAAACAATGGCCAGGGGAAAAGCACGAGCCAAACCCTCTTCATTTTAAAGTCACGTGTCATCCAGTGAGGCGCCCTGCTGCTTGATTTGACGTGTGGAGAGCAGCGCGCCTCCGCCGCGCATGAATCAACGTTAGCCTCCGTCACGAAAAACGACGCTACGGGGCGAGGAGTCGCCATTACGAGAAGTTGTAATCCCGGTATTTATGAGCGGGGATAAAAGTGGCAGATGAGGCGAGAGAGTGTACTGCCGAGCTGATTTACTGTCCAGGAGAACAGTCTTCATTATTGATCCGACACAAGTCGTATCCATCTGGCCATTTCTCCATCCCTCTCTGTGGCGTAGCAAATGTCTGGAACTGGTTTTGTTGTTGTTGTTGTTGTTTTTGTTTTTTAAATAGCCTAGGGACAGATGATAAATTGGCAAAATCAATATTAGCAAAACCAGCTCCTTACCTTCGTAGCGTTGGCCAATTAGTAACAAGAAAGTACAGAAGTGTCACATACTGTATGTTTGAACCAAAGTTATCTCTCGATTATGTATCTTATGGTGGCCAGTTTATTGTTTATCAGTATCAACCTCAAAAATCCAATATCATGCTATACCCAATATACAGAAACAATGACAGTACATTTATGTTGTACGTTGGCCCGGCTACATTCAGATTCATCTTTCCATGGACATGAGAGTGGCACGTCCTGCTTCTTCTTCTTCTGCCACACTAAATAAATGGGTTGAGCTCAACACAGTCTGGATTTAATCTCTCGTCGCATCTTGAAATTTTGCAGAAAATTATCTGAGATGCATCTTTGTACTTAGTCCTTGACATCCTACGTCTTTTAAGCCCTCTCTCTACCTCACCCCCCACTCCTGTTTATCCAGCTATGAATTATACAGACTGACTGGCTGAACTGAGCGAGACCCCGGAGATCAAATCGTTAACCTGAATGTGTCACAGCATCTCCATCCCTGAAGTGAAAAACAACCACAAACACTGCAGAGAACTTGAGGCAGGATAGTAAAGGGCTCAAACAATTTATCAACTCGTCTATCAGTTGTGAAATTGATGTTTTCCAAGTAACCGTTCAACAAGTCGGTTCACAATGTGTTGGCAAAGCGTTTTGAACTTTAACCAGTGAAAATCTTGTGAAATTATTGTGTTTTGAAAAAAGCATTTTTGCTCCGGCAGTCACTAGAGAGGGGGTGGGTCACTAAGAGTAAAACATTAAATTCAAATTCAATCTCAAAAACTGCCTGTCAGTGGGTCCACCCGCAAGTGATTATCAGAAATGTTTCCACAACATGAAAATTATCATAACAACTGTTATCAAAATATAACTATAACTAATTATTTTCCATGAGACGTCATTCATTAATTGCCCCAAAAGGTTTTAACGGCACTGCACAAATGTATTATTATTTATGATATGTTGATTCATCTCTCAGTTACTGATGAATCACTAGCCAAGTTCTCAGATCCCAGACTTTTGTTTCCAACCACTAAGATACACCGTATCACTGTATCACTGTATGTTTGGGAGGGGAACGTCATCAGTCAGAAATGGGTGACAAAAATAGCTGTGAAACATTAACCCCACAACAGGAACACGTCTGTGCCATATTTCAGGGTGTCTTATTAATGGGCTCTGTGTAGCCAGGGAAATAACTTTTTGACCACCCAGTAATAGAGATTAAATAAAATATTTAATTTAATTTATTAATGTATTAATGAATTAATAATTAATTTAAAAGCAGTTGCTTTCTGAACGTTACTTATTATAATGACTTTCCGATAAAGTTTGGGGTAAAGGTTTGTTATGACCCCCATCGTGTTTTTCTCAGTATGCAAATCAGAATGTAGGAAGACTCGACTTGATTGGATCGTCAACCTTGATTGGATCGTCAACCAATCCTAAAGTGTGTGATTTAATGTAGGAATGGACTGTGAGGTGGCTAAACTGGAGACTAAAGTAACATGTGAAATAGTATCTTATCCTCCTTGTCTGCCTGTATTGCATCATGGGCAAAACGCTGATGGTGTTACGTTAAATATTCCAGAGATAAACGTTGTGGGGGGAAATAAACTGAGTTATTAACTTACCATTTCAGCTCCATGTTAATATGAGCTGAGGTGCCACATGCCGAGTAATTTGGTGCTGTATTCAGAGTGTTTGCTGAGCATTCAGAACCCAACTGAAAGAGCTTTCGGTAGCGGCAAAAGATATGTACTGTGATAGCAGGTGGCGGTCAGGGCTACATAACCTAGACTCAGAACCATCATACTGGACTAGTGCTGGCTGAAAACTGCCACTTGGTGTGAAGTATCCAAGCTCCAACTGGTCATTGACTTTTTACTGACAACCGTTTATTCATTCCCACTCTGGTTTGCAATTTAGCTCATTATCTCTGTGGGGGGGGGTGGTGGTAAAGTGGGTACTTTGGCTCCAACCAGCTATTGGGCTTAAACTCAGTCCAGATTACTTCTGCCAAGAATCATTTCTATCGCTAAAATTCACTGCTATTCACAGACAATATTGTCAAAAACACACACACACACACACCTCGCTTGACTCAGAGAGGAGCGTTACTGCAGTCAGGCCCACGTATAAAGCCTTATCTATGCATTAATCATCTTAGGAAGGCTGAGTCCTGCTGCTTCTGGTCAATACACTGCAGGTGGGCGGCAGGAGGATGAAGAGAGAGAGACAGTGACAGACAGAGGAAGACACAGAGCAAGAAGAAAAGGTTTAGGAAGAGCTATCCCAGAGTTAAAAGGTCACAGAGAATCATCACAGCACAGCACCTGACCTGGAATTGTCACGGGCTGCCATTCTCTCTGGATGAACCTCCAACGTGCAACCGGTTTTTCAAACATTACCATGGAAACCGTTGATGCAACTCATGGGAAATTAGATAACAATGGCGTGAAAGATCTACAGGCTGGAACACGTGGAAACAGTGTGACGATGACTACAGGGTATTATTATCTCAGCCACTGCTCTCAATCAGGAGCTCTGTTTAGGGAGGATTGAGAGAGCAGGAAGGAATGAGTGAAGGGAAGAAGAGGAGGAGGTACTGGTTTAGGAGAAAGGAGATCAATACATGGATGAAGAGGGAAATGAAAATTATGCACCGAGGTAGTGTTTGCCATCTTAGAGGTGGCACGAAAAATTCAGAAGAAACAGTTCTGCTGCGCAAAATTCTTTTCATTTTTTTCAAAACAGGACTTTTTTTCTCATGAAAAGATGAGATCTAATACAAAAGGTTTGGGACCAATGCACTCAGAGGACAGCTCGAACAGTTCTTCCAAGAGAAAAGTGTTAGGGGATTGATCCTTTTGATCAATTTTTAACGAACGAATGGTGAGGAAGCCGGGGCCTTCGGCATAAATAACTCCAGCAGACAAAAACCCCACGAGCCAAATGTAATCTGTAATTCCCATTATGAGTCCATCAGTGAAGAATCCACACTGGAATGACACCGGAGATGTGAAACAATAAAGCTGCCAAGCAGCTCAGGAGACGACGACTGCATTACCCAACCAATAAAGGCTCCCTCCTCTAATTACTTCTGCTCTTTCCGTCTTTGTTTACAAACTGATTTATGAGACAACAAAGACCCCGATTCCGCCCATGGGACGGAGAGAAGATGCTCAGCCCTGTCACAGTGGCAACGGATCTGAAATATCCTCTCTCTCGTTCAGGGAAACACCTGGCCCAACAACTTACAGTGCCTATCTCCTATTCTCCATCCCCCCTCCCCACTACTCTTCACGTCAATATCTTTGTTCAATATATTTTAGCTTTTTCGCCAAATTTTTCTTTTTTTAAATGCACAAATTGAAAATGTGCATAAAAACATGGATGGAAACACACTCAGTGACCAAACAGTTCTTCAAATCTGCCAGCTTCCAATAATGGGTTCAAACGGTTCTGAAACTTGAAATGCACAGAGAATAAAAAAAAGAAACACAGAAATCTCTCATGTGAATTAACCTAGTTATCCTGATTTTTCGTGTGTTCAAGCATGAACCCATCAATCACATGGTTCATCCAGGACAGGGCTCTCTGCAGACCAGTCAAGGTCTTCCACAGCGAACCGGTGAAACCGCTTCTTCATGGAGCTGGCTTTGTTCACAGGAGGATTGGCATGTTATGATATGTAAAATATCACTTTATGCTTAAAACTAGAATCAAACAGTGTCATACCAAAGGCAGACAGGGGTGTCCACATACTTTTTACCTGAGGAATGAAATTCTTAATCATTCATTAATCCTTAATAAACGCTTCTGAATTTCAGGCTCATACACTGCAACCCTTAGTCTTACCAGCTGAGGTGTCACATATACACACACAGTCAGGCTACAAACGAACAGGTCCCCACAAACACTCTCTCTATCTCCTACACGCACGCACACGCACACACACACACACACACACACACACACACACACACACACACACACACACACACACACACACACACACACACACAGTAATCCATGCATTCATTTGCCTAGACAGCACAGAGGTGCAGCGCTTTGCATGTGGAGCGGCTGATAGAGGTTTGTGGCTTCGGAGGCTGCAGACACTTTGCTCCTCAGCAGATCCTCCAGCAGCCCTGCGCCGGGCTATGACTCATACCAGCTGCCTTTGCACTGATGCTGGGAACGACAAGCAGCACGGAAACGCACCGGTAAACAACCCCCAAGCAACCATGTGCATGAGGCACGACCCGAGCATTGAGGGAACATTTGTTTCTTACCTTTCTTTGACGTTACAGAAACAAACTCAGATCCTCCTCTCAGGTGTCTGCTGCTGTTGCTGCTGCTGCTGCTGCTGCTGCTGCTGCCTGGCCAGTTCGTCTCCTCCTCCTCCTCCGAGACGTCGCATCTCTCCCACGGTCCTGATCAGGGGAGAAATCCGCGCACTGATCAACCGAACGCGGCCGGAGCTCGGCGTGACCGCCCGGCGGAGCGTCTGCAGCGGGTACGGGCTGAGGAAGGCTCGAGCTTTCCTCTGAGAGTCCAACCGGTCTGATGGATGTCGCTCTGCTTCCTGAAGGGGTGGAGGGTTGACGCTTCTGCTGCATTCACAGACTACTCGGAACCTCGGATTTCTACTCCTCTGATAATTTAAGGACTTATTTTTTGCCGCAAATGTTTTTGCTTTAGCCATGTATTACTTCCCAAAGATGCGAATATGCACATTTCTCAGAATGTCAAACTATTCTTTTAACTGATTCTCCGTTGCAGGAGTCAAGATAAAACTGGTAAAATATTCCTCAAATCTGGTCAAACATAATGGACTAAAGTCACATTTCGCCGAAATTAGAAGCGACCATCCAAACTAAATGTAAAGCGGATAACTCTTGCAGCATTTGAAGGCATCACCGTATGTGTATGGGGCTACTCATTTATTTAGCTTGGAAAGATGTGAGCCCGCTGGATCCTAATGCCGGCGCGTCACCGGCTCGTTCACGCTGGTTAAAATGTTCAACAGGTGGAAACATAAGAAATGACTGTTCTGAAATTTTACACCACCGAATCAACAACAAAAGAAAATAATAATAATAAGACAGTGAATGTTATTAATATGGAAAATATTTTCATCTTAATAAAACAATAAATATTTTCTCTCAAAGCAAGAGTTATCAAATACCATGAATTGGATGGTCGAAGATGCTATGTTCAAATATGTTATGTATGATGTATGGATCGAATATACACTATGAAAATGACATAAGTCTTTATCAAATATCTTATCTCTTATAAATATCCGTCATATTGTCATCAAATATGCACATACAGCAGGTTTACATGGAGTAATAATAATTTAAAAAAATACATTAATTAAAGAAAATCTAATTTGAGCAACGTGATCCATAGATAAATCCCCAAGGTCCCCCTCACTGGATATTGGTTGCTAGGACACTGCTTCATTTCCTGTTTCAGCTTGATATGAGCAAATATTGTTGGAGCCATTTTGACAAGGTATATTTTGTAAAGCACATTGTGAACAAACAAAACCGGTGCCTTTTTAAAATATATATATATAAATATGCAGCATTCAAGTGTCACTGTTCTTGACATTTTGTCCTGTGGAGTAAGAACTGCTGTGTCTGCCAAGGTCTGTACCTGTAATGTAGTACTGTCTAATAAACCGTTTCCTTTTATAAATGAGTAATAGATTTAATTTTAAACCATATGGGCCCCAGTTAATCTTTCGATCAAATCTTACTGGCTGCATCTTCATCGTCATGGATACTGCACGCCTCTGCAAACATTTGAGGTGCCAAAGCAAATCCTCTACCAAATCCTGAACCCCCGTGCACATGTCTTTTTAGCACACTTGCAGTGGCCATAGGTGAATGTGTGCTCATGCAGGTCTGTGCTTCATTTGTGCACTTGTCGGAAACTGCGTGCGCATGCACGTGTGTGTGCATGCATGCTTGCATGCATGTGTGCGTGCATGGGATCGTGCCTTGAAGATGCATTCAAAGTTTTACCACCACAACCTGTTGCCATAGAGACATGAGCGTGGATTCAGCAAGTCATGTTTCTCTGGTCTAATTAGTGAGGAAACATGGAGTCACATCAGGGCCTCATGCTGAATCAGAATCAAAAAAGGCATTGAATAAAAGAAGAGCTGAAATATTGGAAATGTGATTAGTTGTGTACTGTGAGGACATATTGAACTTGTCCAGTTTTCTGCCCTGGACTCTTTGCTTCATGTTGTAAACAGCACAAAACGCATGTTGCCTGACTGACACCATCCCTCTTCCTGGAGTGGTGTCACTAGCGTGAAGTTAACAGCCAGTTCCCTTCACTCCAGATATTTCCTGCTTCCAGCCCCTTTTGCAGATCTTCCTGAGTACAGATGGGTGTTAGCAACATGATGCAACACAAAGTCCCATTCACTGCAGATCAGCAAGGAAACATGAGGAAAGGGAACAGAGGTAAAGTTTGGATCAATTCTCATTTTTTATCTTGTACGAGAAAGTGAAACTAGTTAATATCCACTGTTTCTCTGAGATTAAATGGCCCAGCAACAAAACCTAATGGACTGCAAAAAACTCTGCTGTCTGATCTGCAAGGATCTAATGAAGGATCCAGTGACTATTCCCTGTGGACACAGCTACTGCAGGAACTGTATTATAAGCCACTGGGGCGAAGAGGTTCAGAGAGAGGTCCACAGCTGTCCTCGGTGCAGACAGACCTTCATACTGAGGCCTGCTCTGGTGAAAAACACAATGTTAGCAGATTTAGTGCAGGAACTAAAGAAGGGACTCCATCCTGCTCCAGCTGATCAATGCTCCGTCAGACCTGGAGATGTGGCCTGTGATTTCTGCACCGGCAGAAAGCTGAAAGCCATTAAGTCCTGTCTGCAGTGTCAGTTCCCTTACTGTGAGCTGCACGTCCAGCTTCACTATGAATCCCCAGCCTTCGAAAAACACAAACTGGTCAAGCCCTCAAAGATGCTTCAGGAGAACATCTGCTCTCAACGTGGCGGAGTGATGAAGATTTTCTGCCGCACCGATCGACAGTGCGTCTGTTATCTTTGCTCCATGGGGGCTCCATGGCAGCAGGAGATCACTGAACTGAGGAGGAAAGACGCTGAGCTGGAGAAGCTCTCGCACACAGAGGATCACTCTCAGTTCCCCCACAACTACCCCTCACGGTCATCTCTCAGTGAATCTACAAACACACCCGACGTCAATATCCATCCTCTGCAATACTTTGAGGATGTGACGGCAGCTGATTCTCTTCCACAGGGTCCAGACCTCATTCACCCAGCCTCTCTATCAAGGACTCTGTGTCTTTGGCACGTATGGAGACCAGTCTGCTGCTGGGTTCTGTAAGCTTGGGTAGACAGATGTTGAGTGGCAGTGAATGCAGCAGTATGAATCAGTAGCTTCACAGAGCTTTAACCCGCTTCATGATTCATCCACTGCTGACTTGATTTAATAACAGGTTTTCCTGTTTCTTTTTAAATCAACCTGATTATGTATTCATTTCTACTCATTATTAAATTCAAGTAATATAACTCGATGCATCATCAAACTGCATACCGATCACTTAAACATACATTAAATGCATGCAAATACATCTTTCAAAATACATTATTATGGTTTTGGCCATCAGGTACTTTGGGAGAATTTTGCATTGTTTTGATGTTGCAGCTGTTTCTCTTCCTTCGTACTGTTTAAAGAAAATATTGTGACCTTTTTTATTGTCAAAATTAGTACTTCAGGTTTATTTTTTTTTATTTATTTAACTTTGAGTCCTGAATATATATAATCAATAAACTGTAACTACTGTATTACTATACTGTGTCAATGAAGGTTCAGGTTTCATTGTAAAAATATTGTGTGTCTTTATTTATGGTTTTATGTGATCATTTTTGCTTTCAGTTTTTTGTTAATATTTTATAGAACTGATTTATGATTCACACTACAATATATGCAATGAATGAACTGAGAAAGTGTATTTTTTTCAAGTTGCATAGTGCATCTGTAACAGTTTTTAACTGAATAGTCACTCTCAGAGCGTTTGTCGATCTTATGTGAACATTTGCACATTCATTTTTAACTGCACGTATTATATTCGAATTACTAACTGAATTAAAAAGCACCGACAGATAAGTGGAACTGTTAACCATGTGGGAAGCCGCGCGTAGCAACACGGAATGTTTTGGTGGTGCGCTCGAGAACGCGGAAGTGAAGAGCTGCTCCTGTTTGTGTTTACGTTTTCGTCCTCGGCCGGATAGACAGACGCCGTCTGACAGAAAGTATGGCAGTGAGCGCGGTCCACCTGGAGTCCGACGCCTTTCTGGTGTGCATGAATCACGCGTTGAGCACGGAGAAGGAGGAGGTGATGGGTTTGTGCATCGGGGAGGTGGAGGTCACCCGGATCGTCCACATCCACTCCGTCATCATCCTCCGCCGCTCGGACAAGAGGAAGGACCGGGTGGAGATCTCCCCGGAGCAGCTGTCGGCGGCCTCCACGGAGGCGGAGAGGCTGGCCGACATCACGGGCAGGCCGATGCGGGTGGTCGGCTGGTACCACTCCCACCCGCACATCACCGTGTGGCCCTCCCACGTCGACGTGCGGACCCAGGCCATGTACCAGATGCTGGATCAGTGCTTCGTGGGCCTCATCTTCTCCTGCTTCATCGAGGACAAGAACACCAAGACGGGCCGGGTGCTGTACACCTGCTTCCAGTCCGTGCAGGCGCAGAAGGGCTCCGAGTACGAGCGGGTGGAGATCCCCATCCACGTCGTGCCCCGCGACGCCATCGGCAAGGTGTGCCTCGAGTCGGCCGTGGAGCTGCCGCGCATCCTGTGCCAGGAAGAGCAGGACACGTACCGCAAGATCCACAGCCTGGCGCACCTGGACCCCGTCACCAAGATCCACAACGGCTCGGTGTTCACCAAGAACCTGTGCAGCCAGATGTCGGCGGTGAGCGGGCCGCTGCTGCAGTGGCTGGAGGACCGACTGGAGCAGAACAAGCAGAGCATCGCGGAGCTTCAGCGGGAGAAGGAGAGGCTGCTGCAGGAGCTGGCTGCCCTGTGAGCCGGGGGACACGGGACAGCGGAGGGGGACGGTCTGGAGACCACAATCAGCTCTTTGTACACCGGTTTTGCTTGTTTCAGCTTCCTTACTTTTTTCTTACCTTATTGAACCCAGACCTGTTAGTTCCACTGCACTACCGAGTGTGCCTCCAACTTTGTGTGTGCCAACAACCAGTTTCAGTTTCAGTTTTTGGCTATTAAGTACCTGTAATGTGTCAGGTATTAGATATTCTGACCTGATTATTTTTGAATGAAGGGTGAAGGGTTAACTAGAAGGAAAGCTGGTGGTGTGAGACAAAAGGTTGGACACACGGGGAGGCCTAACTCCTTCACTATGGTCTCCCTGAATCAGAGCTTCCTGAGCCTGTTGATGGGCCAGTAAAGACACTGCTTTTGGACTAATGAAAGTAAAACTGCATATGAGTGTAATGGGATGAAAAGTGTGTGTGTGTGTGTGTGTGTGTGGGACGGGGGGGGCTGCCTACCATCACTTTTCCCAGTTGACTGCTTGGTCCTCGTGCCTTGCCTCATGGCGGGTGTGCGGCTCCTGCGAT
The DNA here is from genome assembly GCA_016785225.1 of Psettodes erumei. Classification (NCBI taxonomy): domain Eukaryota; kingdom Metazoa; phylum Chordata; class Actinopteri; order Pleuronectiformes; family Psettodidae; genus Psettodes; species Psettodes erumei. The sequence goes on along the minus strand of JAFBJZ010000779.1, from coordinate 1,423,395 downwards.
ATGTGTGACGAACGCCTGGTGTTTTTTTTCCCTTTGCGTCCTCCATCTGTAAAATAAAACATGTTTTCTTACGATCCTGGGGCCCGTCACCAAGCTTCAGTTCTGATACCGTAATAAAGCTCTCATTCGTGGTAAAGCAGAGCTACTGGATGTTTGCGCGGCTTCTTGCTGACACGCACACGTCTTTCACTTTGACCGAAGTGGAGTCACCACACCACAACCACAGAGGATTTCCGACATAGAGATTTGTTGTTACTGTTTGCATCCGGTAGCTGTCACCCGCTGTCTGTTCCTGGTCCGCACACCGCCTTCGCTGCGTGCAACCCCGTTTCTCGGTTTGTTGCGATCTGATTGATTGACATATCCAATCTGTAAGTCCTGGTCAAAAAAACTCCACCCTCATTTCACCACACAATCAAGGATGTCTGTTAAACCAGTGAGTCTGCTCTGAAGAGGGGAATGAAGAGAAGCACTCGCTGCAGGTGGTGCTGCGCAAAAAGAAAAAGCAGGCAGAGCAACAACGCAAATAAAAAACAACAGCTGAAGTACAGCCAACATAAAGCCAGATACATTTCCATGTGGATAAACACTGATTTGTCTTCTGTCACCACAGAGCTGCCGTTTGATCTCTTTCTTTCACTTTATTTCTTTTCAGTAATTTATGCAAATAAGGCACAGAGAGGCCTCTGTAATAAACAAGGCACTAGTACATACTAGTTGCATACAGTGCGTATCCAGTACTGCACATAAATTACACAGCAACAGGTGATGAACAACTGGAAAAGCCCGCTCACACAGCTCAGCTGTAGATCCATAGTCACGAACCCCGAGTCCAGCGTGGAGCGGCTGGGTGAGCAGGGTCTGGACCCCGTGAGGGAGGGTCACGGTGTCAGAGATGCTGTAGAAGGACGGTGATCCAGGTACCCTCCCCCTCCTGAGGACAGAGGACTGCAGGAGGATGCGCTGAGGTTGTTATGTTTCGAACGGTAATTCGAACAGAGCCAGAGCTCCGGAGCCCAAGACTCGACGTTGCTTCCATATCCACTGTCGCCTCCCGTTGTGTTTATATCGTCGTATGGGACGGCTGTGGAAACTCCTCCTCCACTCCCCTCCACCTCCCAGTAACACCGTCCAGTCAGACTCTGTCTGCTCAGGACCTGAAACCTCTCAGTGAATCTGTCTGGGTGAAAGGAATACAAGTGGGACACTTCTATATTTGTTGTTTTTCTGTTTTCTGTGTCCGCCCTGTTTGGATCCATTGCTTATTCTTTTTATTCTTCTAATTTGTCTATTTGTACATATTATTTATTACTTTGTGTATTGTGGATTTCGTGGGACAAATAAAGGCTATTCTATTCTATCCTTAAAGACTTACCTGCTCTACAGTGGACAAAATTTAAAGGGATAAGCTAAACAGACGTCACCACACTGTTGGACAGCCCTGCCTGCCGTGTCAGATGCTTTTTTTTAATTTCATTTTTGCTTTGAGTGGAGAGGATGGACGCTCTGGCTCTTTACTGGTCTGGGTGCGGTCCGAAGGCACAGGCGAGGGGGCGAGCGGGGGCAGCAGGGCCCGGCCGGGGGGCGAGACGTGACCCCCTGTGCGGGACAGGAGGCCAATCTCCCTCCTGAGGGCCTCCGCCTGCTGCGCCTGGGTTTTCACCAGGGCCTTCAGCTCTCGGATCTCCTCCTGATCCGCGCGCCTCCTGTCGTCCTGGAACTGTCGGCCCTGGATGCACACACACACACACACACACACACACACACACACACACACACACACACACACACACACAGGTGCATATGAAAGCACTACAGTGTGTTTGGGCAAACAGACATATGTCCACACACCACAGCGGTCACAAATTGAAATTCCGCACAAACACAAGAAAGCAGGTTTAAGAGCTGACATGAGAGCTGGGGTTTAAAATCTGGCCGAGGACCTTTGACCGATAATCACTGATTCTGACTGACTGATTGTTAAGGTGCCAGGAATATATTTGAAGCAGCATTAAGCCGAACAAGCAGGGACTGGGAAGACTTCACATATTATCACCTCATAAAGTGATATGTGTTTACGTGTTTGCAAACAGCCGCCTACTTCCACATCCAGCAGCACAGAGCAACATTATCAGCCCAGTGAAGTTCTGTCTCTTGTGCGAGTTCTTTAGTCCATCGTTCATTCTTGAAAAAACATATCTGGGTCTCTAACTACTACATACACTACTATGTCCACCAGCTAAACCAGCGACTAAGCCGGTAGGAAAGAGTGGGCTGAGGCTGAACCAAGAAATGCGGCATAAAACCAAATGTACAGTATGAGCAGAGTCGGTGATAGCTTTTGATTGAAAAATACTGATGTGTGTTTCCAAATAAAGGGGATGAAATAAAAAAGTTAAACCTGGTGAGCAAAAAAAACCCCAATGGTCAGAGCTTGATTAGTGCTCATAATGTTCCTCTGCGCCTGCTGGACAACTTAAGAGGGTCGCACACGTCCGAGCCGGGTGTCCCTTGATTTACTTGGGAGTTCCCCTTCATCCCATTGGTCAAAAGATCGGCCGTCACCTTCTGCAGGCCACTGAAGTGGTGACAAAGTCAGTTTGAAGACAAAAGCAGAGGAGTTGGAGGGGATCCTGTGCAAATCTGCGGCCTGCTGTTGATCTAAACGATACGAGTGAGATCGCACTGCGTTACGTGTGTTAATTACCATTTTCTTCTGCCTGGCGTTGAGTCTCTGCTCCAGCTCCTTCTTCTGCTCTGAGAGGGTCATCATGCTGAGGAGACGCTCCGTGTTACACTTGGTCACCTCCATTAGAGCATCGCGCGCCTCCTCTACCTTCGCCTGAGGCAAAACCAGTAAGAGTAAATGAAATTGTTTAAATCCAAAGTTGTGTTTAAAAGCAACAGTTTGGTTTTAAAGAGAAAAACAAAGCAGTGATATGTAGTAGATGTCTCACACTTGCCAAAGTGCTCACACACACACATACACACACACAAACAGGTCGGCGTACATCCCACTGTTGGATTTCCTTGGCATACGCAGCTTCTCGCAGGAGCTTTTCCTGCTTGAGCTCCTCCAGCACCCTGTTCCCCGACAGCATCTGCAGCGCCTCCAGGTCCACCAGTCGGCCGAACTTCATCGTCATCAGCTCGTCGCACTTCTTCTCCAGCGCTGCAACGCCGCACACGCACGGCAGACATTTTCACGCGTCGGCGTCTTCTCTGCGGCTCCTTTACGGCGTTTGAGTTTGGCGGGGTCTCACCCTGGATGTGGGCGTCCATGTCCCTGCGGTCGCGGACCAGCCTGACGTGCTGCTGGCGGGCCTGAGCGTCCAGCTCTCTCTGCCGGCCCTTCTCCACCTGCAGCTGCTTGATGCGCTCCTGCAGCCTGCGCAGCTCCGTCCGGTCCAGCACCAGCGCCGCGCTCAGGTCGGCCGGCACCGAGCCGTCGGCGACAAACTCGATCTGGGGGCCAAACGGTGAAGGTGAAAGGCAAAGGCTGTGTTTTACAAATGTGACATGTCCTTTCTTACGGTCGTTTCCGTTCCCGCAGCATTCTCCTTTTGGAGAAACCTTGGGTATAGGGTGAAAAGCACCAATCACAGACCACCATTCTGTCGGCCTTGATTCTGCCACGTCTGCACCACTTCACTCAGCGGGCTGAGTCAGGATCGAGCCTCTGTTTACCTGGTGCAGTCTGAGAGGAACCACCACGTCCAGCTCGTTCATTTTCTGCTGCTTCTCTCTGTTGACTAGCTCCAGGTCGGCCTCTGCTGCCTCCCGACTGCTCCTCATGGTTTTCTCCTGCAGAGTCGAGCAAGAAAAGCCAAACGCTGTCAGGGACAGCGGAGCGTGTGCTAACGTGAAGCATGTCAGAAAAGAAAGAAAGGTTGACCTTCTTGACGAGGGCGTCGCACTCCTTCTTCAGGGCTTCAGCGCTCTTCCTCTCCTCCACCAGCAGCTCCTCCAGGTCCAGCCGGCGCTCACGCAGCTGCAGCGTGTTGGCGAACAACTGTGGCTCACATCCTGAGACCCACACACACACACACACACAGATTCACACTTAAAGTCAAAGGTGCACAAGTCGCTATCCACAAACCTGCAGAGCTTTGTTTTTGTTTTGTTTTTTATCTCCCCCGCTTCATCCAAAGAAACTTTCTAGCAAATCGTGTTCCTGTCTGAGTTGTCTGCATTTTGGATTTGCCTTCGGGCTTGTCCCGGGGCCACACTCTTTAAACTTTAGGTTCAGGACACATTTCATTGCATTTCCAAAGCTGCAGGTACACCTGGGTCTGTCTTATGAAGCTCAACCTCTGTGGAACTGAGGGCATGTGTGATGTGAGAGCCTCGTGTCTGCTCCACCTGTCGTTAGACCTGTGAGGACAGGAAGGAAGAGGTGCGACTGTGCTGCATCGGATGTGGCCCACATGTACTATTAATTAATCACCTGTTTTACAGTACTACTGTATATTTAAAAATAAAAAAGAAGGTATATTTGGGCCTCAGGTGTCCTGGATGCACAATGGGGTCCTGGTTGGTTTTTCACAGGTCTGTTTTTGGATCAGATTCAGATCTGACGAAGGAAATCAACTTACACAGACGAGCAGCTGAGTGGGTGATGACGGACTGACGACATGACGTAACGTGCGTGACCGCATCACTGGTGAGAATTCAAATTTCCCACTATGCTGTGAAGTGGCAAAGGAGTTGAGCATCGCGGTACCGACCTGGAGGGCAGACGCTGTCATCCAGAGCAGCACCCGCCCCCTCCGCGTCACTGTCATCGTCGTCGTCGTCCCAGTCGTCATCTTCGTCCGAGTCTTCGTCGCTGTCCGCTTCTTCCTCTGCAACGCACGCTGGGATCGTGAGGGACGCGGCGACACACGCTCCGACACACATGCCGTGTTACTGCCCCTCACCTTTATTTCCGGTTTGCTCCTTCTTCTTCACCCGTCTGACCTTCTTCTTGAAGACTCGCGTCAGGAACTCTTCGAACTTGTTGCTCTCGCCCAGCGAGGACTGGAAGGCGGCGGTCAGAGCCTTGTCTCTCTCCTGCAGCCTGGCTATGTCTCTGTGCTTCACTTCCAGCTGCTCGCCGCATTCCTCCAGTTTCGACTGTCGGGGGAACAGAGCGGGGGGGTTCAGCGAACAACCGCTGGAGGATCGACCGACGGCGACCAGAGGAAGGGAGTCACACGTCTGCACGTGGACGGCGTGAAGTTAGATGTGTTAGTCACACCAGTTATGTTTCATGCATGTGATGTCTGGGAGTTTGAAAAAATAGACACAAAACTAAATATATCCTGAAGGGTAAAACAACTTGCAATAATGCAGTGTATAGGGATCTGGGAAAAGAGTCACTTTGTATTGCAGTTAACAGACTGACTTTTCTTGGATGTTGCTGGGATAATCAGTAAGTAGTCGCTTAATGTGCGCAACTCCGGTGTGTACGTGTCACCGTGGATACGACACATCCCACGCACCGTGACGGCGTTCTCTTCCTCGGTGCGTCTGTCGAGCGTCCCCTGCAGGCTCTCCTCCCTCCTCTCGAACTCCTTGAGGAGCAGCAGCTCCTGGTAGACCGTCAGCTGGCGGAGGTCGGCCAGCTTCAGCTGCCAGTCCAGGCGCAGCTTCTGGTGACGCAGCAGCAGGAGCTCCGCGTCAAACCGCCACACCGAACTCTGCATCTGATGAGAGTAAAAAGCAAAACAGCAGATTTTATTCCACCATTACGTACTTTGTTCCTGATCACATATTTAATCTCAACGAATTGGCATTGATTCAAAGGGGCCCACTCATGCTTTTTGGATTTTTTCTGTGCTATAGTGTGATATTTTTTAAAAGGCGCAGGATATAAAATGCCAGGAAGACTCTGTTAATGCCGGAAAGACTGCTGTGCAAGAGAAAAAAAATGTGCTGGCAAGCTGACCAATCAGAGCACACTGATGCCGATCGGTCCGCTTCAGAGAACAGAGGAAGGCTATTAAACAGTGAGTCGAGTAAGATATGAGATGTACAGCTTAAGAAAAATAATGTCTATTTGGAACATTGAATAATGTAAATCTTTTGACACCAAGAATGAAATGATAAACAATAAAAATGGCCATAAGATGATCACAGACCTGCTCCAGCAGGGAGTCCTGGTCGTACAGCAGCCTGATCTCCTCCTCCCTCCTGATCTCCTCCTCCAGCTCAGTAAGCTCCACTCCCTCCTCCACTGATGTCTCCTCTTCTTCTCTGGTGGCGTACGAAGCCGATGGGCTGGACGTCCCCTCAGCTCCTTTCTCCTTATCGTCTTCCTCCTCCTCCGCCTCCATCTCTCTCTCCAGCTGCTCCAACAAATGTGTGCTTCCGTCCTGCTCCTCCTGCTGCATTGCCTTAAATCTGTTAAGGCATTTTTTTTTAAAAAAAGGTATAGATACACACTTCGTCTAAAACTAAAACTTGTTTCCTATACCTCTGCTCCCTCAGAACACGGTATCGCTCCAGGGTGGCTCGACTGTACTGCAGCCTCTTCTCTGGGATTTCCTCTGGCAGCATGGTCAGCGGGGGGGGCGGAGGGCGGCGGAGATGGGCCGCCAGACGCGACTGGACCTCGCGGAGCCGCTGAGCCTGAGCGCGCAGCCGAGACACCAGGCGAACCTTGGAGTCCCGCAACGCCACAATGCGTCCGTTCATCTCAGTCTGCTTCTTGCGGATCTGATATGAAAGAGAGAGTCGTTAAACGAATCTGTTTTACCTGCAACTTCGACTCTTACTGTTATTGATTACTTATTACTTTTTTCTAATTAGAGAGAAATTGCAGAGAATGTTTTGAATTTCTGCTAAATAAATGACTAATGAATTATCCAAAGGATCCAAAATTTAAAAAAAAAAATAAATCAATGAAATACTTCATTATTCAAGAAACTGGGATTTCCAAATTAAAATCTGGCTTTGAATAACTTTAGGTGTATTTTGCATCTGGAAAGGCCACAACTAACAATTCATTTCATTATGATTTATCAACATTCACTGACAATTTATTCCAGAAAATGACCCATTTTTACAATTACTTATTCTGTTTAACGAACTTCCCAAACCAAAAGACACTCAGTTCACTATGAACTGATGTTTTTTTGTTTTTTTTATGAAAATGAATTCAACAGAATGCCCAAATTCCCTGCTGAGCTGAGATATGTATCTTTTGTTTGTGTGTACGTTTTGCTCCAGGCCTATCAGCTCCGCTCTCTTCCTCTCGGCGTTCACCCTCAGGTGTTTCGGCACCAAGAAGTCCGTGGCTGACTTCAGCTTCAAGTCGCCGACGTTCTCCTGGGCTTCGCGGATGGCCTGCACGTCCCGCGGATCCTCGCAGTTCTCGTCTGGCTTCTCTTTGTAACTGAGGCACCAATAATGCATCGTAGTTTTGCACCCCATATTGCACTCCCACTTCATTCTAGCTGTGGAGCCCCCTTGTGGGTTTAACTGAACACAATAATTATAAAGCAAAGCAGTAAATACTGTGTAAATAGAATTAGAGCCCAGAGGACGGAGGGGACACTCACAGCTGGGCCCATTCCTGCTTCCTCTTCTCTATTTTGGCCCGAGCTTGTTCGGCTTTCTCCGTGGCCTTTCGCAGTCTCTCGACCTGCCGATCTTTCAGCTTGACCCCCGCTGGACGAGCCACCTGGGGGCACAGCACCTCCTCCTCTGAAGAGAGCAGAAGAGGTGATCGGCCGAGCTTGTCTCTGACGGCGTCTCAGACAAACAATCAAACGCCTCCCCACCTTTCATTTCACTGCTGTCTTTCTCGGACTCGGCTCTGGATTTTCTGCGTTCCGGTGTGGTGTCTTTGTCTCGGTCAGGCTGCCCGGGTACGCTCTGATGACCGAGCTGGGTCGGAGGCCCCGCGAGTGCTGGCAAACGGTACATAGTGACCCTGTGGTCGCTGCAGATAGCGGCCACGGTGACCACGCTGGCCTCCAGAGAGTCCCTGAACCTGTAAACAAACACATAAGAGGACATGGTTGGAGGCTGGTTGTCTTTATCTTCTGGAAAGTCAGGTAAAATATCTAAACAAAGTCGTAAAAATGAACGTAAACGTTCTTTATATGCACCATCCAAAAGCATTTATAAACAAGTTCATGCATTTGCAGTAAGTTGATGTTCAATGATACAGCAAAAAGGCTATTTTAACTTCAAGGTTTGTGTGTGTATATGTGTGTGTGTGTGTGTGTGTGTGTTCAATCAGTACCAGTCCTGTAGTTTGCTGAGCGCCGTGCGGCTGTGCTCCTCCTCCCAGCCCAGCTGCTTTCTGACCTCCATCGTCCGCTGGGACTTCACCTTTTCAGCCTGCTCTCTGAAACGTCGGTCCAGCTGCAGCTCCTACACACACACACACACACACACACACACACACATATACTGGATACTCATATATGAGTATCAGATTGGCCTCAAATATGTGGTTATACAATACATTAATGCATCGGTGGTTTCAATCTACACCAACAAAGTGACCTGGATGTACACTGACCGATGTATGTGTGCATGTACTGTATATGCAAATTTACAGTAACACTACTATAGTGCACTACTACTGCATAAATCAAAATCTCTGAGTAAGTCATAAACTAGTTATAGCTAGCTAGTCATAAACATAATGTCACTGTGAGAACAGATTTCATCCCCATATATCTTTGGTCTACATATTTAAAACTGTTAAAAGCTGAATTGAATGATGGCGATGTTGACATTCACTCTGACATGATGTAGAACGATTCTGTCAGTGGTGATAATAAGAACGCAGATAATAGAAAACTAACTGTGCCCGTTAATCAGACTAATAGCTGCAACGTAAAACAAATGAGCTGTCAGACGTGTGTGTGTGTGTGTGTGTGTCCATACCTCAGGTTTGAGGCGAACGTGCTCCGGCAGACTCTGGTTGTCGCTCAGCAGCTGTCTGAACCTCTTCTGGAGCTGAGCTAGCCTCTTCCGCTTCCCCGCCACCTTCAGCTCGGCCTCCCGATGCAGGCGGTCCTTCTCCAGCTTCTTTTTCGCCGTCTCTATGCTGAGGAGAGACAAAGAAGGGACAAAAAAAAAAAGATCGATACACTGGGGAAGACAAAAAAAAAATTGAGTGACAGACCGGTTTATCCCTAAACAGTTCATGAACACTCGCCTGTAAGCTGCTGGGTCCTTAATGTCCTGAGCCAGCGCCTCGTTTTCAAGACCCACCTGATAGAAATACATGTGAACCACATGAAAAAAAGAAAAAGAAGCACAGTGACAGTTTAGAGCACGACAGCTAACTACCACCTGAATTCACAGTTGTTTAAATACACAAACAAATGTGGACCGACCCTGGGCGAAGGAACCCTGGCCCTCTTTCTCTGCAGGCGTCTCTGCAGCTCCTCGGGAGGAAGCAGGCTGAAGGAGAAGATGTTTCCGTCGTCTCCCGCCGTCAGCACAAAGTGGTCGTCGTGGCTGCAGCGAATGTGCCGCAGGTGGCCGTACTGGTTGTCATGCACGGTGTGAGCCCAGTAGGCCCGCATGGAGGCGAGGCCGTGGTCGCCGGGCCGCAGCGGGTAAACCCTGATGGATCCAGAGTGCATGCCGCAGAGCAACAGCTGTCTGTCGGAGCTGCGGAGCATCAAAATAACAGAGCGCTGGATAGGACACTTCCACCTTTAACAGGTAATCCCATCATAGTTCAAGTCACGAAGGAGGCTTCGGGGTTAAAAACTCCACTGATTGGTTTTGACTGCGCTCTGGTTACCTGAAGGTGATGGAGCGGATGGGGTCCTCCTCTGTGTTGTGAACAGGCAGGAAGTCAAAGGGCTCGTCCAGCTGTCGGTCCGGGTCCTCCGCCTGCTTCTCGGAGAACTTACAGTGATACAGGAAACCTGAGTCAAAGCCTCCCTGCAGGAGAGAGAGAGAAAAGAGGATAGTGGATCTTCAGATCTTCATCTTCCTGGTGCTGTCACTTCATTTGCTGATAATACACCCTCTCATTAATGTCTCGTAATGTTTCAAGGTATTGATTTTTGTTTTCCCTTTTCATTACCACCGTTGATGGAATTTTTGGGAAGTTTAAATCAAGGGTCTAAGAATAGAGGGTCTACAGACTGCAAAGAAACAATTTTTTTAGTTCGTGATAATGGGTGATGTAAATGCACGGATGACTGTGAAACGTTCGCGTGAAGTTTCATCTATTTACAAGTTGACCTATTCAGCTGATCTTGCAATTTTGTAATTTTGAATTGATGGGAAGTGTGTGTCCTTGTGTCACCATCGAGAGCCAGAACTGGCCAGGCAGTGAGTACAAGCCACAGTAGAGAGGACTTGGAGGGTCGGGGATGTAGATAGGCGGTAGCTCTTCCTCCTCCTCCTCCTCTTCTTCTTCCTCCTCATGCTCGGCTTCTGGCTGCTTCCATTCTTTCAGTCGCTCTTCCCTCTCTTTCTTCTTCTTCTCCTTTACGGCTTGACGCCTCACAATTTCCTGCTCTCTCTGAAACACAAATTATAAAATCGTGCATCAATCCTTTTAGATAAACTTTAAGGGAGCAGCCATAAAGTGAGGCGTGCAAGGCCCAACAAAGGAACGCGAAGACAGACCAAGCCCAGACCTTGATTTGAGATTTGATGCTCCTGAACCTGAAGGTTCTGCAGGGCAGCTCGGGCAGGTGAAAGGTTTTGGTCGGCTTCTGGGCCTCTGGATCAGGACTGGGCACCTCGACCACATGACCGGTCTGACACAGGATGAGCAGCCTGCTTTCACTCTGGGTAAAATGTGAAAGAATTCTGTGGAACCAGTGCTGTTTTATCACAGTTGGGTGAATGTGGGTCAGTTAAATTATATTCTTTCTGGCCGGAGACCAGATGTACGTACGTGAGAATGGGGCGACCACTCCAGCCCCTGCACCGGCCCAGGAACGTGGACAAAGCCGATGGGGTTGTATTTTTCCCCGACAGTGAAGAAGAATACAGTGCAGTCTGAGCTCTGAGCAGGAAATACATGGGGAGAGAACAGAAAACTGAGACAAAGAACAAGAAAACACTCCAAAATTTTTTTGCATTTTCACATGTTGGGTCAAGCTTAGGCCTGGGCGGTTTGATTTTAGACTAGTCGAGTCCTAATTGTGCTCTTAGGCAGGTTAGACAAAAATAAAAACTTATTTTAAGCCTGAAAAGAAAGAAGTCCTACCCTTAGGCTACCTCTAATCTATGGGCCACGTTTCCATGGTAACATCCAGTTGTACTACCTGACCAGAAGCACCAAATTGGCCTAATTTATAATTTGTGATTCGTTAAGAATGTCGCAGAGTGAGCGATGAGAAGGAAAATTTTCAGTTTCAAAGATACTGCAGGTAACTCGGAAATATAAAAAGCCTTTGCAACACTTTTTGGGGTTTTTTTGGGTTTATTTATAATCTTAACTGAACTTTCCTAGTCAAATGTCTTCACTCAGACGTCATTCTCCAATTACTCCTAATGCGGAAAATCAAGAACTAGCTTTGCGCAACAGATTAAATTAGAAGTGAGACTTTTAGTTAGATCTAAACCATAGTCTGTCTTTGTGTAACCAGCTCCTGTGTAATGGTTTTACCTTTAAAAGTCCCCTCATATTAACTCTGACCTGGAGAGCACAGTTATGACAGGTGTTTCGCTGAACAGTGGAGTCACAATCACAGTTGTTTTTTTTTCGTAACGGGCATTTTGACAAACTGCTGTGAAGACCGAAGTCTTCTGATACTGGCTCTAACTGGGCTAAAAAAACACTTTTCCTGAAAATCATCTCACCCCTGTGGCTAAGATGTCGCCATTTCTCTCATATGCCACAGCAGTTACAGGGGCATCATGGGGTTTGAAGGCTTGTTTGAGGCGGAGTTTGGCGTCTCCGTCGTGGCTGCGCCCGGTGACCGCGTGCAGCCTCCGAGGGTCGTACAGCTCCAGCAGGCGGACCACCCCGTCCTCAAAACCTGCCACCAGTAAACCTCCGCCCTGGTTCACCTACAAGACAAACACCTGCGGTCGGTGTGCTGTTATCACGTTCGGCGGCGTGAATCGTTTTCGGCAGACTTACCAAAGGCGGAGCCCAGCTGAGGGCAGTTCCACCCTGACTGAAGCGGCTGCCGGTCAGCTCCCTTTTTGCCAGGAAGTCAAAAACTCGGACCGAACCTGGAGAGCAGGGAGAGTCACCGGACCTGTTGAATTGTGTGTGAGTGTGTGTGTGTCAGTGCACGTGCAGGTGTGGAATATGTGTGCGACTGACGGTCCAGTGCGGTTGTGGCCATCAGGTGGGATTTGCGTGACACGTCCAGGCCCTGGATCGCCCCGGCGTGGTAGGAAAACAGGCACTCCGGGTCAGGAGTCTGCGCGCGCACACACACACACACACACACACGTATCAACACCAGTCATTCATGTAGAAATAAAAAAGGCCTCTATTTTTGATTCATGAATGTTGTGGAAGAAGCTCAGTATGAGGACCTTGAGTTAATTTTTTGCCCCATAACTTTATTTGTGCATTTAGGTTAAAATAATAATTAATTCTGAAAAATGAATGATAATCTGTATATTAATATGGAGGTTGGGCAGAAATATGCTGTCCATCAATGACAGATTTGACCTTTAAATATTCTGTAGGACAGTGTTGACACCACAGGTGGTCAAAGTTCTTTATGTCACACAGATCTTCAATAACATAAAAATTAAATAATAAGAAATTAAATACAAGCACAGTGTGTAAAAAACTGAAGCGTCAGTGTAGAATACTTTCCGTGTAGGTGAATGACAGGTCCAGCTTCCAGATGGCTCCGCTGGAGTCCTGCAGTACATGGGTGCATAGCAGAGAGATGTGGATTGAGGTGGGATGGCGTCATGTGACACAGAGGGTTTTAATCAGTGACCTGTTGTCCCCTGACCTGAGCGAACCAGAGGAAGGAGTCGGGCTGGGAGTCCTTCGCCATGGACGAGAGGCAGGCGTTGTTTCCCACCACCATCTCATTCATGGGCTCCATCTCGAACCTGCTGCTGTCGCCGTTGCTGTCGGCGGCGTTGATGCCCTCAAAATCCCAGCCCTGAAGGTGGAAGGTGGGTGGGGGGGGGGTTAAAAAGTCATGCTGGTTCTAAAAATACGGGGTTCTAGAAATTCTCATCATCCCTGTTCGACCAGTCTTTTTAGGAATGTCAACATGGGTCAAGTCCTTTTCATACAGAGCATCAAACTTGTGACTTCCTTTTCATTATTTATTTTTTGCAGCTTGTGGCCTTCTTCCTGTCATTTCTCATTTGTCCTACATATATCTTATGCTTTGGATTTTGGATCCTTCCCATGTGTGAGCTGAGTGCTACTGTTACACCTAAGTCTCAAGTGTTTCTCCTGGAGAAGTGACCTCTCCCGAGACCTCACGGATAAATCAGGCTGGGAAAGTGTGAAACTCCTGTCCTGAAACTCCCTGTTTGCGCTAACAACGTAACCTCTTCACGGTGGGCTCTTTATTTTCAGATTCCCACCACAACATACAGAAAAATTCTAAAATTGAAGTATTTTGATGGTATGGGGTGATTTTTTTTTTTTTTAATTTTTCTAATCTTACGCGGACTACTCCATCGGAGCCGATCGTCATCAGCTGCCCATCCTCAAGGGCAAACGGCTGAACCTTCCCCGCGTGGCAGCTCCGCCCCTCCTTTCGGCAAATCTCCACCTTAATGGCATCGCCGTCCCACAGCAGCAGGTTGCCCCAGTCTGTGCCGGACACCACCTGACAGGAAGACAGGAGGGGGGGTGAGGGTCAGAAATAACTTTGGGATAGGTCTGAGCTGGTCTCTGTCATTATGCCTGAAAGTCATCTTGGTGTTAATGGAAATTACCAAACCTATATGTTTTAGTCATGGTAGTGACTGAAGTCTGCTGACTGTAATATTGTGACAAAAATTTGGGTTTTGGAACGCAGACCTTTCCATCGGGAAGTTCCACGTAGCCCTCAATATCCGTCGCTGCAGTTTTCCCAAAATGCCCCATAATCCCTTGCAATTTAAGCCCTGTGAATGTGCTGGCAATTTTCCAAAACCTGAGAGAGAGAAGGAGAGAAACGTCATTTCACCTCATACGAAAAGAAAATTACATCACATTAGTGTAATAAAAAACAGCTACTAACAACTTTTTGAGTTTTTTGTTTTTTTGGAAAGTTTTTTTTGGAGTTGCTGGGTTTTAGGAGGATTCAGTAGGTCGTTTACTTGATGTGTCCAGATCCTGAGGACGTGAGCAGTTCCGGGTTGTGCGGGGAGAAGCTGATGCGGTAGACCTCCTGAGAAATGGCCTTGCAGCTCAGCATCACCTCCTCCTGCCTCCAGTTCCACAGGGTCAGCATGTAGTCGGGCGCGCTGCCCACGCTGGCCAGCACGCTCCCGTCGCCGTTGAAAGCCACAAAGCTGTACGCCTGCTCTGTGCCGCCTCCACACGCGCCGTTTAAAGCACGATCGTCAAATTGTGAAGAACAATAAATGTGGAAAAGGTGCAGCTGATTGCATCTTGGTCCCATTTACCTCTGAGGATTCGGTACGGTCGTAACGAGGGGTATTCATACACTATGATGTCGGGATGATTTCCCTTCTCTGCTGCAACAAAGTACTCTTTGCTGGGGTGGGCCTTTACAAACACACAAACAAGGAAATTGTGACAAAGTTTTTAAACAATGTCGCTGATTATTTTTTCTCCACATCCGTGTGGATACAGTACGCTCTTTAAAAGCTTGTTCAGAAGTTCAAAATAAGAGAGCAGAGTAAACAAGAGCGCTTTTGTCTTTAAAAACCGAGCACTCCGTTCATCAGCCAGCTTACCGTGATGGAGCCGATTCCTCCTCCGCCACAGGAGCGGAGGTACCTGTGCTCCTTGGTGGGGACGTCCAGCAGGATGAGCAGGTTACCCGCTATGAAGAACAGAGTTCTGTCATCCAGCAGCTGCAGGTTCTGCCTGCGCCCGCTGTCGTAGCCGAAGGAGTGACTGAATGTGGAGTTAAACAGCAAGATCAGATTCACTGCGTGTTGTGCATATCACACAGTATGTCATGCATATATTACATTACAAACACAATGATTATTGCATTACAAGTTATATCTATATATCTCTACTCATAGATAATGTGAACAGTATACACATTATGGCTGTAAATACTTGCATAGTACTCTTTTTATTTATATTCCCTTCATTGAAATCAAGTTCTCTGAAGGAAATATATAATAATCCTGAATGATATGTAAATTTGATAAATAACTAACAAACTAACTGGGACGGGACTGAAAATCATGTTTTGATGAAGAAACTTCAAGGAACCAAGATTGAGACTGCTTAATCTGATTAGATTTGCTTCGTAGGGCTTATGCTCACTACTGAGCAGAAGAAACTTCTCAGTCAGTGAGCTGAAGACTCTGAACTTGTGAGGTGAACTGAAGAACTGTATTGATTGTCCTTGTAATATAGTAGATGTTTATTGGCCTCTGTTTGCTATGTATAATGAGAGAATGTGAGAAGAACTGTTTCTTTAAATGTTTTTTTTTAATGAAGAAACAACATCTCAGAGAAGGATACGAGAGGTGCAGGAGGTCCTCTGGGATGTCAGAGTCAGGTGTGATGGATGGTCGAGACTGAAGCTCCTCATACTCATAGTACATGTCTGCAGAGAGTTGTTTTTCTGACTCCTCCTCAGCCTCCAGCTGTAAGACTGAATGTTCTGGATCACAGGCTGTAAAGGAGGAGACATTTGAGTTTTACAGTAGACATGCATACCCCCCCCCAAAAAAAAAAAAAAAAAAAAAAAAAAAGTATTTCTCACATTCTTCTTTTATGAGAAATCATTGCTTGGGTCAAGACCAAGACTATAAAAAATCAGGTTGTTTGAGATTCTCATTAGTTGCTGAAGGGATGCTAAATAAAGACTAAATAAAGTTCATGGAAGCAGGTTTTTATTCTTTTGTCATCTCTTACTCTTCAAATCAAAATTAGTCTGCTTTTTGCAATAAAAAAATATTTTTGGAAAACTCCCATTTGCTTAAACTTATTTCACTCATACCATTTCAGTTGTTTCATCTTTATGAAGCAGTTTTGACCTGCATTAAGCTGCCCCTCTGCCAGTCCCACACCAGTCCCCAGCACAAACGGAAATGATGAAACTTTAGCCGTGTAAGTGAGATTCAAACGCTTCAATTGCTAATTTTCAGCAGAAACTGAGGTGGGGTGACTACCTTCAGTGTTTTCCTCAGCCTGTTCACCAACAGCAGTTGTGTCCGCCATTCTGTGTGATCTGCTCCTCTGCTTTTTGTTATCTGTGAAATAAACAGAGAACTTAATGATTCAATGATAACTCAACTGGACGACAATGACATTAAGATTTATGTGATAGCAAAGCATGGGGATGTAGCATTATGTCTCAGGACTTTGAAAGAAATATCAGTGAAGTAAAAATTAAATAATTGGTGGGCAATAATTGGAAATCGCATTTCATAATTTCCTATGAAGTTAATACTCACTAAAAACGTTTGTCTTGAACTCTGAGTGAATCTATCTGAATTTATTTCCGTAGCTGAATTCCCGACTCCCCAAGTCCGTATAAGTTTGGAGGCGTTGCTAGGCAACGTGGAAATTAACGGAAGTAACTCTGCCGCAAAGCCCACTGGTTAATATAGTTCACAATTCTTTAACGTATTCATTTCTGAATACGCCTCATAATCTTTTAAATTGCTTCATCTTGGGGTCGAAAATGCTGTAAATTTTTAATAAATTTTACACTCATAATTATTGAAATTATTATAATTATATTCCAACCATCATTCAGTAGGGTGCAATAAAAAAGGATAACACGGGCCAAAATTAACTTTATAGTTGACCAGTTTCGTAAGTTCTCAATTGTTAGAGACTGAACTGCGAATGATTCACATGCAGTAGATAATGACTATGGCTGTAACCAGGTCACGAGGTTTACGGTCCGGCTGTCCCTTTAAGTAATACTTGTAAACAAACATGGCCGCTTCACACTCGCGCGGGGAACGTTTGACTACCAGACTACTGGCAGATATTAAAATACGTTATTGTACACTGCTTGACAGACGAGTGTGTCAAAAATATGAAATGTGACTATACGCTGGCGGTAAACGTTCACGTTCTGCTACTTTTAGGCGTCAAAGACATGTCGCAACAACCCACATTTTACGGCAGCGAAAGTCTCACGTGATTGGACAATTTGTGCCGTAAATCGTGTTCGTAACAGAACACATGGGATAGCGCTGCGGCAGCGTGTGGGAGCTTCTGAAACGTAAGTTACATCAGTAAAACTGCTTTAAACTGCCTTATTGTTCATGTTAACAGCACAGATAGACCACTGAGGTGCGCTGCGATAGTGTAATAACATGTCCTGACACCCGTTGTGTATGTTATAACTAACTAGTGGAAGAAAAAGTAGTAAACCCTTTAGCGAAGTCAAAGTATCGTCGGCAGTCTACAAGTAGTCGAATTAAAGTAAACGTGCAGCATTAAAATGTAAAAATTTAGCGACATATCAGCAATAGTCCTGGAAAATTGTTTGTTTAGGGTGTCAGCCTGTATCTATATGTTTCATTGGCCAGTCGACAAAGGTACACTTTCTTCTTATTTGTTGTTATATGGTTAATTAAAAGATCTACAGTTCCCCCTGGATTGTAATAATTTCAACGAGCTCTACTGTTTTACGTTTTGTTGCTTTGTCTGTATCTCCATCTCCATCTGCATGTTATACACCCACTGGCTACTTCATCAGCTTGTACAGTCTGACGTGATCCAGTACATCAATTCTGCCTTCACAGAGACAATATCGTTCAGTCTTGATTGATGTTGAACTCCATGATTATTATTGTGACGTTGTAATTTACAATGGGGTGGTGCTGGGTGGCATTTATACAAGTGAGAGCCAGAACATTTGGAAGTACTGTCAGTATAATGCACTCCAGTACAACATCAGCACCCACTGTGACCTCAGTAATAATCAGGAAGTAGAATGATGACCTTTCTTACAGTGTCAACAAAAACTCACACATTATATTCTTTGTACAAGTCTAATTTCTGGCAGAAATTTTGTGTTTACTTGCATAACACTGAATCACTGAAGCACTAAATCTGCTTTTGAAATGTGTTATATAGGACTTTTAGATTTTTGGCCTACTGGTCTGCTGCTGATCACTTCTATGCGTATACTTCTTTCTCCTGTTTTCGTCATCTCCATGTCCCTGTCGGGTATATTTTAGGATGGAGGCCAAATCCAAAAAACCCTTTTCTCCAAAAGGTGGAAAGAAACAGAAGCTTACACAGAAAGGAAAAGGTGAGCCAGGTTTCACATCAGCCAGTCATGTGCACTCTCAATTTCAACAAGGCTTGACACTGGCATGTCTCGCTTTGTCTAGATTCCATAGGGACCAAACTTGGTGGAAAACCAGGCAGTAAGCCAGGTGGTAAGAAGCCTTTCAAACCGTACAACAACACAGAAAAAAAGAGCAGACCGTGGAAGGGTAAAGATGGCGGGAAAAGAGAACACAAAGCTGCTTTCTCCAAAGCCGGGCGAGGGCCGGACAAGAGGAAACTGCAGCCAGGCAAAGAGGGTGATGGTGAGAATTATGCATTAAGTGAATACAATACACATGCAATTTTAAATACTATAACCATAAATGACAAAGAAGGGGATGTGAACAACATGAACATCTGATATATTTTGTCTTTCAAACACCAAGAACTGCAGTAAATCGTTGAAGTTCTGTGTTCACGGTGTTTGTGAATGTTCAGAAATAATTTGTGTGAGGGACCGCTCTGTCTGAACTGTGACTTGAGTTTCCCCACCCCCTGACTCGGAATCTTTTTCTCGACGACGGTGACTGACACAGGCCCGGCGGCTAAGAGGATGAAGAAAGGCGAGTCCGCGCCAAAAAGAAGCCGCTGACGAAGGAGGAGCTGAAGAAGAACAGGCAGCAGATGAAGAGGGACCTGAAGAAGAGCAGACAGCTGGCGCAGAGGAAGGACATGTTCCATATCATCAGTCAAGCCAAACAAGTGTGGGGAGGCCTCAGGAGGTACGCACACCCCACCCACACACACACACACACACACACACACACAAAAAAGGAGAGTTGACCCCAGAACCCTGACCCTCTATATCCATAAATAAAGGATTAAAGGGTTTCCCTTTGACTAAGGTCATGTTCAGACTAAAGCGTGGGATGGTCCAGTAAAAAAAAAAAAAAAAAAAAAAAAGCAAGCAAGCTCAATTTTTGCTGCACCTCCGTGCATTGTGCATTCATCCAATACGTGCAAGCCCATATGGCTTGTAGATATTTTTACTTTGTGTGCCCATCAACAGATGATGGTGTTTACGTGTGTCCACAGGAAGAACTGCGACGACGACTCAAAGAAGAAACTGATGAAGGAGCTCCATGATCTGATCCGCGGGAAAATCAAGTCGGTGAGTCTCACTCATCTGTCCGCTGTAGATCTGGGATTCTGCTTTGAAAGGACAGATCAGCTGGGTGGGGTATGAGAAGCGAGCGAGGAGCTCCCTCGGGAATCGCTGCTTATAAGCAAACAGTTTGACCTCATGGACTGTCATCTCTGCCTCCAGATGGCGTTTGCTCACGACTCTGTGCGAGTGCTGCAGTGTTTCATCCAGTTCGGCAGCCACGAGCAGAGACAGGAAGTGTTTGACGAACTTAAAGGTGAGGGCCAGGATTTTCTGTCCTCTCAAATTTTAACTTTGCTCTTACAGAAATGTTTCCAGGACGTGGCGCCATTTCTGACTGTCCACGTCTAAGCTATATGACATTACGGATGAGTTCTCTGACCCCGCCGCATGCCCAGCGAGGAAACACTTTCCCCTTTTTATGTAATGTGATGGACGGGGGATCTGAGGCTGACCTGGAGTTCCGTTCCTGTTCTTATGTTTAGTGACATACGAGCAAGAGCGGCCAATTACGCAGCATTAACTGGCGCCGCTGCCTTGTTTTGTCTTCCAGACGACATCATCGGTTTGTGCAAGTCCCAGTACGGCCGACACGTGGTGAAAAAGCTGCTGATGTACGGGTGAGTCAGCCGCTCTCCTCTCTGCCGGCAGACACGCGTGGTCTCTGGCGTAGTGGCACCCGAGCGTACGCAGACGCTGTTCCCGTCTGCGTTTTGTAAGCGCGGGAGCGTGTTTGTTTCCTCCGCAGGAACAAGGAGCTGGTGGCGGCGGTGATGCAAACGTTCAAAGGCCACGTGCGGCCCATGCTTCGCCACGCCGCCGCCTCGTCCATCATCGAGTACGCCTACAACGACAAAGCTGTGCTGGCGCAGAGGCTCATGCTCACTGAGGCGCTGTATGGGAACACATTCACTGTCTGCAAGGTACACACACACACACACACACACACACCCCCCACACCCTATTCTTTGCAAATTATTTCTTCTAAATCAATATTTACATTTGTTACTATTAAGTACATCTTCCCCAGAGGACATTTGAATTCCAGTTTAACCTGAAGTTTCACTGCTGAATAAGTAATGGTTATAATATTGGTGGTGTTAGTGGAGATCCGTTTCACTGAGGCCTCAGATTTAAGGATTTGTAACTGCCGAGTAACCGGCCGCGAACGTTTCCCGTTCCAGTCGTCGGTGTGCAACACCATCGAGAAAGTTGCCGAGACGAATCCAGACAAGCTGCACAACATCATCGATGAGATGAAGCAGATTCTCACGCCCATGGCCCAGAAGTAAGACCACAAAGAACAGCCGTCGGCTGAGCACGCAAACACAACAGAGTCGGTACAAGGTCGAACCTTTGCAGGGAAATGGTTAACGTATTGTCATTAGTTTATTCAAAGAATATCTCCAGTTGCTCTGATGAATCAAATGGAAGTTATATAGCACCGTGAAGTGAATATCATTTGTTTCCTCACTTACTTTGCATTGCATTAATATGTGGTATTAAAGCCGTGTTGTTGTGTTGCAGAGAACAGGTGATCAAACACTCGCTGGTCCACAAAGTCTTCCTGGACTTCTTCCTGTTTGCGCCTGACAAACAGAGAACGGTGAGCGGCGCCCTCACACAGTGCTGGAGAATGCCTCCATGTTTGTACTGCAGTAATGCTCTCAGGACAGCTGACAGAAGACAAGTCTCGCAAACTAAGTCAAACTTTGTCCAGCATAAGAAGACAAAGCACTTTTCTGAATGAAAGAACGTAAAAAAAAAAAAAAAACAAGTACGTTTGTCTGACGCTGACGTGTTCCCTCTGCTTGGTTCGTGGCGGTTCCTTCCCCCCGTGAGCAGGAGATGATCGAGTCCATCAGAGAGGCGGTCGTCTACATGGCGCACACGCACGACGGGGCGCGAGTAGCAATGCACTGCCTGTGGCACGGGACAGCCAAGGTGTGAACACACACACACACACTCATAGTGAAGCATTGTAGCTTTGTTTGGTTTAATGAAGATAAAATATATAAAAATAGATTGTGGAAAAACGTGCAAGCAACAGACGTCATTTTTAAAAAGCCACTGCATTATCTTTTTCTGTTATTCCACACATTCTTCCTCGTCAGAACCTTGAGGTTGCATTTACCCACAATGCACCTGAGCTGCAGACAGGAGGAGGCCACGGAGATCTCTCCTATCTAGCTCCACACCCTCGAGATTTTTATTTACATTTTCAAACTAATCTTCAGCTCTGTCTGGACTTTTCTCTTCCACATATGTGGTCGTACTCTTAATATCCCACGGCAACAGGAATAAAAGGAGAGAAGGGAATAAAATAAGTCAGGTGCACAGCATCTTTGTTTCAAGCAAAAGTCTCTTTGTCTCGTTTCAGGACAGAAAAGTCATCATCAAAACTATGAAGACGTACATGGTGAAGTTTGCCACGGTGAGCTCCGAGTCCTCCTCCATCATTTATTCAAAACAAGCTGGTGGTATTTTATTAGACAGCTGGATTTTAGAAAAGGTCAGGACTCTGAATGATGATTGTTTACCACCAGGAACGCTGTCAGCTCAGGGGAAAAGTTTGCCTAAGATAGTTTTGGGGTATATTGGAGGAAAGAGGAAGCAAAAACAATCAGTGTTCAGATCAGCTAAGAAGACCTGTAGAGATACCTGAGCACAAGCCTTCAGTCCAGACTTCATCAGCTGGCTTGACATCCTGGCTGTGATTGGTCCACAGGGGGAGTTCGGTCACCTGGTTCTTCTGGCCATATTCGACTGCGTGGACGACACCAAGCTGGTCAGACAGGCGGTGCTCTCAGTAAGTCCGGAAGTCAAAAAGCGATCCTGATCGTTCACATGCTGTTTTTCAATCATGCTCGTCATTGCCTCTAAATCTCGTCTCCCGTGTCTCCCCGCTGTTCAGGAGATCTTGTCGTCTCTGGGCGAGGTCATCAGTAATAAGTATGGTAAAAAGGTTCTGTTGTACCTGCTGAGCCCCAGAGACCCGGCTCACCTGCTGCCAGAGATCATCAAGGTGCTGGAGCGAGGAGATGGAAACGCGCACAGGTAAACGGCTCGGACCGGAGCGTCTGCTGGGAGATGTTCACCCAGGGTGCCGCTTGTCAAGAAGCAAGCCGTGCATAAAGAGGAGAAGTACAGTGTTCACTGTTTTCACTGAGACTGCGCCTGCAAGAAGGAAAAACGCTACCGGATTTAAACAGATTTTAAACCAACCCCTTCCAAGTAGTCTCCATTCCTCTGCAACGGGACGTAAAACAGAAGTGACACAGTTGAGACACAGTTAAAAAAAAAAAAGTTATGGGAAAGCTGCTACTTTGAACTTTTTTTTGAATTTCAAACAATAGCCCCCTCCAAACTGCACTCACTGCACCCCCTCACTTCTCCATGCGGCGCCATTGTTCCTGTTGTAATTCCCACTGCTGACCAGCAGATGTCAGTAACCGCCATCGATCAAACTGTTTTATGGCTGATGCCTGATTATATTACATCACGTTAAATCATCATAATGTTTTTACATTAAAAACATTGATGGATAGACTGATAGATGCTTGTCACGGATTATTTAGCTGCAGCCAGTTTACAGAACAGAGCGCAGTAATATAATAAGTAATATGAACGCTGTCCTCCTCCCCTCAGCAAAAAGGACGCGGCCGTTCGGAGGAAAGAGCTGCTGGAGGTTGTCTCCCCGCCGCTGCTGGAGTACCTCCGCGACAACGCCGGCACCATGGTGATGGACAAGGCCACCTGCGTCACCGTCAGCGACATCTTGGCGTCAGCCTGCGGCGACCTGCGGCCCGCCATGACAGCTGTGGCTCAGCTGGCCAATCAGGAGTTAGTACCGGGAGGGATCAAGGGACAGGTGTGTGTCTCAACATTTTTTCCTGTATTATTGGGAAGGGCTGACACAGAAGAAGAGGTGAAGTTTTTCCTGGATTTGCATTTGTGTCTCGTCGTGCCCGCTGATGGTCAGTATGATCTCTAATTCCTCCGTAGCTTCACCTGGCGGAGCATCCAGCTGGACACCTGGTGCTGAAATGGCTCATAGAGCAGGACAAGACGCTGGCAGAGGCGGGCAAGGAAGGTAAACACACACCCGTAAACGTTCATCTGCCCACACAATACATTCTGTGTTCTTGTGGAAAGCTCAGGAGGAGTAAAGTGATTTAAGTGCCCCGACATCTGTCGACCCATGAGCCAGCTTTCCGCCAGGTGACATCGAAGTCAGATCACTTTTTCCGACGGACGAGTCTCCTTCGTGAAGTCAAATACAGGAAGAGGTATCTCTCAATAACTCTGTCTCTCTCGCCCTGTCAGAGCGGTTTGGCAGGATACTGGTGGACACGGTGGGAACAGACAAGCTGAAGACCTGGATGAAAGTCAACAGAGGAGCCATGGTGCTCTGCAGGTCAGTGCGCACTAACACACACAAAACATGATAACACAAGACAGTGCTGTTACTTAAAATCACAGAAAACAAATATTTATTTATCCAGGAGATAAAGTCTCTCCTACCATACAGTAGAGGTGGATGGTTACCCAGACTGATGTAGATACATTTTCTGAAAATATCATTTTGGGTAACCCCCCCCTAAAAAAACAAAACTAAACTTCCAAGCCCTGAGCTGTTAACATAGTCTCCTTTGGTTGTGAATGATACCGGGTGGAAAAGGTTTGGATAGCTGCTGACCCGCGCGTGTTTCTGCGCGCAGCCTCCTGAACAGCTGCGACGAGTCCGTGGCCGCAGAGGTGAAGGAGGCGCTGAAGTCCGTCACGTCGGAGCTCGAGAGCATCAGCAACAACAAAGGAGCCGAAATCCTGCTGGAGAATCTGAACAAGTAGAGACAAAAAAACCCCAAACAAAACGGTCGTGGTGAAACCCGTCGCCTCCCGTGCAGCAGTGGGTCTTCAGACAGCGGATACAAGGTGGAAACGCTGCTTTTTGTGTGTGTCAACAATGAACTTCAAAATGTTTGGAGGACGAGGAGATGCTGCGAGAAAACCGTTTGAAATGCACAGATGCCAACTGTGTGCAGACATGAATTTGATAAGTACACATAATACATAATCAGGAACAGATCTCCAAATCAAAACCATCTGTATAGTGATAGAAACTAAAGGTTTGGATACATTTGGGTAGACTGGCCCTTTAACCAGGGCTGCACAGTGAAGGTGCACGCAGCAGCACAAACACTTGTTTAGTCCTGATTGTCTTTGCCATCCACAGTTTTTTTTTTTTCTGTAATATTTTGTATGTTGTGAGAACTGTATCAACTGAAATGAAGATGTGTTTGCTAAATAAAGATCGACTCTATATCTTATTGTTAAACTAGTCATTAAATGTTGAGTTAATTCAATTTTATTTTGACTAACACATTAACAGGTGCAGCAAACAAAGTGCTTTTTCTCAGGAGGTGCATATTAAAATGAAATCAGAGACAAAGAAAATTCTCAACACATATAATCACATGATTAAAAAACTGGTTTAACTTGCAATAAAAGTAAATCATCCTCAATTCAATTTGATGTGCGCAAAGGGACATTTCATTATCGCCCGGTTGCCGAACAGCACCGCCTAACTCCTGAGACTGAAAATCTAACGCCCAGTCAGCAGCTCCGGAGAGACTGTTAATTACACTCCATAATACTAAGACGCCGACAAATCAGCTATTTTTAGATCATTAATACTCCCGGACGCACTCTTCTTTCTCACTCACTCACTTTCAAAATCACGACGTACTGCGGGGCCTTTTTCGCAGCAGTGGGAAAAGCACTGATGTTATTGCATCAACAATGGCTCCGTACCATTTAAAGTGTCCCAGTAAGGCATGGTAGTGAGCCGCCGTGCTGGCGAAATGGTATGCAGCCCACCCATGTGTCTGCTGTGGTCGCATGTCAAAGCGTCCGCTTGTCAAAAAATACTTTACCTCGTTGATCCTTTGTGTGACTTCACAGTCGTATGGTAAACTTTTAACCAGGAAGAAACACATGAGCGCACACAGCCTCATGGTGACAAGATAAAGAGACAGGTTTATTATTAGAAAGCGAAGGAGCGACACGTGGGGCGAGATAAACGGGCCTCGTGTCCATCGTCCAGATGTTGGATCTTCAATTTATGATTTCATTCAGTCCCGATGTCGCTCACTCCTGAATCCTGGATTACATGTGAGCTTTCGAGACTGATGGACAGAGCGTGGATGGAGGACGAGGAGAGGTTGATGATAGTGGCAGTATGGGAAGCTTTAGTATAGACATTGGCAGATTAATCTGACTAAAAGAGTGTTGGGAATTTTACCAAACTAAACATTTTTGTTCTCCAAATTTCTGTGAACTTGTAGCAGGGACAGGGAGCGTGCTTCCCTCCTCTTCTCCCAATGCATGCTGGTATAGGCTTAACAGGAACAAACATGAAACATGAAGGGACACAGGACTCCTGCAGTCTGAAAGGACTGTTTGCTGCATCCACAGTCAGGAATCAGCGATTTTGTGAAAACTGTTCTCTCAGTTCGGATTTTACAGACGAACCGATCCGGAAATCTCCCACCTGGCTCACCGCAGGTGGGAGGTCTTCGGCTGAGCGACTTCCTCGCAGCACTCGGCGAACTTCTTCGCCGCCCGTCGGGTAAAGCGCAGCTTCCCGCGGGCCCTGGTGACGGCGGTGTACTCGTGGGACTTGAGCTTGGCGTAGTAGTCGGAGAACTTGTTGTAGAGGATGGAGATGGGCATGCCGTTGAGGATGACGCCAAAGGAGATGCAGGCGAAGGCGAAGACGCGGCCCAGGTTGGTCTCTGGGAACATGTCGCCGTAGCCCACCGTGGAAATGCTCACCTGAGGGATCAGAGACGGAGGGAGGAGGAGAAAACGGTCAGTCGGTTCGATGGAATGTGCGTGTCGATCGCACGCCGTGGCTCACCGTGGCCCACCACCACGCATGGGGCATGGAGGTGAAGTTTGTGTTGTAGACGTCGTGCTCCACAGTGTACACCATGGCCGAAAACATGAAGATCCCCATGCCGATGAAGAGGAGCAAACAGCCCACCTGCCCACGCAAACACATTTTATTTTCCACCTATTCCAAGAAGAAGACAAAATTCTGGACATTTGCAAAACCCCTTCTTCCTTGACCCTCAATTAAAATTCCTCAAATTCTCACTAATTTCTTTTTTTAAAATTCCTGTCACTTGATTTGTGACCCCCGACGCGGTCTGACCTGCTGGTAGCACTGCCTCAGCGTGAAGCCGAAGGCTCTGAGGCCCGTCGAGTGACGAGCCAGCTTCAAGATCCTGAAGATGCGCATGAGACGCATGATCCTCAGGACCTGACCCACCTGCAGAGAGCAGAAGAAAAAGCTAAACAAAACACAAAGGAACACAAGTGAGAAAAATAAATCTAATTCATTCACCCTTATTTGGAGTTTTCTGTGTCTGATCATAACCTCAGCCACGCTCTACCTTTCCAACGCGCCCCACGGTCTCGATGTCCCCCGAATGCGGGTGGATGTCCTCGTCCTCGAAGCACTCCAGGATCATCTGCAGGTAGTGCGGCAGGATGGCGATCAGGTCCACGGTGTTCAGCACGCTGCGCCCGAAACACTTGAGGTCGGGGGTGGACACCAGGCGCAGCAGGTACTCCAGGGTGAAGAAGGCGATGCAGAACGTCTCGACGTACTCGCCGTAGAACCGGCCGCTGAGCTGGCCCGCAGGCGTCTGGAAAATAACACGCATTGGCAAAATCAGGTTTTACTAAGATTTCTGTTCCTCTTTATGACACTAAAGCTTGTTCCCAAAGGCTGTTGAATTAAAGGACTATTCTGTCTAAGTGTGCTGAACGAGAAAAGCCTAAAGTAAAACGCTCAGTCCACAGTTTGCCTCCTTACTCCTCTCGCACCCACGGAGTAAAACACACACTTTGTACTGCATCTCCTCCACGGTGTTGAGAGTCATGGCCACCAGAGAGACCAGCACGAAGATGGAGGAGGCCACCCCCATCAGCTTGGCGGAGACCGAGGAGAAGGGCTTCTCCATCAGGTTCCAGATCTTCCTCCGGGTCGGCCCGAAGGCCATGCCGCGATACAAGGTCTCGTTCTCCTCCCTCTCCATCTGGAGGACGCAGGACAGAATACACCTCAGTCGCAGAACAGAAATAGCAAAAAAATTTCACTAAGTGGCCAAGAGATTTAGAGTTAGAGAATAAATAAGAATAAGAAACTGCTAAAAGCTACAAAATCACACAGAAAACATACTTAGCTTGCAAGAATACAGTGAGTAAGAAGTATGTTTGTACAAAAAAGCAAAACAGTAACAGAGATATTGCATCTTTAAAAAAAAAAACTAAGTAAGTATCACAAGATGAAATACAAATGCATGAAAGGAAACAAGCAAAAGTAAGTAAAGGTCCAGAAAACACAACAGGGGAGAAAGTGGTACAACAAACTGCAGTGAGTGGGACCTCCGCGATGGAAACGTGCGCCTGAAACTGTGCCAAGAGAAAGCTTACTCTCCGCTCTCCATCTGTCAAGACGGCGGTGATTTATAATGTAGGTCAGACAGACTCGGAGTCAGCCTGCAGATTACTGACAAAATGTCACAGGTGAAAAAAAAAACAACAACAAATAAAACGGCCAAACCGATGAAGCCAGTAGGCGATGACCTCTTGGCGTTTTTATTCTGCAGCTCTTTAAAACATCTGGAAGCTGGCGGTAATAGTGTAATACACGTAACTACTTTATTACACAAGTAGTTCTGAGGGAATACAGGTTTGGGTGAAAAGTGACAGTAGAGAAACAGTCTTCTGTAGATTATTAGACACTTTTCATTCTTAACAAATGAATGTATGAATTTAGGTGAAGGCGGGTGTTTTGAAAAACCGGGAGGAACGACACCAAAACTATACGCAGATAAAACTGGAGGAATGCGAGACGCACACAGACGATGCCCTGTTGTATCTCGGCCGCTTCTCCACTCCATCGTTCACCAGATCAGCAACTTGCTAATAAATCTGGACACATCTGCAGTGATTCAGAGATTTAAAAAAAAAAAAAACTCAGCAGGAGCAGCAGCCCACCTCTGCCAGCAGCTCCCTCTGTATTTTCAGTTGCTCGTTCAGCTCGTCCTGCCTCTCTTCGAAGGAGATGCGGCAGCAGCGTTGGCTGTTTTTGATCCTGACGCCCCAGTAATTTATCTCCTCCAGGAAATTTCGGGGACACAGCTCGTCTTTAATCCACAGCACCCCGGTCCTGGCGGTGAGGGCGGGAGAACAGTGCCCAGAATTATTCCAAGTGGTCATAAAGGAAGTGAAAACTCACCGTACGCATCTGGAATTACGTAAATATGTGGCCTGCCTCTATCATAATTCCATGTTAATGTACATGATGTCACTTTATGCATTATCTCACCTGTAGAAGTTGAAGATGTTGTGGAAGATTCTGGGGTCTCGATCGAAGAAGAACTCGTTGCTCTGGACGATGTAGTCGTCACATAGGTCCAGCTTCCTGCTGTGGTCCGTGTACGTGGCCAACCGGCCGATCCGTGTTTTTGGGTACCTGGCAGCTAACCTGTAGGGCAGGTGGTACACCTGGAGGAAATGAAAAGAGGCAAGGGTAAAGTAAAAGGAAGTGTAGGGGGAAAAAAATAATAATAGCAAGGGAATTTCAACCCTTTTGAGAATGCAGAGTCAAGCAAAGTCACCAAATTGATCATTTTGTACAGCAGCAAAAAAAAAAGCATTCAAAGTAAAATCACATTAAATTTATTAAAGTGGCAAATCTTCAAAATGAAGAAGACGGAACCAGGTGATGATATATTTTGCCTGATACATTCAACAATTACAAATCATAATAATGTTGAATCAATTTTGTGTTCCGCTACCGTTCCTCCAACGTTGATGTTGAGGATGAAGTGTTTGGTCGGGGAGACGAGCAGGCGGGAGGGGGACACCGGGAACTGATCCTCCTCGTCTTCATACTCGGCGTAAAGGTCATAGATGTCTCGGCCCAGATCCTTCACGAGGAGAAGCAAAACTTTAGGGCGATGAGTCGCAACATGAGTGACAGTAAAAGGGATTTTTAAAACAAGCTACGCAGAATAAAACTGAGGAAAGTAAAAATACAGAAAATAATTTAAAATACTGAGCACGGAACGGGAAAGAAATATGAGAAATACAATAATTAGAGAACAAAATCCTGCATTATAGATGCGACTAAAATCAAAGATGGTGCAAAAATAACTTTTATTTCAGTATTTAATTTGTGTGTGTGTGAATAGAGTAAATGTACAACTGGAATTGATCCAGAGTGATTTGTGTTGACATTTCACTTCCAGGACCAAGTGGCACAGATTAATAAGCAACTGAAGATGGTGCATACAGAAACAAATCAAATATCTAGCACTGAACAGACTTGACACAAAACTTATCACCAGCAATTTCAGGAGCTGAGGAAAAAAAGGCCAAACACTTGTGATGCAGAGTGGAACAAACGATACAAGGACAAGTTTCAAAAACTGAGCGTCTGACCTGCATGGAGTTCCATGGCTTAAAGGTGTAGATGAAGTCCACGCACTCCACCGCTTCTTTGGCGGCTTGGGTCCGGCCGCCGGGCTTGTAGCTGTGGAACAGACTCCTGCTGCGGGCTCTCAGGTGGGTCAGCATGGTCGCTCCCGAGCGTGCGTCGGCTTCAAACCTAAAATGACTTTAACCTGCCATCATCTGCCGCTCTCACGCACACGCACGGCTGGCATCGCGCACATCTGCAGAAAACCTCGATCCCACATTCAGAAGAGGACGGTGCCAGGGAGCAATCATTCACACACACTCAGAAATCATGTAAACATATATGTATGCATACGTACAGCTGGCACAGAAGTGATGACACACACACACACACACACACACACAGTAATGAGGTAGGAAGTGGCTCTCACCGTCTAATGCGGCTGACTGAGATGATCTGGGTGCTTCCAGTTTTAAATACTATTATCCTCTTCCATCCATCTCTGCATCTCTCTTTCTCTCTCTCTCGCCCCCCGCCCCCCGGGACTTTAACGTGTAACTTCAGCTAAACCACTGCTGGATAGTATGGCTGCATCAGTCAGTTCAGTGCTCTGTATATCCATATTTAGATATTTACTTCATTATGTCCGCGGCTTTTGGATGGATGTGGCACGTTCAGGTTCCCCCGAGGACGAGCTGTATTCACTTCTGTGACTGTTCATCCAGCTCCATCGTCTGGTCAAGACTTTCAGGATCCTCAGATACTTACATACTTACAAATGTCAATTTAGTCTTTTTTTTAGGGTTTGGGAAGTGGAAGATGTGCTAATTGGCTTAATGAGTTCAGGTTGAATTTTAGGTTGTGTAAATCAAACTGTGTTGTGTTCTTAGTGTCGTTTTCCAATGCCAGTAAAAGTGTTTGTAAAGCTTGGATGTGGCGGGCAGACTGCAGCAGAAGCCTCTCCTCCACACGGAGCATCTGACATCGCTGCCTTAATCATAATGTGCGTCTGACGTATTTCCTAACACAAGCAGTCAGATAGGTGGAGATTAATCCCTGCCGTAGCTAAACGGGGATAATGAATTGGCAGAAGCGGACTCATTCCAAACAGAAGGACTTGGGGCTCGACCCACTTCTTTGACTCCTCCTGTTTTTCCCCCCCCTGCTGCAGGGAGCCGGACGCTGCGCGGGTTCGATTCCCGACAGGAGCCCGTCTCATCGTCTCACGTCTTTTTTTTTTCTGCGCGTCTCTCCTCCTGACCTTTGGGCTCTTCCTCGCCCTTCTCTGATCCTCATGTCGTTTCACGAATCACTGATCTTCCCGTCTCAGAAACCGGCCGCAGGAATGTGAGCCCCGAGAGTTTGGCGCTTCTGCGCATCGCCACACGCG
Organism: Psettodes erumei; assembly: GCA_016785225.1. Taxonomy (NCBI): domain Eukaryota; kingdom Metazoa; phylum Chordata; class Actinopteri; order Pleuronectiformes; family Psettodidae; genus Psettodes; species Psettodes erumei. The sequence continues at coordinate 1,392,053 of JAFBJZ010000779.1, read as the reverse complement.
TGCGGGCAGGACAGACGAGTCGCCACGTCCTGAACCACGTTGTGGATCGGGTTTTTAATTCGGAAGTGATTTGCAAATCAGTTTCTTCACAGATACAGAGCTCTTGAGTTTTAATAGTGTTCCCCTTCACTGTACAAGGCTAGAAAAAGTTCACAGCAACAGCACACAAACATACAAAATAGTTTTACCAAATTCAGTTTGTTTGTTTTTTTTCTGCTTTTTCTTTCTTGTTAAATACATCTTATCTCTAACCCTGGTGCGATGCCCAACCATAGCAAAAAATTGATTTCAAGTCAAATGTATACAATCTTATTTACACAAACATTTGATCAAAGTGCATTGAAGAGAGTCCTGATTGACGGTCATGTCTCTGAGGGATGATAAGTAAATATGTACAGTGTTTACAAATGCTGTAACCATGGTGATCCTTACACAGCTTCTACAATTAATAATAATAATAATAATAATAATGATAATCACTGACTGACGGCTTGTAAAAAGGAGCTTCAGGAGGTACTGTAGAAACAGAAACATAAAAATAACAATAACAAATAACGGAAAACTTACATTTCTTACATTTTTTGGATATAACTGCCCAAAACATGATCGCACATAAATAGCGTGAGGCCTGTTGGATAAGACGAGGCGAGAAATCGAGTTTGGACCAAGCTTTTCCCGGGAATGCCCCCTTTCCGAAATGAGCCACGACCCCTGGAAGTCTCCCGCCATCTGTAAACGCGCGGCGTCGGATATACGGCAGAGATCTCTCGTTTCAGATCCTGTCCGGCAGAGTGGATCTGTTTGGTGAGAGAAATGCTGCGTGCTCCTGTCAGCTTGTCCACTTCAGTCTGAACAAGGAAAGCCCCGAACAGTGGATATTCCCCCGCGTTAGTCTCTCATCTGTAGTGAAAAGATGGCCGTTGGACTCCTTTAAGAGCGCGGGGCAAAAATAGGATATTGTCATAGGCCCGGAAATAAAGAGGGAAAAAAAAAACTCCCCCCAAAAAAATCCATAACACTTTGGACGCACTGAGTGAAAACGGTTATGACACATAATTGGTTTTTAGTATTCACATAAGTAACATTTCCTCCAGGTCATCCTCACCACGGACAATGACATATAATGCACTTCAGAAGGCATGTGGTCGTACTCATTAAGGGCTGCTGCTGCTACAGACAACCGTCGGCATGGGGACGAGGAGGCGCCATGCAACGCTACGGGCTGCCGTAAAAAAAACCAAACAGACAGACAGACAGAGGAAAAAAATGGCCACCCCCCTGGACGATCAGGACAAATCGTCCTCTGTGCTCACTATCGAAATCTGGAGACAGAGACAGAGAGGGAGGGGGAGGGGGAGGAGAGGGAGAGAATTGGCTTTAATTGAATGTTATTTGTTGTGTGTTCCAGATGAGGCACGGGGGAAACAGCTGGGCTGCGTTCACAGTTAATAAACACGCTGCATCTTTTATATCCATCTATCCGCTGCAGCTGCGAGGGTGACGGCAGGGGTTTGCGTGCGTCTTGTTCGTGACCCCGGCCGCGTATAGGTTAATCTGCTTAATCTGCGTACGGATTACCGCGGGCTGCGAGGTCGGGGTGAGTTTAGAGGTCGTTAACCTGCGGTCTGATTGGAGCTGCATGGCTGCTCAGCAGCACATTGTTCTGTGTTGTTAATTCAACAATGTTTAATTGATCTCCTCCTGAGTTTAGGGCGACGCGTTTTAACGGCGTACACCGATGAGCGCGTCTTTTCGCCTCGCCGTGCCCTTCGGCTCCGTATTTAACTCACCGCCGGGTAGGTGTGTCCCACGTTGGCGCCGTGCCGGGTGATGTCGATGTTGAGGTCTTCCTCCGTGGTCTTCAGGTAGACGGGGTTGTCGAAGTTCATGCTCTTCTGGTTCTTTAGCTGCCAGTTTCTCCACATCAGGTAGCCGCCGGCCGCCGCCATCGCCAGCAGCACTGAGCAGAGCGACACATGGGCATAGACAGCGTTAACTTTCGCCTTCGGGAGTGCGCCTGGATCTTTTTTTCCATGAATAAAATTTGACTGCAAACATGGAACTGTGGGTAAGTATCAGCTACACTTACAAATTACTGTTTTAATTAAATGTAAGCATACAGAGTGCGCGAATGATTGATTTTAGACAGAAAGGACTATTTTGATTTAACTAAGCCGTGACCTATGCATGCATTGGGCTTGTTGTGTGCATTAGTGTGTGTGTGTGTGTGTGTGTGTGTGCGTGTTACTTCTACTCACAGACGGGCAGGATGGCCCAGGCGGCAGCAGACCCTCTGGCCGTGGAGTTCACCTGGATCGACGTGCTCACGTTGGCTTCTGGAAAACAAATTTAAAAAAAACAACAAAAAAACAAATTTAAATGATTACTGATAACCAAATAAACCAAAACAACACACTGAGCAGACGATAAACAGAGTCACCGGATGTAAAAGTTACGCCGCGGCGCACACGGCCGGGAGCAGCTGCTGGCCGCGGGCGCCTGCGTGACGCCGCAAGTTGCCGGCCACACGCCCAAACTGACTTGCCACATTCCAAAGGCCTTTGTGTTAACGGCTCCCTGGCCGTAAAAAAAAAAAAAAAGAGCCAATCTGTTAAATTCCTGAAGGAGGACAAACAGGGTCACAAGGGTCACCGGCATACACAGGAATACGATTAATTAGCACGTTCAGACCAGAATTATCAGCCTAACGTCATTCAGAGCAGAGTCAAACTGCTGACTGTCCTCTCTAATAAAAGATGAACGACGCTCACTAAACCTGAAAAACTGAGATCACACAACAAGACTCTTCATCTCCCTTTCCTACAACACTCACACACTGATAGCCACGAGTGGAAGTGGCACCGGTTGTTTTTTCACTTCCCCGTTGGCGCCATTAGGTGCTGCTCCTGAGCTAACGCTCGCCCGCCCGTGCAGAGCTGCGGTTTAACGTCCGGGAAGCTACCGTGGCGGCAGGGAGGAGTGACGGGCAGCGACATTACGGCCTGAGCTCGATCGAGGGTCAAACTAACTCAATACAAGTCGTGAGACCCGGCGAGTTAATCAATCGCATTTGACAACTTGTGATCGTGGTTACAATGTGGCCCAATCCACGTGAACTTTGTTTTGTTTTTTTTTGCAAATACGTGCAAATCAACTTCTGAAGCATTTTGTTATCAAAAGCAAAAGAAAAGTGGACAGAACAGAGGAATTGCCCTTTAAACAGTCCAGATCATGTGTTATGAATGAAGTGCTTGCCTTAAATCAGTTATCTGAAACACACGTGGATGTGCGTCACGACCCAACAACGCACACCCAAGCACAGCCAGGAGCCGTCATTACTGACGCAGGTCGACAGGAAAGATGGTAGAAAGAAAGGGCCACAAAGGACAAGAGAGTTCATGTTGGCAGGGCAAGAAAAAAAAGTTCGGAAAAAGTTCTGAAGCAGCACTGCAACTGTGCAGAGACGGACGTCCGACGATTAAAGCACAGCACAAAAAGCCTCCTGACTCCATGTTGACTGTTTTCAGCAAAGCGCAGCAGAAACAGGCAGCGGAGCGGGCGGCGGCTGATGGCTTTACCTGAGGGCGGCTGTATTAGCGCTTTCCCATCATCCTTTGAGGGACCTTTGGTCGTAGGGTCTGTCACAGAGAGAGCCGAGAGTCAGGCTTTTGACAGCTCAAACAGAAAAACAAAGAAACCTGTTTTTCGCACACATGCAAGGACCGCGAATCCGAGCCGTCGCCAAGCCCAGAGACGAGACGCTCGGTTTTCTTGCTTTTACATGACAGCTAACATACGGGGGCGAGGCGCGCGCACGAAGTCGGGGGGAATGACGCTCGGAAGCAATTTTACAGGTTGGAAGCTGCGCTATCGATCAGCGCGTCCCTATCGGCAGCTGCGCCAACAGGGGAGGGACAGCCGCGGCAACAATAAAATCCTCACGGGGCTGATCGATGCAGCGGCGCGGCGCTTCTGCGTGTCCGGTTGGAGATGAATTTGCATCGCGCTCGCTGCCAAAGAAAACAGCATTAGGAGAGGTGAACTCTGTGCAGAGCAGATTACACTAGCGCTGAAACGACTGATTGAGTTGTGAGTTAATCAATAGGAAATTATGACAAACACTAACTGGACTGTACGCTGTGGGGGGGGGAAAAAGGGAGGTTTTCCAGGTGATCTGCAACATAACCTGACAAAACTGTTCTCTATGCTTCCAACAACAGTGTGCAGCGTGGAGCGAGTCAGTTTTTTTTTTTGTGTGTATACGTGCGACACAGCAAGAATGCCTTTTTTTGGAGAGGCGTGTATAATTTAGCACACCGAGTCTACCCAAAGGCAGAAAAGCTGCAGCCGCAGGGATGGCGGGCGTTTCGCCCCACCTTCCAGTGGAGCAGGAACACAACCGGTAAACAAAGCCAGCGCCGAAAGACAAATTTAAATAAATTCAGCAAGGGATTGGAAAGGATTTGAGCTCGATTAGAATTACTACTTTAGGACTGAGCTCGGACGAAAAGAACCCCAGCCCTCGACGTAAAACCCTTTAATGGGGCTGACGATGGCCGGTGTCTTAGGAAACAAAGAGCCGAACTAAGTGGAGTCCCAGCAGAGTCGGAAATTCCCCGAAACCTCCTCCATTTCAGCCGGAGATCGTTCATCCTGAAGAAAAACACTCCCCGGGCGCCTCTAAAGACCGTTACATCTATCCCTCTGTGCTCGTTCGGGGGGGTTCGGGCCCCGAGTGAAGAGCGCCGCTTATTACTTACTCTCGCTAACAAGATTAGAGCCGATCAGAGCTGCGGCCGCACAATGCTCTACAGTTCCTGCTCGGTCCAGCTGCGGCGGCTGGAAAATGGGATAAATATGTTCGCTGGAGGTTTACTAAAGAGCAACAAGGCCTTTGGGCTGCGGCCCAGCGAGGAGGAAAGCGGAGGGGCATTCAGCGGGTGACAGGCATCCCCTCTCTGACCCCGCCCACACCATTCTCACTTCTAAATGGTACCAGAACACACAGACAGGCGTGTAAACACGGTGGCGGGAACACACACGCGCACATAAAGACGCTCCGGGCATGCGCGAAATCCCGCGCTCTCAGATGCAAACGCACAAAAAAAAAAAAAAATAATCACATGCTCGGGAACACACCCTGGAAGCTCCTACGCACTTGCACAAGCTTTGCAGGGGTTAAAGCATTCAAGCTGCATAAGAGTGTGCAAAGAAAAAGAAGAAAAAAAAGCACCCGCACACACACACACACACACACACACACACACACACATTTATCTTGGCAGCCTGCGCGGTACATTCAGTCATCACGGCGGCCGTTAAGAGCCCGGGGGCAGTTCCAGATTCCCAAACAGCCTGTGAGGAGGTGAGTCAGGCTGCGGGGTGTGCGCTCATTACGCTGTGGCCGCTACATCTCTGTAAAAGCGGCTGCAGAGCTGGGAGCGGGGGGGCTTCATCTTTTCCCACCGTCTGATCTTAAAGGCGACCCCGGGTTCGGTGAAGTCCGCCCCAGCTGCGCTCCCAAGGTGCCGGCGCGCTCCGGCGCTCTTTCCCGTCATCAACAGTCTCTTCACTTCTTACACAATTTACTTCTGCCGCTTATTTCGCGGGCCGCGTGTGCGCCGTTAGCCTCGCGTCTGCGGGATAATTGCATCTTCCCCCGTCTCTCTGACAGCAGGGTTTTCACCACACCCTTGGAGTGTGGGCTGGGAGGCCGAAGTAAACAAGTCGCCCATTTACCGCCGCCGCACCTCAGACCCCATGAATGTTGAAGACGCGGCGACGGGAAATGTGGCCGAAATAAGGTTATGATAAACACAAGCAGACTGTTGGACAACCCCCACCTCCGGGCAAAGCAGAGCGCTAGCTGCTGCGTGGCGACTCTACATGTGGATCCGTTTAAACCAGCAAACCGAAACAGACGACGGAGGGTCAGTCAAGTCAACCGTGCGTCGCTCTGGGCGGGTAAGCGTTTCCTGCGGCCGCGCCGGAGCCGACGCGCGCGAGCTCGCCCGGCCGAGGAAGTTATTCGTCGTCAACTAAAAGCGTTTCACGTTGCGTTGAGCGAGAGAGCGTCGAGAAGTAAGCCTGCGGTCCGCTTCACGGACAAAACGCGAAGTAGGGAGAAATGCAGCAGCAGCGCCGCGGATAAAAGATGTCAGAGCGGGCGAAGGGGGGGGCCGCGCAATTTGTCGAGAAACGCCGCGAGCGGAGTCTCAGCTCTCGCTTGGAAACGGAGGCGAGTAAAAGACACGTCTTAAAAGGAAAGCCAGCAGTTGTCAGGGAGATGCTCCAGTACTCTGTGTGCGCCAGCGTCTCGCTCTACAGTTCGAGTCCAATTAGGGGAGTATGTGCGCTGAATTCATGTGTCGGGCTCCTATCCGACACCGCTTCGGTGTGAAAAGGCTAATCGGTGGGAGCGCAGAAAGGAGCTGGACGGCTCCAGACAAGAAAAGAAAAAAAAATAAAGAAATAAATAAAATGGAGAAGAGTAGATCAGAGAGGCGACAGCGTTTCCCCAGCAACCTCCTCAAAGAAAAGAAAAAGTTAACGGAGGGCAGGATTGGAGTTGGATTTTTATTTCTCAAAAGCATTCGTTCAAATCCTGCTAAATCTCAGGTCCAACACTGGGGGAAAAAAAATCTGCTCAACCCACAACTCTGAACCAGAACCAAGACCATAGACAAGCACCAAATACACAGCTGAAATTACTGTGGGACGTATAATCACCAATCAAGAGCGCCCAAGACATCACTGACTGATGATGGAGAAGTTTCTCTACTCCGTTAAGATTAAACTCAACAGTTCTGGAGGTAAAAAAAAAAAAAAAAAACAAAAGGTGGGCGCTCACCCTGTCCACTCACTTGTGGATTTATTGTACAACGTATAGAGCTACAATAAATACTTGTACCTTTGTGGCAGCACAAAGCTGTAACAGTACACAAAGCGAGGTCTCTAAACAAATGGTCTGCGCAGTGGGATGCGGAGGAATGCGACTGGCCTTCACAAAGCCGCGACCTCGGCCACGCCTGACACGTTCGGGGTGAGCCGGACCGGCCGCAGGGAGCGCATCCCTGTTTTAGAATACGGCAACATACGGGCGTTGTGAAAAGTGCAGCGCGACAGTGCAAATACAAATAGACCGAGAGCTGCAGCTGGGACGCGGAGGAGGGCGGCGCTGAGGTTCGCCGAGGAGTCCACGAAAACCGGATCACAACGCCGACCGACTCAGCTGTCAGGCTGCTAATGCAAACAGACAGCTGGGTTTGTGGCTGACATGTAGACGGAGCACACACACACACACACACACACACACACACACAAGGAAACATGCTTGAGTGGCTGAGAAGCAGAGGGGAAAAAAAAAGGGAGGGAGCGACAAATCAATGGCAGTTTGAGTCAAAGATTTCGAATGAATTAATTCCGCTTCTTACAATTGATTCTGTGTTTTTGTTTTTTTTGGTTAGAGCCCAGCTCCCTTTGGCCTTTTCTTTTGAATGCATTATTTAAGGAGAGGCACATTTTGGAGAAGCAGACAGGAATGCCATCATCGCCTTCTGAAAGCACAGCAGCACAACACTTCCCCATGATGCATATTCCAGCATTGCTTCTATACACGCTGTAACAATTCTCTATAATGTCATTATAATCTTATAATGTTAATACTCCAACTAAAAAAATACCAAACTTTTTTTTTTTTCATGCGTTTTGAGGGGAAAAATATCCAGTTTCCAGGACTCCCTTCCTTGAGACAGCACGATTCTGGATTAAACTTCAACTGCAGTCATCTCACTCTGGCATGAGATCACCATTTCCTCACAGTTATTCAGGAAACTATTTTTAATGATAATCAAATTGTGTCTGACCTCTAATTGGATGACGGCATTTCCTCGATTCTGAATAATTTCGGCCCCCCCCCCATTTTTTTTTTCTAAATCTTCTGAAGCTTTCGTTCTCAGATTTGTTTTAACATTCGGTCCCCGCTGAGTTTGCGCATGTCATGTTACGGTGCAGCCCCCGTCCTTTGCAGTGGACCTCTCCCCTTCATGCAGCAAAATCCCGCTGAGATTGTATAAAAGCACGGATCAGCACTTTGGTTTAAACGCGACAGTGTCCATGGCCGCTCCGCCGAATCATTTTGAAAGCCGCGGATCGCGAGCAGCGGCCGTTTCTAGCGAATCGCGCGTGAATTTTGCGAGGCCTGCATTATAGAGACATGTCAAAATTAAAGTGCTAGTAAAGAATCGAGGCACATCGTGAACCCCGAACGGATGGAGCGGATCAGCCGCAGCGTGTTGTAGCACGGTGTAGTGCTGTGTTACTCACCGGGTCTGCAGCGCAGGCCGTCGGCAGCCAGCTCCTGTCCCTCGGGACACATGCAGGTGTATTTGGGGGAGTGCTTGTTGATTTGTGGCGCAGGCAGGCACATGTAGCTGCAGCCTCCGTTTTCCCCCTTTTCCGCGCACCAGTTGGTACCTGGCGGAGTCAGCAGCTCTCGTTAGTTTGCCAGGCATATAAGGAAATCTATAAAAGAAAATCTAAGCAATAACTCTCCCAATCACATGGAAGTGTTGCTGGCGTTGTCCTAAAAGATGAACGACAACGCAAACTCCATCTGCAATGACTGCACGATGAGCAGACCTCCAGTCGGGATTGTTTTGTCAAAAAGGAAGAAGCTGGTATGTGGGCACATTTTATTGGCTCCTTCCTTCTATTAATCTCAAGTAGATTATGTCAGAACACCTGGTACCTGAGCCATGTGTAATTACAGTAACTTCTGATGGACATCATCGACACACAGCAGGGGGTTACAGTAAAACAGAGTTTTCAGCACCAGCCCTGCGGATGCTGTGATGTCCGAGGCTGCGGGATTTTCCAGCTCAGCGACCCTTAATGTCCGTCTGTTCCACCTGCCTCTCGTCGTTTGTTTCTTCTTCTTCTTCCATGCCCTCCCACCAGGTTCTTACCCGACAGCTGGATCAGCTCGTGGTAGACTATGATGTCCTGCGGGTCGTTCAGGTTGCTGGCCAGCGTCACCACGTCGGAGCCGGTGAACTTGTTCGCGCCGTAGATGGCTTCGTTTTCGCCGTCGGTCCAGAAGACTCGATCCTGGAGAGAGGAGGGGAAGAGCACAGAAATCAGCACAGACTCCTGCCATTATCATCCTATTACTTCCCACATTAGGTGAATTATCACTCAACAAAAGCAAATGACTAAAGACACAAGATTAGGAAACAGAAAACTGTTAGCCGTTGTTAAACTTCCTTTTGGCTTTAAATGAGCATCTTCGATTTACCCATTGAAAGTTATTGAGTACTGTTGTCATGGTTACATGCAGCCGATTTGAAGTACCCCAACACTTACCTATGTTGCCATGATTTCTACTGCTGTAAACAGCATTATTATTATTAACACCGTTGTTTTCACATGTAACGTGTAGCTGCTTCTTATCGGAGCTGGTTTGAGCTAAGACTGCTGTTCTGAATATCGATATACAAATGGCATGATGCTAAGTGAAGGTCTTGTCATTTCTACGCTGAGATTTCTTACAGTCTGAGGAAAACAAATCTAGGAAGGGCTGCGCCGTGTTTCTGTGCGCGTGGACGAACCCTCGCTTTCAGAGGCGCGATGCAACGGCTGCAGTACCTCAAAGACGGTGAGAGCGAAGGGATGAGCGAGGTAGTCGGAGGACTGCAGCACCTTCTTCCTGTTGTCTCCGTTCAGGTCGACGCTGCAGAGCATGTGCAGCTTAGAGTCGACCCAGTACAACCTGCCTTTGATCAGATCTGGGAGGAAGATGACGCAGACGGAGAGAGAGAGAGAGTGGAGAGGGAGGGAAAAGGTGAGGGAGATGGGAAGAGGGCAAGAAAAAAAAAAACAGGAGGAATAGAATAAGTGCACAAGGAAAGAAAGGTGGAAGTGATACAAGGAAGAAGATGAACAGGGAGCAAAATTAAACCAAAATATTGCACGGTTGAAATAAGACAAGGGAGGGAAAGAGAGAACAGGAGGATGAGAGGGTGAAGAAGGGTACAGAAGATGGATGAAGCATGTAAGGGCAGAGGTAAGGAGGAGGGAAGAAAAATCAATCAATACAACATTTCATTAACAGGGACAAATCAATGGCCTCTCCACGGTGTAGGGGCTGCAAGTACAGGAAGAGAAAGAGACCAAACAAAGAACATTTGATTATATGTTCTGCTCAAGTGTTAAGAGAACAGTGACGGAGGCTTTATTGTCCTCACAGGGCAAATCCTCAGCGATTAACAATTAAGTGCTTAGGTTGCATTTTTCCATTCTCACACTTTCATTTCACCAAGTTCTGTGTAGGTGTTTGGAGTCAATCCCTAAGTAGCTTTTATACAAAACACGAACATAGAGAAAAATACAACTGCAATTTACCTGGTACAGCGTTTTCCAAAATTCGGATTTTGCCTGACTTCACAGGTGGCAGAGGAAAATTTGGACTCACTCGTGTGTGTGTGTGTGTGTGTGTGTGTGTGTGTGTGTGTGTGTGTGTTTGTCTGCGCGTTCCTACCCAGAGTGATTCCGTTCGGCCACTGGATGTCTGTCGCCACCAGAACCTGTCTGTCCACCCCGTTCATGCCGGACTTCTCGATCTTGGCAGGTTCGCCCCAGTCGGACCAGTAGAGAAACCTACAGGGCCGACGCGCACGTGCACACGCATAAACATTCGGAAACGCGCCGCTGTCTGCTGGAGATATTTTGTCATTTTTTCCGCTGGGAATATCCAAACACAGGTTTTTCCACCCACCCGGACAGCGGATCCACAGCGATGGAGGCCGGCTCTTTAAGACCTCTGCTGAACAGAACTTTCTGCTTGGTGCCGTTGAAGTTGGCCACGGAAATGGTTTTGGTGCCGAGATCAGACCAGTACAGGTTCTTATAGATCCAGTCCACGGCGATCCCCACCGGGGTCTGGACGTTGTCTATCACTTTGTTGTGGGGGCCGACCTCCCCTCGTTTGTCCAGCACAGTGCTGCGAGGGCGGAGACAACAGAGATGTCGGTCGAGCAGGAAAAACTGTCACACAGGAAGTGATACACCGGGCCGCCCCTAATATTTCAATATCCAAACCTTCTATTGAAAGGAGATGTAAAACATACATTAGTTCAACTATCACATGGCTAAGACAGTTCCTGCTTCATTTTCCACTAAACAGTATGGGGAAAAGTCTTAACAACAAATCTTGTGTTAAAGTCTAAAAGGTCTGATATATTCAACTCAAGTGGATGTACAGTCTGTATATTATATTTTACTCTATATTTTTTATTCTTTCTATACCTGCATTTCTTATGTGCGACTATTGTGTGACTTGAGGTATGCATTTATGTCTGCACATTTCACTCGCTATACTATATGAGGTTGTGACAAATAAAGATCTCGTGTGATTAAAAAAAAAAGCCTTAGAGCAGCTTTTATGGTTTTATTCATCTTCGCAAATATGAAAATCTACTTGCGCGAACTTGAACGCAACTGTGGAATCAGGTTGTTGATGTGGGCGTGGCAGTGAGCCGGGTGCGGTCTAACCTATAGATGGCCTTCTGGCCCAGGTCAGCCCAGAAGATCGTCTGCTGGTTAAAGTCCGCGTCCAGAGCCACCGTGTTCCTCTGCTGCTCCACTATCTGAGTGTACTCCTTCCTCTCCAGACCCAGGCGCCGGATGTCGCGGCGGTTAGTGAAGAGCAGACAGGGCTCCTTGCCTGAGGTCGGGAGAGAGCGAGAGAGAGATGGAAACGTGTCGTCTATTCAAAATACAGCTCAGGTTCCTCGGCTCCGGCGGCTGATGCTGGGGAGGCAGGTCTTGTTAAATGTTAACGGCAAGCGTTCGGGCGCACAGAATACGTCTGGGCAGGGCAACCCCAACAGCAGAAACTATCATTTATCAGTAAACGGTGCAAATTTGTGACCTTTTTCAAAAGAAGGTTGTGAAGATTATTTAGGTTGTGACAGAAGGGGGGTTTACAGGAGCGTTTGACAAATTCCGGGGAAAAGATTCATTGATTGGCTTTGTCACTGAGCGACAAAGTCTTTTTATTGCGCCTTATCACCAGACTAAAAAGGACGACATGTGCATCTCCAGCTGATCGACACCTCCACAGTGATCTCTGGATCTCAGAGAGAGACAGAGATGAGTGTCAGCATTTGTGATAATTTCCTAAAGATATTTGATGTCCAGCTCGACATGCTGCTGTCACTGAGGGAGGACGACGAGCAGCGTTTGTCTTTCTTTTCCTCGACAGACGTCGGCTGTGATGTAAATCTAGATGGAATTGGTTTTAATATCAGTTATAAGTACTTTCCCTGCTGTGACAAGCCACAATGTCTGCTTTGAAGAAATCTCCCAAATTCTTCTTCAATGAAAATTCAATACAACTTAGGAACCTTTGAGTTTGAGTAACAAATTAGGCCGGCCTGCATGAACAAGGATGCACAGCTGCTTTTCACTAAAATCAGAGCCCAGCGGTTGCAGGGTCATGAGACAAAAAACAAAACAAAACAGTGTGCTGCCAGGCAGTTATTGTTGTTGCAGTGTTGCACAATGAAAAACCATTCCATGACAACCCATTGTTTCCCACGACATTTTGGTTCCTTTTTGTTGTTTTCCAGGATTTTTCCTGGAATGCAACAATACAATGAACCCGCCTTCATGACGGTCTCGAGTTTTTCTTGGAAACTGGTTAACATCTGGCCCACCGTCACTGGGAAACAGGATGGAGAGAATATTAGAAATCAGTTATACAGCTGAGCAGCTCCGCAAGCCTCCGGAGAGCTGAACCAAAGCCTAAAATGTAAAGATGAACAGAGTCAAACAGCCTCACTCTCTGCAGCGCCTCTGAATGATTCAAGGAAACGATTAAAGAAACATGTCTTTGTGGGATATAATTTGACTCTGTTTTGAGGGTTCTTGAGCAGAAACCAAGTAAAATAAGGCTGAGAGAAAAAAACCCCGAAACAGCAGCACTGTGCATCTTTAAGGTCGAGGACGGATGTTGCATTTCGGGGGGGGGGTTTGTCCCCTTCGACTCACCGACGGCCTTGCAGACGCCCGTGGTGGGATCCATCTGGTAGCCGTTGTGGCATTCGCACTTGTATCCCCCCTTCAGGTTGATGCAGATCTGGCTGCAGATGCCGGGGTTCAGACACTCGTTGATGTCTGCGCGTGGAGAGAAGAGAGACGCTTTTCATTTGGGCAATCAGCCTCCGCTACAGGCCGAAAACCTGCCCGACGCGGGTCTATTCAAAACAGACTCTTTTGGAAGGAAATGATGCCTCGTGCTTTTGAAAACAATTACGTTCCTGAAGCAGTCGCACGTTTGCCACCGTGAGCTCGGGACACGCAAAATGAAAATTAAACCTAGATTTAATTGCTGTCGACGTGCTGCCAGAACGCTCCAGAGCAACAAGCCGCTCTCGTCAGAATTAACTGCAAATATACTAATGTTTTCAGGAGTTCACTGGTGATTTTGCATCGGGGGAGCAGATTAAGCGCCGCCGTGCAACCGGCGGGGTTCATTCCAGATGGGATTTTTGCGTTTGAGGCTCGGATTGGCTCAATAACAGAAGTGTCGGCTCAGCGCCTCCTGAGCAGAACCGAGAGAATTTCAGCTTTTAGGAGGAGGGGGAAAAAAAAAAGAAAGAAAAAGATTACAACCCAGCCGATCGCGTTCCACACCGAACCCTCCGGAGGCCAGGAGTGCACGATAAGAACATGTACAGGCTTTAACTGGCACAACCAGCCCAGTGTCGGCCTCACCCTGCCTGCTGGATTAGTGATTTCTTTTTTACAAAAGACATCATATATATATATATATAAAATAAGAAAAGATAAAAATAAGAAAAAAGAATAAGAAAACATCCATCACAGACTGATTTTGGTTTCATTTGGAGTGCTGTCGAGTCTGAAGTTACTGTCACTTTCACGCACCGGAGCTTGATTGCTGCAGAGCAACAAATAATTAACAACGATGAGCTGCTGCGTTTTTTTTTTTTTAGCTGCTGACATAATGACTATTAAATACAAGGTAATACTGAGACTGAACCGGGCTCATTAACTCACACACTCGGCAATAATCAAATGCACTGACAACCTGTCGGAAACAGGCGGGGGGGTCAGTGTGGGATGAGGAGGCCTGCGTGACTCAACTCTTTTGTTTACCTCAGGCCGCGAGAGCCCTGACAAGTCTCCAGTGACTTCACGTGCCTCTAATGTGACCTACCTCCGCAGGTCTTGTGGTCGATGAGCTGCAGGCCAGGCGTGCAGTCGCACTCGAAGCCGATCACCATGTCTTTGCAGATGTGAGAGCAGCCGCCGTTGTTCAGGAGGCACTCGTTCAGGTCTGAAGGGACGCGAGGGAAACGGGCGGCGGCAGTTTAGGCGAGACAGAAGATACAGAGGTTAGCCTGGACGCTATTGAGGATAGACGTGGTTTGGCAGGTGTCGGGGATCGTGATCATGAAGCTCCACAGCAAAGATTAAACAGTGTGTACAGTTGCTGTCTGTCTGTTCTTCACGGGAGCAACCTGTTTATCTCCACTGACGTTTCCCAGCAGCTGAGCGCAGAGCAGGACTCGCTTTGTTTACCTGATTTTGTGGAATTACAGACCTCGAATTTTTGACAAAGCCATGAGGCTCTTTCCCCCGTGATTCACAAAAGATGCATAATTTCACTCTTTACCATATGCACCTCCTCTAACAAAGCAGGCAGCGCTCAATGCTGGAAAACAGGATTATTTAGTTCAACAGCAACTGCACATTACAGTTCTTTGAAGCATTAAATTGATTATTTATGCGATATGCCAGTCTTTCTCTCCGACTGAACAGTGGCACATTTCGCATGTTTAGTATTCCGATTGTGGAAAGCGCGCTCGGTTTTTGACCGAGTCCTTTGAACCATGAAAGAGAATTATTTAGAACTGGACTGCAGGACACATTAAAGCTGCATGAGGTGGGATTTATGCAGAAATCCACACAGTATCTGCATAAATTAAAGCGCGACAGAGACAAAATGTCACGTCGTTTCACGCTGGTTGCCTTAAAGTCCCTTCTCTCACCGCTGCGTGAGAATGAGAAATCTGGGAAACGTAGATCCAAACAGCTTCATGTCGCTTCTGTGACATATTTCAAATCGACAGACGCAGCTGTAAAAGAAAAAAGATTTTTCGTTTCGAATGACTCACTGCATTCCTTGATGGGCTCGTCACTCCAGTCGGGGCAGTCCCGGGCCTTGTTGCACACTTTGCTCATCTCGATGCACTCCCCGCTGCGACACTTGAACTTCTCCGGCCCGTTACACTGAGTCACTGGGGAGAGACACGGAGGGCCGTAGCTGTCTTCACGCATGCAATACCTCCCCCTCAAACCCACGGCGTGAAGCTGCCGGTGCATCGCTACGTCTGCGGTCTTTATGCTAAGCTGACTTCCTCCTGGATCTATCCTTGTATTGAAGGCCGGGGCTTGTCAGGCTTTTCTTCTCACTCTTGCTAGTAATGCACATTTTCAGAGATGTCACGCTACTCCTAGAAAAAGACACGACTTCCGGATTCCCGCCAGCGAGTGAGACAGTGTAACAGACAACTGCGACTGTGCCGCGCTGCTGCAGACATGTTGTTCATATACGAAATTGTCATACTCGCTACGACTCATACAGATAAGGTTTTCTGTTTAGATAAGCTGTTGCGTTTGGTGAGCTGCGTGAGGGAAAACCTTGAAAATCCAAGTGGTCTCAAACCTCCTTACTCCGAGCTTCGCCGATAAAACTTCCTCACCAGCAGCAGACTGTCTACAGGCAGGTGTGCGAGAAAAACAAAGCAACCGGGAGGCAGATTTTGGTGCATTTACTGTATCTTGTGGTTGAGCACACAAAAGTAAAACGAGGCGTCGCAACAGCCTGAAGCGGATTGAGAAAGCAAACAAACATCCTGCTTTTGTACCTGAGCACCACCTGAAGTACATTCTGATTTCTTTATTCGTTCCAGGTTAAAATACATCTGGGAGAAGACATTTACATGGCCACGGGCTCTACGCTGACAACGCACGCCTGAAGTGGAACATAAAAAACCAAAAAGCGCACGCGAAGAGCTTACCGTTTTTGCAGCTGACTTCATCTGATCCATCGGCGCAGTCTCTGATGCCGTTGCACTGCCGGCTGCCCGGGATGCAGTTCCCGTCATCGCACTTGAACTGATCTGGCCCGCAGGTGCGCACAGCTGCCGAGAACAGACGCACACCTGAGTTACACGCGAGCAGCGCTGAAGCAATTAGTCAAATAGCCGATCAAATTGATGGGATGTGACCGAACGAGCAGTTTTCGCCTTAAAAATTAACTGCTGAATATGTTTGGCTGGAATGACTCGAGCCAACATTTGTGAACGAACCCCTTCGTTTCAACCCTGATCTTTTCTGTGAGGACAGCAGCTGTTTATTTGCATGTTTCAGATGATTTATATCAAGTCATGCGTTGTTTCCATGTCACATCCGAAAAGTCCTCATCTCAAACAAAAGACACCCTGTGTCAGCTGGAGACATTCAGGCCGCTCAGACGTCATAAAAGTATTCCAGCGCGCTGCCATCGGTCTGAAAATCAACTGCTGGAAGTCTAATTTAACGACGGAGCGCGCCGTCTTTAACGTGCGGGCGGTCGGCTGTACGACACGTACGACAGTTGGCCTCGTCGCTGCCGTCCTTGCAGTCGGGGTCTCCGTCGCACCTCCACTTCTTGTGGATGCACTCTCCCGAGCGGCACTGCATCTCGCTGGACGAACACTTGGCCGGCGGCGTCGGGTGGCGGCCGCAACGGGTTGGAGACTCATCTGACTGGTCCTGCGGGAGGGGAGAGATGACCGGGGGGTCTTTCTGGGGGGCTGTTCATACGCAAAGACACGGACACGAAATTTACATCAGAAAAGTGAGCCGACCTCGTACAGGCATACGCACGGACACGAGTGCGTCAGAAAACCGACTCCAGCGGGAGCGCAGGCCTCCGGCGGCTTTACGAAAAACTTTATTTAAACAGGCCATCACTCAAATGATGGTATAACAATATCTACACAGACATATCAACTCACTGTAAGGCTATCTAAGGACTTCATAGTACAATCTCAGCCATATCAAGACTTCTGTGAAGTAAAGAGCAAACCAGTCCACACCGTTTGACAGGTGCCCCGCGGGACAGGCGGTGGCGGAGTGCCGAGGACCGCTATATTTAGCGTTAAAACTACGCAATCAGACAGAATGGGATCAAGAGGAGCGGCGCGAAAGAGTTTCTCACCCTTTCATCATCCGAGGACGTCACTGACTCACGCGGGAGCGGATTAATGGAGCGCGAGGCCGCGCGTAGCGTGACGCGGGGGCCGGCTGGGCGCGAGAGAGCGCACGACTACCGCCACCTTCTCTTTGAAGGCGGGTTTTTTAAAAAATATTTGCGGGTGTGAACGTTTGCATCAGTATTCCCCTCTCTCTCTCCTGCGAGGCCGTCACGGTGATGAACACGGAGCCAATTAACAGGTCGCGGAGAAACGCTGACATGGTGGAAACGCTGAGCGTTGAGCTTGCCAAACCAGCGCGTGCGTCCCTCTGCGATACTCGTCGGCCCGAGTTCAAAGTCAGGAGAGCGGGACGGGGCCTTATCGCAATTTATCATAGCTCATATTTGTTTTTCCTCCAGCCCCGACCACGGCGTCTGCAGAACTTTCCCTGTGACGCGCGTACTCGATGGACCGGTGTTAAAAATAGACGCCGCACGGAGTTTGCAGTCACGGTGTTTTTGCTGGATTCACACGGCTGTTCAATTTGTTTTGCCCCGTTTATTGTTCACCACTAAAATCCCGCCTGCTTCAGATTTGGTTGTTTCTTCTAAATGTGCCGTCTCGTTTGAAGCGCACTGTGACTTAGAATTTCAAAAAAAAAGTGCTCGACGATAACTCGGACCAGTTTCCAGATCCAGTGCACACAAAACAGGGTGGGGGCCGGGCTCGCTTGTTTTGGCACAACATTTTAACCGCTTGCTGAACACATATCCGCAAAGCCTCCACAAAGCCGCCGCACCCACACACACACACACACACACACACACACACACACACACACACCCAGCAGCAGGCCGCAGATCAATCTTTCTGCCTCATTAATTACAATGCGCTTACGCTCCCTCTATGCGAGAATCTGATTGTTTCAAACCAATATGAAAGTTTAAACATCGCTGAAAGCGTTCGGCGGCTTGTTCTGCATCCAGACGAATAAAGGAGAAAGAAAAGAGCCAGGCTCAGATCAGGTTTAAATCTCTTCTCCACAGTTCTAATGCGGACTAAAAGATTTTAATGAGCGATTACCAAAGTTTAGGCGATTTCACAAATTGGAGCTAGTGAGGATGCCATCTTGCTCTAGTCTAATCAGTAATTAATGTCAACCATCCCATCGGCAACCATCGCCCCGCCGCGTTCGCTTTCTTACGTGGCAGTCGACGTCGTCGTCGCACAGCCAGCTGGCCGGGATGCACGAGGAGTTGCCGCACTGGAATTCGCTGGGGCCGCAGGAGGACGGCGCGCACTCCACCTCGTCCGAGCCGTCGCCGCAGTCGTCCTCGCCGTTGCACACGAAGTTGCGCGAGATGCAGCGGCCGCTGGCGCACGTGAACTCGTTGGGAGCGCAGGTGATGTTACCTGGGAGCGGTCACGGCAGGGGGGGGGGAAGACGTGTTAGGAGAAGTAGTGGGAGGTATTACAACGCCCCCGTGCAGATACGGTTTCCACAAATTGCTGTGGAAAAATCCCGCCTTGACCTCAAACCCATCGGACACGTCCGAGATAAACCCAAATGCTGACTTGGGTCAGTGTCGGACCTCACTAACGCTCTTGTGGCTGACTCATAGCTAATCCCGGCAGCTTGCTGTGGAAAGCCTGAGAGAGATTAGAGGCAGAGGGTTTCTGCCTGACAGCCTGAACGTCACCTTTACGCTACGTAATTAAAGAAATGATCATACCGGATTTATAGAGGACGCGTTGGGACCTTGTTTGGACGTCTCTGCTTCATAAAAACACAACAGTGGCGTTGGGAGATGGGAGCGGCTGAAGGATGAAACCGTATCGGGGGGGCTGAGTGAAAGGCTGTAAGATTGTGATTTACACGGGCCTGTGGCAGCCCGCGACAAGGAGGTGCGTGTCGTCGCCTCCTGAAATCACACACACGGCACTGCGCCTCGGTAAAACACGGCGGCGCGCAGGTCAAGGACGCAGATTTTATGTGAAAGAACAAGACAGCAACGCAGAAAATGTGTCCTCCTCCCCCTCAGCAGCCCATTCCACCCAGCGCTGAGCTCTGCTACTGTAGTATGTGTTATGATCTATATCCAGCGGACAGCTCATCATACTCGAGAGGAAGCAACGGACGCATTCAGTCACTCGTTCATTTTCTGTGACTGGACAACATCTTCCACCAGTGTAAAGGGTGGGAATCCAGGGCCGGTTATTAACCAGGTCAAATCGCCGTCGTTAATCATCTTGCTATGATTAAATTTCCCTCGTTTTAAATCGGGCCGGCATGCGGCAGACTGCCGCGCTGTTTTCCGTCAGAGCCAGTTATCTGCGCTCCTGCAGGGCGAGCGTCGTGCTCCGCGTGAAGGGCTGCTCGTGTGTTTATATTCTACTGTGTTTAGGATAAAAGAGAGGGCCAAACCGTTTACAGGACGTCAGCTGTTACACTTAAAAGTGTAAAATGAAGAAGGAGAAAAGAAAAAAAAGGATGCTTGCATTTCTAAAAGCCACATGGGACACCTGCTGAGATGTGCTGAAACTAAACCCATCTCAGCCTGGTGTCCACGTCCTCTCAAAGACACAGCTGCAGTACATGGGCCCCTGATATTCCCTACTCGCGTCCAACACTACAGAACTGACAGAACGTTTAAATGGAAGCAATCAAAAAAAAAACAAAACAAAGTTCATTCCATCTCGATCAAGTACCAGTCATCAGGCAAGGCGATGCGTCCACCTACCGCAGTTGACCTCGTCCTCTCCGTTGTCGCAGTCCTTCTCTCCGTCGCACTTCCAGAAGACGGGGATGCACTGGGTGGAGCCCGCCCCGCAGCCGAACTCGTTCACGCGGCACGACCGCGTGTCTGCACGGAGAGAAGAGCAAAACCCGCCGTCACCCGCTGTTTTTGTTAAGTCAGGTAAAACGTTAGCGCGGCTCCATTTGTGTAGCTTTTATATTACGGTATGGGCTGTGGGCAATAAGCAGACACAGCCTTCATTTGCATATTTTATGACCTATTAGAGAAGTACAAAACGCGCTTCTTCAGAAATCCATAACCACTTGAGCTGAGGAACGCTGGAGGCCACTTTCTCTAAAGGTCTGATGATAATATCTAATAATAACAACAATATTTACTATATTCCAGGAGCATGTGCTTCCACAATTACATTTTTTTTTAAGATCAGGTGATAAATGTACATCATTAGAGACGTTTGGGGTCATACCGTGCAGATTTCTTTCTTTGTGCGCTCCAGGTGGATAAAAATACAACTCAGCATCACTGCATCATTGAGAACCACTTCCTAAACTCGTACGTATTCACCCGGCAGCGCGCAGCTTCAGCCGCGAGACCCTGCCAGCGTCCGGCGCGGAGGCAGATAAGACGGGACCGCGCTGCGATAAGAGCTGCTGAGTGCAGCAGGAGCTGAAGGTGACTTCAGATCTGGCTCCCGCGCGTCCCCCGTCCGTGAATTATTGGCTGCGTGGACGCATTTTGTCGTTGATAAGCCGGCCGACAATATCCTGCCACGATGCCCGGTCCGTTTTATTTTTTAGCACGACGACAAAGTCGGCTGTCCGTGCGCAAGGCTCTTTCTTGTTGCAGCTACTTTATTGATCATGTAATGACTTTCTGTGCAAACAGCGGTACAACACCAGAGCTTTGGTACCAATGTTTCATAAAATATGCATTTCCCAAAAAGAAATGTTAAATAATGTCGCCAGTGTAAAATACAGTGTAAGGTTAGATACGTTTACACGTGGAAAAAAAAAATTAAAACTAGGTTTCATTACTTGTCACAAGTAAGGAGCTTCAGTAACATCATATGAAGATATTACAGTACCAGCTTATCCCACTGATTGACAGTGGTGGTGGTGAAACCCCAACAAACGCAGCATTGTGGGGAAAAAAAAAAAAAGGCCGGGAGGACAAAGAACTACTGTTATCTCTCTGGAACACAAATGTACAGACAGTGAGAGTATAAACACAACTCCTAACTTAGTTTGGAGGAGCAAGTTGTGTTTTCGATATTCTGAAAAAAACCCCAATAAAACAGCTTTTGTGCGCATCACTTCCATTATGGCCGCGTGTGTGGTGAGCAGCACCGAGCCCACATTTGTTCCACCTGGACCCGAAGCCGACCGCGGCTCCGAACGCAACTGTACGACAACGGAGTCGCAGCCCAGTCCGTCACAGTGGACGCTGAGCCCGTGGAAACGGATCCAGGACTCCCGCATCCTGGTTGCGGTTTTTGAGAAAGGCCTGTGTGATCAGAAACTGCAGTTCACTTCCTTAATTCAACACCAAACAACCGCAGCACTAGTCCTCCGCACACAGAGGGGAGGGCGTGTGTCTCCGCGCACGCACACACACACGCACACACACTTACTTCAGATTCCACTCCACGCTGCCAAGTCATGTGTAACAGCTGGTCAAACAGTACAGTGATATAACAGCTATAGTCGCTGGGCTGGCCCGCACGTACACCGCTGCAGCTATGACTGGAACTTAACACAAACTCTTAAAACACGCACGCACGCAACACTGGCTACAAACTGGAATCCATTAAGACCTTCAGTTGACCCACACACACACACACACACACACACACACACACACACACAGAGGTTGAGCCATCTGTGTGAGCACAATGTCACCCAGTCTAAAGAGGGAAAGTTCAAACGGCACGGGACACTTCACCGATGCAGAGCTTCAAAAACAGGAATCCATGAACTATTAAGTTCATCGTTTCTGGGAACAAGAGAAATAATTACTGTAATGAAAATCTGACAACAGAAAAAAAGTGGGATTGTTGGCCAGAAATCTACATGTGGTTTTACACTAGATATAAATAAATGAAACCATTTATTTCACCAGCATTCCGACCAGTGTTTTTTTTTTTAATGTGCAGGGTTATTTTCCCAACAACAAGCACGCAACAAAGCTGCTTCTCTTAAGATCAACTCCCCCGCCCAGGCATACTGACAGTTGGGAGTGAATCAACTGAATCAGCTCGGCCCGGCTCGCCTCAGTCCTGGGGGAAAGTCCCGCTTTGTGGAGCCGCAAACTGTTGTGTACTTGCTCAACTGGTACAGACGTATTAGTTTAACGAATAAAGGTCACTTTGTGTCAGAGGAACGTTGGATGGGACCAGGAAATGCCTCCACGAGGTTTGTGTTGATGCAGGCCCGGGATGATTAAAAGCTCCATCTGTCAATTACTGCAACCCCATTTTCCGATCCATTCTTCAGGCTTATCCAGCATTTTCGCACCTTACCCACTTTCTCGGGACGGCCTTGGCAGCGCCGCACAGCCAACAGCTTTGAATAACCGGTGTTTCGACAACTCCCCGAACGGCATCGCTCTGGTTCTGGCAGCGAGCCCCGCGGATCCCCATCCAAGAGAGCAGCGGGGAATCGCCCCGGCTGCGAGACGGCGCGTCGCCGTCTTGCTTTTGTCTCGCGACGCCCTGCCTGCCGTGTTGACACACAGCGCTGGGAGAACTCCGAGTCCGGCCCCCGTCGCAGCCCCCCCCCCCCCCCCCGGCAAATATATCCCTTCTCAAACACGGAGTCGTGGAGCGCTGATAACTCTCAGCCTGGACTTCAGATTCAGCGTCTGGTTCAGCGACGGGTCGTGCCGTTTCTCTACTTGTTGGCTGCCGTTCCTTTTCAGCCCGTCCTCTTTTTTTCTGTTAGACCTCACTTTAAAGTCTCACAGAAGTCCTGCTTCTTCACATCACGGGGAAAAAACAAATTGCGTGACATTCTGTTCTAGTTTGTTTATATTTTAACTGGCCGGAGCGGGTCAGCGGCGGCAACGGACCCGAGGTTCAGTGCTCAGGTACGGTACCGTGGCTGAAATACACTTTATCTCTGTTCAGCGGATTCTCAAAAAGCCGTTGAAGCGTTGAGGATGATTGGAGGAAACATCAAAACGACAAGTGCTGGCTGAAGCGCCTTCATCTCTCCTCCGACTGTTTACCTCCGCGCGCGAGAAGACGCCGGAGTCCATTTGTCTCCACGACCGACGAGAGACTCTCATTAGCCATTTCAGTTCGCTCCCCTTCACCGCTCGTCTCTTCTGATTCCCACGGCACTTCGCCTTCGTGCCATTTAAAGCTCAGCAGCTCTCTGCGCTTCCATTTAAAAAACAGCTAATGTATTCGACTCGCGCTGCCGCCAAACGTCTCGCTGAATTTCCGCGGCGGCGCGAGATGCCGTTGAACAGAGGAAAGCCTCCGCAACACGCCGGGGGTTAAAAATTCCATTTGTGTTCAAAGAGTAAAATCAACCACGTGTCTTAAACCGTTTGCGGCCTCACGGACATTTTCACAACATAGTGTCTGAGTGACAGAAGAAGTATTCAGAACCCCAACTGAGGTGCAAATACTACCGCACAAAAGTACTGCAGTATAAGTTGTGAGCAAACATTTGTTACAACTCGTACTGGTGGTTTAGTAGCTGCTTTAAGCTCAGCTGAGCTGCAGCACAGGCCAAATGTGTGTTTATACACACACACACACGTATATATATTAAACAATGTGGAAGAAAAAAGACGTGTGTGTGTGTGTTCTATGGACTATGCCAAAAGAGGCGGGCTGACTACTGTATAAAGGCTTGCTGTATCTGTCAATACAAAACAATTACAGAACAGAAACCATTAGCCTACATTTGACTCGCTATCGTATTTGCCACAAACCAGCCGCACGAGCGGGTGAGGCTGGACTTTTTTGGGGTCAGGTTTGTGCTGGCTGTTTCTTGCTCGAGCCTGGACCCGTTAAACGCCGACCGACATCATCCGGGGACACCGGGGGTTTCACGCGCGCGATGTTCGCGCGTGGCGCCGTTCTCTCAGGTGGCAGATACGGCGGGAAAAGTAATCGGTCACGCAGCGCGCGACGCTAAAACGTGTGCCGACTGCGTGCGTCACAGCTACAAAACCAGGTTACGAAAGCGTTTCCACACATTCCCGCACGACGTCGGTTTTGGAGGTTAAATATTTGAACCTTGAGCTCCGTGGTTAAAAAAACTCTCGGTGCCCTGGATGGCGTGTTCCTCCGTTACCACGGCAACAATACTTTTGTACCTCCATCAGAAGAAGCTGGCGGCTAAAAAGCAACGCATTCGAAACTTAAGCAGTTTGAATACACTTTTTTTTTTAAAGGCAATTCAAGGTTGGCCTTGAAAGAATTTGATAGCTGCATGTTTTAAAAATAGGTTGTACAGCTGGCTGAGTTCTGGATGTTGCTTTGACATCACAAACAATAACCGTAACCAGCATACAGTATCCAAGCTAAATATTAACTTTACCTCTCTCAAGCACGTTTCTGGTCTCATCTACTCTCACGCTGCGAGTTTTTACTGTGCACTGAAATTTAAATGACGTGGAAATCAACATAAAACCCCAAAGTTCATCTTGCCAAGCAGAAATGCAAACTGTAATTGTAATGTAATTCTGGTTGTCCTTCAAAAGTAAATGAGAGCTGAACCAAGTGCCAAATAAAGACGGCTCCATCAACACATCCCCGCAACCAGATCTGAAAAAAGCGACAGGCGAGAGGGGAAGGCTTTTACTCACGGCAGATTTCGAGGCTCTCGTCCGACCCGTCCTCGCAGTCGGGCTCCCCATCGCACTGCCACCTCTTCGGGACACACTGGCCGTTGTGACACACAAAGTCCACCTCTGCACAAGTCTTTTTGACTGGAGAGGGAGAGAGAGAGGAGGTGGATTCGTTATGGAGAGAAGAGGAGAGAGACACACACACACACACAAAGGCTTCACGTTCTTCAATGAAACATCTCGCATTAAAGGAAAGAGAAGCGCTAGCTGGAAGAGAGAAGGCAGAGACCAAAGCCATCCCGGCACACCTCATGAATATGGAGCGCACTGCATCCAACCCAAGCCCCCCCCCGCATCCCCTTTTCCTCTGAAAGAGCCTTGGAAAGTATCCTCTGGAGATTTGGCTGCTGCGTTTATTTTCCATCGGAAGGAGGAAGATGGCAAGAAAAAAAAAAAGAAGAAAAGAAAAGAAACGCGCCTCAAAAGATGAAGTGAAATCACAGGTGAAGAAGAGAAAACTCCGCTCTTGAACATTAAGTAGAACGCTTTTGCTGGGAACGGGACACGGGGACGACCTCTATAAGCCACTGGACACTTCCAGGCGGGGCTGAACCATGTAAGAAAAATATCAAATACATAACTGCCATTTCTCTGACCAAGATTTAGATTTAAAGGTTGAAAAAGTTGCAATTTCAAAGAAAACTTCTATAACTGGATAAGACATTGTTAAACATTGAATATTAGTAGTCATAATATTCTAAATTGCCTTTGTACTATACTGTACATAGTGGGCCAGCTATGGTAATAATGACAAACTGCTTTTGTGTTGTGTAGATTTTGTTTTCAGACAAAATAAGCCTAAAAGGAAGACGCGGCTAACGTTTTGTTACCAACTGACGATCCCTAAAGCAGCACTTCAACACTATGACCATTCTAATCCCTAAAAAAAAAAAAAAATGAAACGACATCTATTTAGAACCTCTTTTACAGGTCAGACATGTAGACATACAAGCTGTGAGCAGCTAGCCAGAGACTAAACGCTCCGCAGACGTACTTTAAAGCGAGACGGAGAACATGTGGGAAGTGTACGTTTTCTGCTTTCCTATCCCTTTAATCATGTGGCGCCCCCTGAGATTTCTCTTACGGCCCCCTGGAGGACTGCCAAACACTAACGCCGCTCAGTTTCAAAGTCCGCCACGATGAGCTGCTTCCTCGCACCCACTCCCAGGGGTTAACGTTAAAGTTTTATTGAAACGACGTGAAGTTTAACACCTATCCAGTCGCGACGACCGCCAAGCTCACCTGCCAGCTTCCTGTCCCGCAATGACCATTAATTAATTACAGCCGAGTCAACGTGCCGATGCATAACTTAGAAGAAACCCATCCCCAGGTTATGTTGTTCAAATCAATAGAAGAAGACAAAAACAAATGATGTGGAGATGAAGGGAAACCTTGGTTAAGAAAATCAGAGAAAGTTCTCTTGAAGGACTGTCAAGTAAAAAGATGATGGGATGTTTTAAGAGTTTTAATGGAACAACCGCTAACGTGATCACAAACCTGTCGAGCTTCTTGCTCACTCGGGGCTCCAGCGTATCCTTGAGGCCTTTCCTCACTCCCTCTGACCAGAATACAAATATTGCCCTTTTTGGATTCTCGTCGCTCCCGTGGCAGGCCTGGGTTCTGCCTGGGCCTTAAAGTTAAAAACGGCTCTGACCTTCCGCTGACTGAACAACAGCCATCCAAAAGCACGACAGTGTCAGCGTCTGACTGCACCGCTCCCGTTGGGATTGGCTGCAAGGTCAACGCCCTCCACGTTTGATGAATTTAGAGCAATGTGCGTCGCCGTCATTACAACGCCCCTCCTCTTATTTTCATATTATCTGACACTTTTAATGTGACTGACGGAAGAGAAATCGCATTAAAAGCCTTCCAGCAGCTTAATGGGCATAAACGCTACCATTTGTGCTGCGCTTTTATTTTGAAACGTGTTTTATTGCAGCAGCGCCCGTGAAAACGCACATTAAACTGGCTTTTTCCTGCAGGACAACCTGCTTATTTATATCTTGGGGGGGGGTTCTGGTGATGAGGACCCTTCTATAAGCACCTACCGTGTGATCATCTGTTCTCTTTCTCCACCTCCCTCCCTCCCTCCCTCCGGTCCTCTCCTGCACTCTGTTCTTTCATGTGTTCCTCCCTCCCTCCCTCGCTCGCAGTATCATATGACCCAGATAGATGAGCGACAAAGGCAAATGGAGGAAGACGATATGAAATTTATCGCACGCGCGCACACACGCTTCTGCCGTATCCATATTTGGCTCTGCTCTATCCGCCATCGTCCCCCCTCACCGGGTCATTCTGCACACCAAGGGATGCTGGGAAGGTTTATGACCCAGGCTGGAACGTGACATCTGCCATGTAACGTCCTCGTGAGCCAACGGGAGATCATCATCTCGTCTGTGCTGTCTGCGGCCACAACAGTACGGCACAGCGTGTTCTGTTTGGCTGTGCATGCATAATGGATGACATCAGTAATGGATGTGCGTGCGGCGCACTAACGTATGATTTAACGCAGAGACGCTAAATCCACGCGCAGTTTTTGGTTCCTGAGAGAATCGCCTCCCATCAAAATTCACTGCCGCTTCGTCTTTTGCGCGACGCCGCGGGTGAGGACCGAAAGGATCTTGAAGGGTCGAGAAAAGCAACGCATCACCTTGCAGTTGCTCACTTCATGGATGGGGAAAACATAATCAATGGATTTGCTGCCAAGTGAGATAAATGTCATTTGTAGTCCTGCATGTCCTACTGCAGAGTCGTTCGTCCCGGGAATAAATGCTGATTGTACTTATGCTTTCCCACTGAAGACGAAGGCCACATGATAAGTGTGTGTGTGTGTGTGGGGGGGGGGGGGGGTTGTCCAGTGTGAAAGGGGCTAAAAGCGTTCATTTTGGCAAGAAAACGGCTTCATCGCAACCACGGCGGACTGTCTACTCCCCCGCTCTCCAGCTACAGGAGCTTCTGGATAAACAGCCCATTTCCAGCCCACATGCTGCACAGGACCAGTGGGACCTGACACTCACGGAGAGAGAGAGAAAAAAAAAAAAAAAGATACATCACTTTTCATTAAAAGGATAAAAAAGTGATGTGTAACTGTCTGGTGAGGGAACAAGAAGTTCTGAACTTCAGTGGATGTTAAACGTGCAGACCCGAGTGTTCTACAGGAGAGTCTAAATTCCTACCATATAATTACAGTAAGCTACATTTGGAAGCAATCAACCTCCCGACGTTTCGCCGACTGCGCGGAGCTGTCCTCGCGTTCGGCCACTCACCGCAGGAGTTCTCGTCGCTGCCGTCGGTGCAGTCCTCGTCTCCGTCGCACTGCCAGATGGACGGGATGCAGCGGCCGTTTCCGCACTGGAACTGGCTGGCCTCACATTCTGTCTTCGTACCTGCGCGGGACGAAAGGCACGGGCATGAGGAAACGCCATCGTTCGCTTTAGACGGCAATCACATTTCTGAAAACTAACTGAGCAGCTCCACGTGTTGGATCTCTACAGAAAGTCTGACTTCTTCAAGCAGCCGGGCAGAAAAACCTTCCTTAAATGCACCGTTTGAGCACCAACACACACACACACACACACAGCTGAAGATGAAGCGGCATCAATATTTTAGCAGCGAGCAAAAACTTCAGCTTCCTGAAAGCGGACGCATCCATTCAACTGTCGTCTGGCGTGCATCTGATGAAGAAACACAGCGAACAGACAGGTAACAGAAAAACACGAATGCAAGGAATCATTCCAGCTGTTCATTCTCCAAGTGAAATCACAAAACCGAAATGTTAGTTTCAACCTTTGAAAAAGAACGACTTCCCGCTTTAGATTTTCTAAAACGACCGTAAAGCAAATAGCTTTGGGGTTTCAACTATTGTTTGGACCAGACGGGACCTACAGCAGACATGGAGGACGTTACCTTTATTAGAGAGACGAATGTCGCTGAAAGAAGCAGAACAAAACCTGGCCCACACTGACATTTCTTTCCCCTTCAACGCGAGAAAAGCTGGGTTCCCAGACTGCGTACCAGAAAGCAGCCCGCGCATCGCGGCGTGCCGCCTGCCGCACGGGAGACAGCGACGACTCCGGGTCTTAAAATAACGCCGGCTGACCTTAACGCCCGCTTTAGTCTGGACGGTGCGTCTGTCCAGGTGGGGGAAATGGAGCACACGAAAAATAAAAAAAAAAAAAAAAAAGAAATGAGCGAAGCCCGGGAGAGGTCACAGTTCCAGCTGAGTCACTTTTGCCTGTTCAAACTTTTAAAGGAAAACTTGAGGAAACTACTCAAAGTGGGCCAGCTGCTCCTTGAGGGACGCATCTGATCTGATCTGTAGCAGCAACGCGTGACTGGAGGCCGAGGACCTTGCATCATATCGACACCGACCTTCGGTGAAACGGTAACGTCACGCGCCTGGCAGCCAATTAATCACCACGTGTTTAATCGAGCTAAAAACACGCAGACAATCGCCAGCCTTTCAAACGTGGGGATTTGCGGCTCTTCTCGGCAGGAGAGGCCTCTTGTGTTGATCAAAAACAAAATCACCTTAGGAACCGAGAGAACCGCGTGGCTTCCCCCAAGAAACCGATGTAAAAGGAGATTAGTCACGACGGCCTCTCGTTGTACAGTGCTCAGGAATTGTAATGAAGTGCCGCCTGTTGTTGAAGGTCCTCGCACAAAAACATTTCAACAAAATTCTTTTTGCAAAGCACCTTTATTGTGTGGGGTCATTTTTTTTAACTACTTTTAAAAATATGTACTAGTGAATTAAATCTGATGGGAAGATAGGAAGAAACCAACAGAAAAGTTGTGCAAAAAAAAAAAAAAATCTACAGAGATGCTGAACAAATGATCCCCTGCAGACGTCCACGCACAACACACTGTACTTACACTGTACGCTGACCTTCATCCGCAAGTCAGTCAGCACAATCAACGCATAAAGGGTACGGCGCCTGCATTTTAATCTGAGCACATCGACCCATCCGACGAGTAACGCACCAGCGCACCAGCGCACCAGCGTCACGTGACCCGGGAGGATCCAGCCAAGCATTAGGAGGCATCAAAACTCAACGGGGCCCGTGGAACACGGCTGCAGTTACCCAGCCACGCACGCGTCGGCTGCAGAGAGGGTAGCAGGGGGAGACGGGGCCGCTGCGGCCCGACGTCGGGCGAGAGGCGGGGTCTGGAGGGTTGTTGGTTTTGTTTTGAAGATTTTTTTTTTTTTTTTTCAAATAAAATGGCATAAAAATAGAGTTGCTGACAAACGCCAGGAGTCCAGGGCGCCATCTCCCAACTGCAACTTCCTCTTTAGTTTTTGATGAGCGTGACAGAAACCACCCCCCCCAAGCTAATTCTGGATAACATTCCGGTTTGGGCCAGTGGATGACGCCATCGACCCATCACATGGAAACAAACAGTAATAGCATTGTGAGACAGAGCACAGACTTATCTATGAAGATTCTCAGCCATCCAGGTCACGGTCAAGGTTGAAGAGTTCTGTTAAGCAACTGGACGCGAGCAGCTTTCGGACGAGAGGCGAAACGCCTTCTAGAAAATTTTCACGTCCAGTTGCCCAACGGAACTCTTCAACCGCAGAACGCTGGGACAAAGAGGGGTCACGCATCTTTAAACACGTCAGAGAAGGCATGGAATGTCTCACATCTTCCTCCTTTTTTTTTTTTTTTTTGTAAACTGGTTCTTAATGACGTGGGCATTTCCTGCAAAAAGAAGAAACGCTGAAATGAGTCGAGGAACGCCGTCATTTCCCGTTGTCCAACTCCACGGGCAAGAAAGCGCTTCGCTTGAAACGAAACTGGATGCAGCGCTCGGAGAGACGCGCCGCCGTGCCGCTGACATGTTGCCAACGTGGAACGTTAACTGATGTAGAGCTTTGCAAGCTTTTGATCCACGCAGCCCACTGTGGATGTAAGCTGGGCCTCGTCCAGCACCCAGTTATGACTGTGAGGTGAATTAGGCTTTTCACACACACAGCGGGCAAAGTGAAACGTTTGATATCTCTTGTCATTTTGAGGAATAATAAAAAATAAAAAGTTTGCTGCGGTGCCAAAAATATTAGGAAGCAGTCCCATGCTGTAAACAAGGAATCTGCATTTCAAATTAACAATTTCCACCAAGGAAAACATGGAAAGCCTTTATCCTAAAAAAAACAAAAAAAAAAAAACTTTCAACGTTATAGATTTATCACTCCAAAGATTGGCTGCAGGTTTCAGGATGTCCAACTACTGCATCCGATATACAGCATTTTTATGAACAAACAACATCCAAGGCTCCTGTGCCACAGAGGGACCCGCTGGCAGTGCCGGTGCAACTGGAACTTCATCAGGTACCACACGCCTGCCCATCAAGTCCACCCTCCTGGACCGGTGTGCGACGGATACAGGTGAGGGGTGTGTTTTTCTATCTGGAGGGAACGGGGAGAGGGCAAAAGAAGGGAGCGCCAAAGCCAGTTTACGTGTTGAGTTCTAAATTGTTACCGGAGGCGGACAAATGGGTTCTGCAAAGCAGCGCTGGATCGATGGTCTGGCAGCGGTTCGTTCATCGCAAGGAAGATGCTGAACAAACGACGCTCATCTGCCAAATATGCAACAAAACCATTTCCACGGAAGCTGGCCAGAAGCGCTCCCGCTCTGTATGATGATTTTAGTTGCCCCCGCAGCTCACGTCTGCATGGAAACCTTCGGATTTTAACTCTGCCGGAGCGATTTCAAACTCGCGTGCAAAAAAGGCAGAAATCCCAACCGAGTTAAGTCAAACAACAACACTGCATTTCTTCAAACGAGGCAGTCGCACACGGCTTTTAACCGTTGCTGAATGAAAATACAAAAAAAAAAAAAAAAAAAATGACATAATGTAGGCTTACATTGTGCAGCCTCGTTCTACAAAGACCCTTAACAAAAGCAGAGCGCCAAGCAACAAAGAAGTGCATTCAACTAGAACCCTGAGAAAAGGCGTTTCAGAACAAACCCTGCAACAAACCGCTGCGCCGAACAATAAGCGATGCGTGGCTGTTTTACGCTTTGCATGCGTGTTGCTTAACACTCGGCGACGCCGACATCAAACGTGAAGTCGGTGGAAGAGGCAAACATCGTGCAAAAAGTGCACTTTGACTGAAGTTGTGAGGAAGCTGTATTTGGAATAAAGGCGGCACACTCCTTTGTCACATCACACCTGGGAAAACTCCCACATAAACTTGGAGGGCGACCGTCAGAGGCGACGTCTTGGTCCTGACTCCAGTACACACACATATAAGCACGGCAAATGTAGAATCCATGGCGGACTTTTCGTATTGGACAATTAAAATCCATTACATGAAGGTCCTGTTCCACGGCTGGTGCATCTCAAAAAAACTTGAGTTTGATGGGAAACGTTCACAAACCAGCAAACGTGGAAGAGCACAAGGTTGCGGCCATGATGTCAGACGATGCTTCAAATATGGACACACACACACACACACACAAAACCGTAGCTCGCAGGGTTCATACGATCACAAACTGTTTCAAGGTGGGCACCCAAGATTAATGTCACCACCTCATTACCTAACAAAATGTAAAATATGGGCACAAACTCCTGGTTACGGTCTAAATAATGACCTGAAGAGAAATATTGCCGAACATTTTGCTGCACAGTGAAGATGACCTTTGACCTCTTGGATACAAAAAGGTCACTGCTTTGTCGTTTTATCCAACCAGACGCTTCTGTGACACCAAAAACATGATGCCTCAGGTCATGGCTCGCTAGTACGCAACGCTGAATTTCCTCTTCGGCCCCAAATCTTACTTGCATCCAGTAGAGAATCAGATTTCCCACGCCCTACATGGTTAATCGCGCGGCTATTCCAGCCACAGTTCGGCGGCAACCTGCATGAAACGAGATCATTTCAGAGCGAGGCAGAAGTGCTCGCGCCAGTCGTCGTCATGGGTTGATGCGCGAGGGTAACGGTTCACCTGGGCAGCAAAAGTCCCGACTCATCGCCTCTGCTCAACTGCTGACGTACCTTTAACAGTGAGGGAGGGAGGGACAGAGCGGAGAGGTTCGACAGCCAGGCCTGGCGCTGAAACTATTGATGGATTATTCACCTGACAGTGGACAGTTTTTCCGTTTGTCACTTCTAAATTGCACGTGCATGTGAATGAATGTTCGTCTCCATACGTGCATACAAAAACAACTTTCTGCAGCTGCCTAGCCGCTCCTTTTTTGCACAAATTTCTTCCGACTGCAGTGGTTTATGAAACATCCAATTGGAAACGATCAATCGGCCAGAACTATGAATCCGTTGACCTTTAGTTAATGTAGCCAATTGAAAAACTGGTGCGGTTTTAAAAGTACTAAAAGTGCGAATTCCAGCAGGAAACCTTGCACTGAACCACACAGAAACCAACAAAAGCCTCGAACGGCGGGCAGACTGAATCTCTGAGTCTAAAACAGCAGCACGGTAAGTGCGAAGTTGCAGGGAGCGACAGATTCCAGTTGTTTGTTGCTTTCAGGGTGCATTCCCTCGGGCTGCTATCCCAGTGTCTCTACAGAAACCCATTGAATTTCTGTCTGGAAAACTGCACACCATGCACTTTGATCCAATCAGCACAATAACAGACGTCTGGAGCGGCCTAAAGTATACGAGCCGCCGCACGAGCGTATCCTCCTTTTCCCCCGCAGTGTCAGACTCGATGTTTTTCAGCTGACGTTTACAGCCTGAACTCTCCACAGCGTTCGCTGCTGCCACGGAGTTAAGCCCGCACTGCTTCGTTCCATCAAAAGTGAGGACAAACGTCCGCATTTCTGCCCCTCTGAAACTCGTTTGCATGCCTTTTTGTTGGTTGTTGTTTCGCCTAAATTAATGCAAGATTTGTTCGTGACGACTGAATAAGGAGGCATGAATTTTGGAGAATTCTGGAAAAAGTGCAAACCTCAAAAATGCCGAGGAAAAACTGTGTGGTGAATCCAGTCCCAGGCAAAAAAAAAGGAGAATAAATACCCTAGTACAGTTCTGTATAATTCAGGGCTCCACTTTCTTCTTAAGTCAAAATATTTTCATGAACAGTCAGAATAACTCTGAAAATACTGAGTTTTGATTTTTCTCAAAATTACTACTTTATCACAAGCCATCGGGATTTAATCTCAAAATATTTTGACCAACGCCATGGACCCCTGTCCAAACAATGGCACGCTGTTAATAATTTGAATACAGACGTGGTGATCAAAGTCAATATTAATGTGAGAAGCCAATTATTTTATACAGCTATTATCTGAAAGCACTGAGCTTGGCGCTCTATTCCACACGAGGATCACCTACTCGCAGCAACCGTGGGGCTGGAGCCGCAGATTCAACAGGCGTGGAGCCACAATGAACCGCCCCCCTTCCCAAAATAGCAGATCATTGTGCGCTCTAGAAATGCTGTCACACAGGAGGTCATGGTGATGCATTTTTCCCCAGTAACAGAAACGGTTGCAGTGTGCTCTCCTCCTCCTTCTGTCCACCACCCCGCCCACTTCAAGAACCAAGCGCACCCCCAAACCCCCACCACCACCCCCCTTACAGCTGAGGATCTGGGTCTAGCATGGTATCACAGTAACCACAGAGGAGAAATTTTAATCAGGCCAGCGCTGATGCTGCTGCTCTCACCGCTATCTAATTTGCGTGACGTCTTGTTTAAATAGGCTCACACAATTCTTGGCCTGTGTGCGCCTGCGTGTGCGTTCGGGTTTTGGTTTGGAGCTGAGAATAAGAGCGAGGTGGCGGCAGTGGTGGGTGGATGCTATCGGTGGGGGGGGTTGTGAGTGCACATTACAAGAACGAGTTTTGACCCCCCCCCCCCCGAGGCCATTTTTCACGGTAGGTGGGAATTCAAGAGACGTAAATCTGTGCGAGACATAACAGAGCTCTCTCTGCCTCTCTGAGCTGTTCTATAATTGAACCTGCATGCAAACTCCTGCTCAAATGATTAGCAGTAATAAAATTAGGCCAAAGTTATGTATGTTTTTTTTTAACGAACCTGAGGCCCGAAAGGAACTTCCTCAAAGTCAGAAGCGAACCCCGACTCAGCACTGTCATACTTTGTAGCCCATCTTCCAAGTACTCTGACATTTCAGTCACTGAACAGCCCATAAAATTAGCTATAGTAATAAACGCAACAGACTGTAAGTCATCTTTTGGAGTTAAAAAAAAAGAGTTGGCAAGTTAAAAGTCTATTTAACCTTCCCGAGACAGACATCTTCAATTTACAACGAATAAAAACCATGTCTTTTCTCACCTATTTCTAAATACATAGCACCACCATCCTGGATCAGGCATAGCCGTCAACATGGACGGCTGATTATTCAAGGCAAATGAAGTTTTGTGTTGAGCAGTCCGTATTTAAAAAAATCATAGGCGTGGGAATTATTGATGTGGTATTGATGAAGTCATTTTACACCATCAAGCTAAAATGCCAAACACTTGCCGGTGGCAGTCTCCGCTGCTGCTACTCCAGTTACGGTCACTTAAGTCTGTAAAGTCAGGGGGGGGAAATGACGTGAGAAGAAAATAGATAACCGGCTGAGAAGATGCAGCAAATCACAGTTGAGTTTGTTCAGAAAGCTCAACAAATCAGGTCATCATCCCGAACTTTTGTATCATCGTTGACTTATTTGGTGCTAATTTAACTAGCGCTCACAATTAGGCGTTCGCCGGGGTCACCTGCGGTCCGTGGCTGGAGGCGCTCACTCCTCTCGCCTCGCGCCCGCGGCTGATGCTAACCCACGGGGACTGCGGTGCGGCTCACTGACCTCCCGTCATCAATCTGATGGCTCCACAGCAATCCACCGTAATCCCCTCCGCTCTCTTTCTTTCTTTCTCCCTGCCTGCCTGCCTGCCTGCCTGCCACCCCTCTCCGTCTGTCGGCTCCCACTTCGGGAATAAATAAATAAATTAGCAAGCTCGCTGGGGTGCTGGTGATAGCGGAGGAGAATCCCACAGCGGAAGTGAATGAGAAATCAGGACACAGGCACAGTTCAAGAAGCAGTCGTTTGTTCGTAAGGAGCTGCGTATTTGATTTTTTTTTTTTTTTTTTGGGGGGGGGGGATTAATTGACTACGGGGCTAATTGGCCATGAATGAGCGTCGACGAGCACACAAACCAAACGGGCCTCCCCCCCTTTTACATTTCATTTCCAGAGACAGTAGATACTCAGCGAAAGCACCTAAGCTAAATCCCCGAATAAAAGAGGCTCGCGCTCACTTATAAATAAATTCAAAGCGCACACGCGAAGCGGCAAACGGCCCGTTGAGAGCCCCGAAAAAAAGACGCTATTTCAGGGGTTTCCTCGTGAAAGAAGCGCAGGGCTGACTAGCCCAAGGTGTAGCCAAGCACGGTCATTCCTTCAAGGAGCAGCCAAGACAGGTGTACACGCTCGGTAGCGCTAGCTAACCTCACCGTACACAGTGCGCGTGTCCCAGAGCCGTCATTCTCGACACACTCCGAAGCACACAACTGAACCAACACACGGACCGTGGGCTCGAGACTTACCGTGAACGTCAATGCAGTGCTGGAGACATATTAGCATCGGCAGCAGAAGAATCCCCGGTGTGGACGTGACCATCTCTCGCCGTGTAACGTGCGGTTTGCTAGCTGAGCGCTTGCGGGCTGCCTCTCTCTGCCCTGCCTGCCTGCCTGCCTTTCTCGATGGCTCGCGCGCTGGCCTGCCTGGTCCTTGATTGTGCCGGTTCACGCGCGAACCACGCACGCATTCATACGTAAACACGCGCGCGCGCACACACGCGGACACGCACGGCCAAGGCAGATAGAAAGCGGCCGCTCGTGCCGAGGCGCTTAAGAGAACCGGTGTCCAGTGAGAATGCGACGTAGGCGGCCGCCGCGCACACACCACGCGCCTTTAGATCGCGCTCGAGCACCACGCGCTTTTCGGGCTCCCGTTCTCTCTCCGCGAGCGGAAATCCATTTCTCAAAAATGTGACGGTAACGAGCGGCCACCCTGACCGATTTGTTAGTGGCGCTCCACGGAGCCCCGGAGCTGAGGAGGTTTTTTTTTTTTTTTCCTCCTTCAGTACGTCTTTGGCACATGGTTAACCCTTCACTACCCGCATGAAAGAATAAATTCATGAAGTACATTATATTAACATACATACAGGACAAAATACAAAGAAATGGCAATAACTATGTATAATGATATTGTCAAGGAATTCTATCTGTACATCCTGGTTATTTATCTGTACATGAATCCATAAAGTTTGTGCATATAACGTATTTAAACAAACTTTAAGTTTGCTTTTTTGCATATGTTTAGATAGATAGCTAGATAGATGTCTATGATTGCCATAACAGTGTGATTCCTTCACCTTCAGCATCAAAGAGGAGTTCATCCATGTGTTGATCGCCTCAAAAGAAAGTCTGTCAACTTTAACCAAACAGCAGCAATATATTCCTACTTTTTAATGCCCCGATTTTCTCTACAACCTGAAATATCCTCAATTTAAAACTGAACTGCGGACTTTTCTGTCCTCTTCATATGTGTTACACTGTATGTAAATGTCTCCTTATAGACACGGCTGATCAGCGGCCACCGTGGCCACAAGTGGTAATTACAGGATAATGGTATTTTCAATTTCCATACATTTCTTAAGATCTAATGACTGAGAGCAAGCTGATCAGGTCTTGTAGGCACATCTTTGTCAGGAAACCTTTGTCTGACATTTGGATTCATTATGAATTGCCACAATTAACTGAAGCTCATGAATTCTAGAATACTGTTTTCATTTTGGTAACTCAAGGCTTGAAGTACCTACCACGTCAAAAGCACCATATGTTTAGTTTTGGTTTTATTGCGGATCATTTTGTAAGCAGATGTCTTATTTTGCAAAGGACGAATGCAAAATCTTTGAACCAACCTCAGCTCTAATGTTTGTTTCCCTCTGTCTGTCTGATGCTGTTTCTCCCCATTTTGATCACCAGGCCCTAGGGCTGCATGCTGCCAGGTTTCATAGGCTCCCAGAGTTCTTATCAGAGGACGGAACCTCATCTTCAGTGAGGGCTGACGGCTGCTGATACACCCCAAGGCTGGTACTGTCCCAGATTTTTTTATATTGACTAAAAAAAGAAACACAAACCACTGTACAGCTCTGTATGAGGTTGTCTCTCTGTGACTGTCAGGCTCGCTTCCTCGCAGTCACCTCAAAATGCACACAAACACGCACATATACTGACTGCAGATCTAACG
The DNA here is from genome assembly GCA_016785225.1 of Psettodes erumei. Taxonomy (NCBI): domain Eukaryota; kingdom Metazoa; phylum Chordata; class Actinopteri; order Pleuronectiformes; family Psettodidae; genus Psettodes; species Psettodes erumei. Next base: position 1,353,950 of record JAFBJZ010000779.1, on the reverse strand, counting down.
GCCTAAAAACGAGTCTCTTAAGAAATACAACAGTGGAGTTTCATTATTAGCTGACTCCTGAATTCTACATCCATCTACTCTTCTTATTTCACTTGACAACCAGCTCTGTAACCCCTGTGCAAAAATAATGGCTGAGAAAGAACAATAAATAGAGTTGTTTTTTTAAAAAAATCATTTCTCCTTAGCAGAAAACGGTCTGCAAATTCTTGCAGGATGAGATATAAAGCACTAATCCTTTATCATTGAGCCAGTGTTTAGAGCAAAGACAGCACTGCACTGGTGTGGACATGTTGCTACTGGTAACTGTGAGACAATGAAATCCAGTCCAGGTAGTCCAGATCAAGTCATAAATTCACAAGTTTGAAGGCTTATCAGTCCACAAAGCACCACACAGCGGTTAATAATGCAATGAAACAGGATTTTACGACTCTGGAAAGGTCATTGACTCCTTTTACTCTCCGCTGTGGTGATCGACAGGCTAACAATAAATTAACCTCTTCCTGTCATAAAATAATCTACCTGGAATGTGTGTTTGATTGGCCAAAATACAATGCAGCACAAGTTGAGGCCAGGTTCAACTTTTTCCACATCTTTTCTGTAGCCCTCTACCACTTCCACAGTGCCAAAACACCGGTCCCAATGAGAGGTATGAGAGGAATAATATAAAGGAAAAAGATAAATAAATAAACTGGGAAATCTGCAAATTCCCTTACCTGTTGAGAATTAGATGAAAAACAATTCTTGTGTCTCTACACTAAATATGAATCTATAGTCTGCAGGTGATTATCTTAGGTTAGCACAAAGACTGGAACCACAAGGGAAATAGAAAGAGTCCAACAGCTCTGTTCATCTGTTTTTCGTAGTTACAGTAATTTTGCTCCAAAAAAACCACAGCTGAGCGGTTCAACCATAAGGGCACTTGGGTCTGTGGGGGGAAAAAAATGACTATGAAAGTGTCCTGCTGGAGATACCCGGGTTAACAGTGCTTTCACATACAAAATCTGCTGCACATCAGTGTCACTACTTGACTAACCAGTCTGAGCTGAAGGCAAGGTTATTGTTTGCTGTCACAAATCCCTAAGCAGACATGAAAGGTAAATGTCACTGCATATTGCCAACCTGCACAAAACACAGGGTGAACATTTTACAGGATCAGACGATTCCATTTAAACTACTTTTCCTGCTATGTATGTTAGCCTGCAAATGTTTGGCATGGCAGTTGCCCAATGTCAGTGTCTTTTGGGAACAGAAGAACAAAGTACTGAGTTCCTACAGTATGACTGTGTTGTGTAGCTACCAAGGTGATTCTGTCTTTGGAAGTACAGTAGTCTCATGCAAAGGATCATATTGACATATATTATATTTAAGTCTTTACGCATCATTTCTTAAGCATATTTGAAAGACATTTTGTAAGACCATCCTCTATTTAAGATTTTCAGAGAAATTTACAATGAGGCCATGATCACATCAGGAAAATATAAATCTACAAAAGCAACAAAGTAACCAGACTTCATTCCTTTCCTTAAAGAAAGCTGATAAGTTAGGGATAACCTAGAACTATTCTATTTCTTTAAAGGGTGCCTGTTTATTGACGATGGAAAAGAAAGCCTTCCTGAAGTAGTCCAGAGCTTATTTGACATCTGGAATAGATAAAGTGGGATAAATATCACTGTAAAATAGGTACAGGAATTTGAAATGGCTTGATCGTTAAAATATTAAACATTAATTTTGGTGACTATTCAAGATCATGTTCTTTTCACTTTTGTGTTTGTGTTTTGTGAGAGATATTTAGTAAATGCCCAGCAATTCAGTGAAACAACAGCCTTACAATTGGGTGCACAGAAAGAAGAACAACAGCTGAATGACTGAGATCCATCTAAATTCATCAGCGACAGATGCTTTCTATTTCATCCTCTAAAAATAAGCCCATGCTAAAATCCAGCAGAGAAGTGACATTTTACCAGGAGCAGGATTACACACAGCCCACAGATATCAACACTTTCTGATAACAAACAGCTTTATCCTCGCCTCACTAGGACGCTGTAGAGGCTCTCACCACTGGCTGAAAGCAAATATGTAATCACGCCAAGATCTGGGCCAGGTTTCTGAGGATGTTTGTAGCCTTCTTTCTGTTTCTTTGAAGGAGAGCTGAAAGTCCACCATCTTTAGGACTCTAATTTTCTGTACTTAGCCTTTAGAGAGAGGGGAAGAGGTTCTGCTGGGATTTAATACAAGGTTAGACTGCTTCCACAACAAGCTTGTACAATGAGTGGAAGCACAAAATTGAAATATATAGTGTAAAAGCAATACATCTCACTTGAAAAATTGACAAAGCCATCACTTGAGGCTACCCCACCCCTTCCATGCTGGTTAAACCCAGATGGAAGATGGCCATGGTTTGACCTTACACATTTACCTTTAAAAGAACTGTCATCTATCAGTAATTAAAGAAACAAGTAGAAAGCACTGAGAGAAGGCAGGCCTCCGCCAAGGCTGAACATTTCCCCGAAACCAGAAGAGTATATGGATCTTTTTCATGAGAGGAGCGAGAGAGACTGATCAGTTTGGAACTGTGCCGCAACCTGTCTGTGCTCTCACTGGACCTGAGGTGCTGTTCAGCACCACAGACAGCGACACTCAAAGCTGGTCACAGTCATCTGGACACATCAGCTTCATACTGACATGTACAATAGACAACACACAGCATTCAGCTTTGATTATTCCTGCTGGGGCATCCGACTTCTGAAAGAAACAAGCTTGAACGTTCATATGCAAACATCATTAAAGAAGACCAAACTACCAGAGGCTTTAATTAGTCCTTCATAGGGTACATTCACCATATTAAATTTATGTAGAAAAGAATAGATTTACATTTTTACAGATATGCTTTTTTTTTTTTTTTACAATACATACAGAATTTACATATAAATATAGAGTGATTTACAGCATCAAAGTCAGGACTGTACAAAATGTATTTGCAGAACATTTTTTAATTTAAGAACAGAATTATCTCTGATTGGCTGAAGGTTTGTGGAGTATTAACGATACTGCAGCCCTCCCGCTAATGACTTGAGGCTCAGTGTATCTGAAGAAGATGAGAGACAGTGGTCTGTCCCGGTGCCTACACTTGTGATCCTTGACAGAGGATGTTTTATCACCCTTTAAAAATAATGGTACATTATATTTTTATATTATACAGTAGGTTTTTGTGCTTCTAAATAGTTTGATTGCTGAGTGTATGTTCATTTAAACCATCATCAGCTCATAAGTGTAATGGTGTTAATTCTGCTCAAATGTACATCGTCCAAGAAAGGACTTGAATTCTTGGATATACTGCAAGTGTGGATATTGGGGTAGACCCAAAGGAACCACAGGTATAAAACAGCAAAAATGACTGATACAGATGCATTCTCAGAATCATCTATGTCATGTTGTGTCACAGTGCCCCTCTGTGGATAAAATGTATCACATCCATCTGACTGGTGCATGGATCACTTCACACCTTCCTGACTCTACAGAACAGATGTCTGATAAAGATTTTTTGTCCATTTGAGCATATTCTGTATTTTCTTTTACTGTCATTGTTGTTTAACATGACGCTTCAGTTTTGAATCTGTTGCTGTTGTCCACTAAACTGTGAGAGGTATGATCAGCTTTAATACGCTTTGACAATCATTTAATCTATGTGAGTTTATCTCCATGCATTGTTGATGAGGATCTATTTCAGTGGCGGAGACTCCCCCACTTCTTCATCTTTTGGTTTTGTATATTTTTCAGCGTATTGATCAGATGCTCATTGTCTTTGTGAAGGGCTTCTGCAGGCAGAGCGAGCCATGGTGAGGAAGAGGATGGTTGTGGTAGTGTTCAATCAGAGCTGACAAAGTGATGAAGGTCACCTCACTGTCCAGAAATAAGCAGTCCTCCTGTCAAAAAAAATGTTGTCATTATGCCTAATCTCTACAAATCAGTGTTTACAATGTGAAGTCAAAATATGAGAGACAGCAGCAGGTTTCTTACTTCTTCAAACAGTCGGTAGTTTCTGGCTTTGCCTATACTGACATCCCACACCACCAGCACCTAGATAACACACAGTTTGTTTCGGTTTCTCCTTTAGATATCACACATACGTATCATCTATTTAAAACTCTCATGTGAAGATCAAATAGCAGGTAGACCAAACACTGTCACAGCAGAGATGGAAATACAAGTAGAGATATTGTCTCGGACATTAATTCATTCATAATACTGATGTAAATATCATGTTGTTTTTCCTTATGGTTGCATGATAGTTGAGTGATTGCTTTAATTGTTTTTAAGTCACTAACCACTGTTGACTTTTATTCTTTACCTTTGAAGTTTTTGTTCCAGAGTTTCTGATGCCGTACAGTCCGTCCTGTGGAGGGTCAGCGTCCTCTCTGAATAACCTGCAGGTACATCAGTACAAGTTAAAGGTTATCAGAGCTGATGCATAAATAAAATCCATTCATTTGTCTTTCTCTCAACTTAATTTGAATGTAATGATGATTTTATTAAAATAAACTGTAATGTAACTGTATCTGTATTTATATGAAATAAAGCAGAAAGGTGTTTTCTTTTCCACCACTAGAGGGCAGCTATGGCACAATTCTATCTATAAATGTATATATACATAAACATATGCGTCATACTTTTCTACAAAGCTGGTTTCAGTCGTGTCGATGTACACAGAGTCTGGCAGCTGCAACTGTGGACAGAAATGCTAAATTAAACAAAATGTAAACTCAAATAATGGTCCATGGGATGCTGAGATTGAAACATGCAGTACAACAAATATCTTTATGAGGTATTCATGTGTAGAAAAGATTAATAGCTGCACATATTACTGGGTCTTACATTCTCATAGTCATCATCAGAATCACACCCTCCTCCATGTTTGGCTGAGTCTTGTTGCCTCCTGAGCTCTGGGGGCACCTCATCTCCTGATGAGCAGAAGCTCTGGCCGTCTGGAGATGCTCTTCTGGTGGAAAAACATGTTTTAGTGAGGCAGCCTCAACCAGATTCTGATGCTGTTTTTCAGCTGTTTTCCTACATTTGTTTGATAAATAGGATACAATAAATCATGACACCTTTTGAGTTTTGGGAAGGTGTTTTTTTTTTCTTTCGTGAAGGTAGGCTTGCAGTTTCCCCTTGCTTCCAGTTTTTGTGCTGAGCAAGGTTAAACCCTTATCTCTGTACTGAATGCACAGATAAATCTGATCTTATCAATCTACTGTCTCATTTGAAACAGTATGGTTTCTTAAATGATTTTGAATGTTTTCAGGGTATTTTGTGTTGATTTTTGTGTATCTGAGTCCAGCTTACTGAATGAGGGCTCCTGGCTGCTTGGACTTGGCTGCAGACAGCGGGGGTTTGGCAGCTGGCAGAGGAAGTTTTGGTAACCCTGGTTTATTGTGTGGTCCAGATTTGAGTAGAGAAGAAGGTGGAGGTTGGCCAGGGATGGGTGGCTTACAGTAGGACATCTGGTTGGCAGACAGGGAGTCTGACATCACAGGTTTGTTGATCGACATTCCAATATCTGCGAAATGAGGAGGCAGTACAGATGGCTTGCTGCGAAAGTTGTTGCTCATCGCCCCGTGTTGGTTGCTGCCCGGTGACTGGCTCCCTCCAATATTAGGGGAGCAGTGGGTGGGACCATTCAGGACCATCCTGGTCTCTAATTGGTTACAGATGGGCAGAGTGGCTGGTGACTGTAGCAAAATGGACGGCAAAGGCCTCTTGTCTCTCTTGTCACTCCCAGGCCCCCCAAAGGATGTTGCCCTGCTTTGAAAAGTTCTCTTTTGGTTGGGGGGAGGAGGAGGTGGAGCGGTGGGATACAAGGGATTGTGCAGGTGGGGAGCAAAGGGTAGAGGAGGTGGCGGGCCTTTGTTGAGCTCTTTCAGCATGGAGGGAGGAGGGACAGAGGGCGGGGGTTTTTTGGGTAGTGGAAGTGCTGGGGTTCTGTGTTGCACTGGGATGGGAGGAGGCGGGCCTTTGAAGAAACCTGAATTGGTATCTTGACGGAGTTGAAACGCTGACGGCACTGGGGGCGGAGGGTATGAGGGGGGTGGCCCTGTGGGTCGACCTGAAGAGGCAAAAAAAGGAGAAATTTGAGTTTTCAGTTTTTACTTATCAACAAAAAAATCTGAAAAACCTGTTAAAAATCAATTTCAACTGATTCTCGTGAATGAGGTCCTCTGGTGATGAGGACCACAGATGTGGTAAGTCCCTCAAAGTAAAGACAATAAAAATCATTTGTGAATTTATCATTTATGAATTTTAGTCTTGGTCAAAAATTGTAATCCCTTTTCAACCATTACAACTATTTGAATCAATCCCAACAACCACAGTGATAAAACATTTAAAATATCAAGAAAAAGCTCATGTTTTTTATGGGGGCACTACCAGTTGCAAGAAGGACCTTCCCTTTTCTCTCTTCATTTTCAGCCACTTCTGATTGAAAATGAGGAACACTCACACTCAAGGGTCAGGCGACCTTTGACCTCTTTATCATCAGTTTTGATGTCAGTGATGCCACAGATCAGTACTGCTGTTATCTTCATTGTAACCGACTATAAAACAGGTCAGCAAAAATAGCATTTGTTTTGCGGGTTGGCATCACCTGTAGATGTCAGTGAACAGTCAGTGTCTGGCTTTAGATAGTCTTCCTCGTCATCATCATCATCCTCCTCGACATAATCTACACACAGGAGGAAGAGTTTTACATAGTTAACAGTTGATTAACCCACATAATCGCATGTGTATTTTGTGTATGCACTCATTAAGGTGGTCTTACCATCTTCTGCATTACTGTCAGGGTGTTTAATATCCATGGGCTTCTCAATTGTACCATAGAAACTATCAGCATCTGAGTCTGAGTCACTATGGAGAGAACATTTTATCATTGTTATTTCATTACAGATAGATAGATCGATAGCATGGCATAGCGAGGTTATAACAGCTGAAGTTTCAATTATTTTTTAATCAACACTACCATAATTTATATATTAGAGAAGATATTCTGTACTCAGATCACATCACAGTGCAAAGATGATATTACATTTGGAATCATTGTGTTGTGGTATATAATGTGCAGCTACCTGGGAATGTTGGACTCTTTGCGATCATTATAGTGATCTATCTCCCTCCGCAGGTGTCGCATCCATTTCTGTAAGACAGTTAAAACAACATGTGGCAGGTGTCTGAGTGCATGTGAAATTTAAATACTGTCACACTTGAGTCCGCAGTCTCTTTTGTTCCCTACTTTGAACAGCTGTTTAACACAATGAAATTATCAAGATGTTATTGGAGCCATATTGGAGCAGTTTTACTTTCCAACAACCAACAGCTGGGCCGCTGTAATTCAGACCAAGCCTCTCAATTACAATTACAACTTTATTGTATATAATGAACATATTCTACACATGAAATTGCACTGATAACCACACATATCACATATAAATATTAACAGATATTTTGGTCATTAAAACTTATAGTGTTGTCATTCTCACCCTCCTCTCGTCCTCGCTAGCAGCAGAAAAAAACCATGTCCTGTGTTTCTTACTGAAGTGGACGATCTTGAAAGGAAAGACATTACTGGACGTTGTCTCCTCCGCTGCTCTCATCACTCTGTGGAAGTGGACAATTTTATCCATCAGTGAATATGTACATTTCAGTGCTGTTAATGAGCCTGTGTTAACAAGCCAAGAATTTAAAACTGCTCTAATGAACAACATCCAGCATATCTATGAAGATTCTCAGTCATCCAGGTCATGGTCAAAATTGAAGAGTTCTGTCAGGCAACTCCAAGAAACTTCTGCAGTTCTGAACCGATGGTGGTGAGTAATGGAATTTACATACTGGTATATACCGGCAGTATATAAATTCCAGTACTCCCCGCCTTCAGTTCAGAACTGAAGAACCTTCTTGGATGAGAGGCATAACCTTTTCTAGAAAACTTCACGTCCAGTTGCCCAACAGAACATCAGACAGCTGATGAGTTTTGACTGACCTGTTGTAGCCATTGAGAGAGAATGCCCCCTGTGGTGCAGGAGAGGTACTGCTCTTAAAGTAGTACACACAGCCCTTGTGGAGGATGATGTACCTCAGTGGCCCTGTAAGACCGATAACAGATATGATGAATTTTCCCATCCATACATGCACCTAGTTAAATTTAAACTGCATTTTAGTGGAGATTACACTGGTGTTCCTCTTCTCCTGTCCATACATGCTTAATCTTTTTATGAGGAACTCACACTTCATGAGGCTGAACTGGCTGCCTCCTTTCTTGTGGAGGTACCCTGCGGCGGAAACCCCTCCTGGCATGGTGAGGAGGTTCTGAGCCCCGATGGCTCGCATCGGCACTGGCCAGCACACCTCTGGAGATGACATGGTTCTACAGCAGAGGAGAGGAAATGTGAGGACAGGATGTTATTAATGCACTAACGTGTGACAAATAATCCAACAGTGAAGGAGTTGTCCATGATCATGGAAATATATGTTCGAATCCCAGCAGAGTCAAGCAATAAACAAAAAAATGTTCTCGCCCAGACTCATTGTGTGGAATAAATTTGTGTCATACGCTGAGGAAAAAAGAAGACACGATATTGGAGAATTCAGAGAAGCATTTAAATCAACAATTTGCCGAAGCTGCTTTCTAACCATCTTAGCTTTCAGGGCTTTCCAAGCAAGCAAAATGTAGTAAAAACCTTTAAAAAAGTTGTCTTACAGTGTATGAGACTCATCATGACCTAACAAAGAAATATTTTTAATATGAAGCTCTGTGCAAGTAATAGTGCACACAGGTCTACACTTGCACCACATAGCAGTTATTTAAATGCCCCTTTAAAGCCCATATTGTCCCACATGGAAATTCACTATGACTGAAAAACATTTCATTCCAAAGTCCTGGATCAGAGATCACAATACCCATCCAACAGCCAAGACCAACACAACCCGCCATCAAAATTCTACCATCCTGGGAAATGTAGGAATAATTTTTCACAGTGCGACCACCGCAATGAATGTACTTTTAAAATGAAATGAATTTCGGATTTTTGAAAATACGATAGATGCCAGAAATCCAGCAAGCATGAAGCACTAATTAGATCGCTGATGCTGTATGGATAGTGCGTTCACCCCAAGCTAAACTGCAAGCTTTTCCTCAGGTCCAGTTATTATCCAGTTATTATTGGATCTGACATCCATATGGAAAAAAAAAACATCTTCAAAGTGGAGGACAGAAGAGCAACATTTTTCCTTCAGTGAGCCATCTCTCTGCACTGCCTGTATTGACATTCTGGTGTTACCTTCTCAGATATTGCCTACCTCCTCCTGAGCCTCCTGTTGATGCTCTGAAACAAAGTGCCCTTCCTCAGCAGGCTGAATGTGGAGGCTAACATTGGCAGGTGGTCCATTACAGAGACGCCAGACTGAAAAACCAAGCCGACCCGACTCAGGCTGTCTCACGTTTTCCTCATTCTCTTTCTCTCTTTCTGTCTGCCCTTGTTGATTTCCATCTGCCTCCCTCCCTCTCGCACATAAACACACTCACACTGAGATAGTGCACGAATGAAAATGCACACATATATTCCCACATGGACACAGACACATTCAGTCCAGATAGCAAACAGATAATGTCCTGCGTCCTTTTGCTGGGGCACTGTAATAGTGTGTGTATGTGTGTGAGAAAAGGGTCCAAATAAACATCTCAAGTGAAGTTCTTCATCCCTTGATCTGTTTGTATGCAACTTCTGGTTTATCAAGAGCATCTACAGACCTCAGAGGGTGGGAGTATGTGTGTGTGTGTGTGTGTGTGTGTGTGCGTGTGTGTGTTTATTCAGTATAAGATGTCTTGCCAAAATCCACTCCCTTTTACTGAGATAAAAACCTGCAGAAATGGTAGTTTGTCTACTTGTTGTACTTAGACAAAACTGCCCCCTCCATTAAGGCCTCAGTGTGTTTCAAGCTAAATTCATTTATAACAGTGAGTATAAGAGGTTGACAGTGGTGTGTTGCATCAAAAAGAGCTAAGAAATCCTACAATCAATGCAACTACCAGGTTTGCAAGACCTCATGATAAAATCATATTTTGGCCTCTGCTGCCTTTAATTGACCAGTACCACAACTTTAAATCAGTTCATTCACCACAACCATTGGGAATAATCCTTCTGGGACTGCAAATAATTCATCAGAAATATGTACATGAATGGCACAAAGAAGGCACCAAAATACGTTAATTAAGTAGAATACTCTTTGCACAGTCGAGGAAATGTCAATAGTGATGTCACCATCCTTACATCCTGCTCAACATTTGGACTATATCTCCTTCAGGTAAACCTCACTGTTGGCAAAAGGAGCACCACTGTGTCAGGTGTCAAGAATAAAAAAGGAAAAAATGAAACCAGAAAATTTTAAGACTGGACTGAGAGAGGGCGGAAAATGGAGCACTGATAAAACGTGGAGGGGGAAAAACCTGCCTGAGAGACAATACATCACCAGGGTGGAGCTGCTGCATGTTTCTGACCCCTGGGTGCCCCGCTCTGCGTGTGTGTGTGTGAGGCTATCGGCTATCATGTGATTTGTTTTCCTGATAGTACTATGTAATGCTTACTGATAACCAGCAGACATGCAGATAAGCAGCAGCCTTTCAGTAGTTACGTAAACCTCATCTTGGTCAAAGGTCACAGCTGCTTATCATCCATACGAGGATTTCCATGACGCCCTGGTTTAGCCACAGCAGAGCAGACACACAGTGACTGAAACAACAGGATGGCTTTATGTTTGTACACTCAGCATTTTTCATGTTTTCTGTGGGACGTGGCCTGAAAGTGGTTTTCAGGTCAGTGCAGAAGGGGATGGCTTACATACCAGCTACTTGCAACACTTCACCTACTTGCAGCACATACATTTTTACATATTATACAATATATTTGAAACTCGCTGCTCGTTCAACTGCTTTCATCTCTTGCTCTTTACAAACTGACAGTGTAGCTGCCTGAGGGCTTAAGCTTGAATTCAGAGAGAGGTGAGTTTGAAAAACGAATGTTTGCCCAAATAAATTCTGTTGTCAGATCCCTCTGAATGAAAATGATGAATGGAACAGTTCAATACAAAGTGTCTCTGTTGGTTACAGGACGTCTAGGTATTCTCTCACACTAATATGCAACCGCTACCACAAGAGGCCGCAAAGTGAAACGTGATACTTTTCACATATCACATTTACTTCTCTTAATGCTTGGCACTTGCATCACAAACCTCAAAATGAAAAAAAACTATGCAGTTATGCACTATGAAAAACTCCATGCTTGTCCCACCAAATACAGTCTAGCTTGTTATTTCCAAAAGAATAGCAGTGAGTTGCAACTTTGAACCCTCTCACCCTATTACTGGTTTTAAAGTAAAGTCCATCCTGAGCTCTGCTGACGGTTTTGAGCCAGAGATGCTAATCAGAGAGCAGCTGTTTGACAGGAAGGGAAGCATAGGAGCTGCTCACATACCAGACTCATTCAAACATATTTCCTGCCTGGAGAAACACACACAAATACGAAACAATGAGATTTAAACCAGTGTTGGTTTCTGAGGGTTCAGGGCTTTCCACTGATGTTGAAATGGAAATGTGAGATTTACAGTTACAGAGCAGGCCGTCAAATCAACTACTGGCAAAATGGAACAAGATCAAAAGACATTTTTTCTGTCTGCTTCCAAATTGTAAATAGAAGATTTACTGTAAAGCTCCAGAGGACAGCTCATCGGAGATAACTGATGAGTAGGGATGTGGCCAACACCAGACCATACCCTTCAGGGCTTTTTAATATATGCTATGATCAATGCAACCCAAGAAAGCCTAAATCTAAATAGGAATTCTTAGAACACACCAAGGAAGACTACAAGAATCCCATCTTAAGGTTCTGACACCATGGCTCCAGAGCCCGCAAGATACTGCAGAGGGCATAAAACACTATTATAGCCTACAGCCTATTCCGAGAAAAAATTAACATCTTATTTTCTGACTAAGAAGAAAGAGGACTGTGTTCGACTTCCAAGAACAGACTGACGACAGCAGATTGACCAGAGTCAGAGTTGTTTTAGGGAAACTGAAAATGAAAGTAGTGCGATGCTGTGATGGAAAACCCCTGATCGAGCACATCGCAGGAAAGTATTCTTGTCTTATTCCCAAATTACTACATGGCAGTTGCAGGGGAAATGCTAGACATTTCCAACAAACAAAAAAAGCCCAAATCTTTTTTTGTTTCTTTACTCTTCTTTGCAATTAACTGAACATTCAGCAGGGAAAGGCCAGATAATGAGACTCTGTACAAACTCAACCAAACAAAGGTTTATTGCAGCCTGTATATGGCCTGAAAGGCGTTTCCCAGGGCAAATGGAAAAAGTCAACAAACACTTGCTGCTGCTGTTCAGCCCTATATGGATGTGAAGATCATATAAATTCAAGCTGAAAATCAGCATTCATCACATACGGGTTATTTCATTGTGTGCGTGTGTGTGTGTTGTTGATGTTAATGTTATAATAATTTCTGTAGGCCTATAGTCAATGCACAAACTGAATGTCCTGTTCAGTTTTACTGAGACAGACCAGACATAGCACGATAGATAATGTAATTTCCATATTTAATAAAAAAGAAAAAAATCCCTGGCTTCAAGATGTCAGACGTCAGCAGTCCCTTATATCAGTCATGACTGACTCTTTGGAAAGAACATTATATTTACACACCAACACCAACACAGAATGCCCATAGAATCAGCAGACCTCCACCAGAAGCTCCACCAGTTGAATGCGATCTATATAGGCAAAGTGTTGCTGTTAAAGTGATCTGGGAAACACCATCATGTACAATAAAGTGTGAATACTGAAGAACACAAAGTGTTTGCTAAGCCTGTCATGTAATTTACAGAAGATTCCTTAGAAAACCATGACTTTTTGGTTTTTACTCCTTAAATAAAGTGTAACCATGAGCAGTGACCCCCATCAACCGATCTGTCTCCATGACAGTGGAGCAAACTTCATCCACTGATGAAGACCATGTGATGTAGCTGAAAGCTCTCAAAAAGATTTTTAAGTAGACCGCATAATAAATCCCAAGTGTCGTGGGGTATTTCACATAGTTGTTTTTTCCCTTAGGTGCTTTTTATAAATAGCCTAATTATGTGATTATTTATGGACTTAAATAGATAAATGTCAGATTTACATGCATACTTGTCACAGAGCAGCACCTGTTATGTAATGCCACTGATTTCAACAGCTGCCAGGTGCCTGCTAAGGAAACTTTGTGCGGCTAACCGAAGCACTTGCTCTTCAGCAAACATGGTGCAGTTATGATAATCAAGCCCCCACTGCCTCCCCAAGACCCACACATGGATACACGAAACCCCAGGCAGATGCAAAGGTTACAAGTAAACCGCTGCCCCAGCTGTAGCAGATGCTGAGAAATGTCTGAATGGCCCAGGAAGCATATAGAGAGCTGCATTTTTTACATATACCGCACACTTCCTGTTCCCCCAGTCACCCAACGACCAACCACAATGGTTCCTCCACTGGTTTAGCTTGACATTTCCATGGCAAACTTAAAATCTGTCTGTGAACGCGTGAATAGGGACTTTTAACAGAGGGTATTAACAAGACAGGCATGTTTAAGATCATCAGTAAATGAACACACTGGTTTTGAATTTCCGTGGTACCTTCCACATGGGGCAGGGGATCTGGACTCTACAAACACACTGACTTAGGTTTCACTAGACACAGGCTATGATTTAATTGTCAGTTTATAAATGTATATATTTTCAATCACATGCCAATATGGGTTTGTGATGGATCGATCCATATGATGTTATTGCATTGTTTTGAAATGCTGTTTGCCCCCTTATGATATATGAAGACATAGATGATATGATATATGAGCTGGTATACACAGAAGAAACAAAAGATTCTAATGTTCCTGCACTAGTTTGATGGCCTGTTTTATATTAAACTATGATTATATAAACTATAATCACATTCTTCGTAAACTCCAGTACTCCCGTATCGTTGCTGCTGGCCTGCTCACTCACTCCTGTGACAACATCATTCCTGTCCATCAGAACCTTAACTGGCTCCCCGTCCTGCAGCGGCCTTTTACCCTCACAAAGCCTCCCATGACCAGGCCCCCTCCATGCTCACATTCAACCTCCCACCCCCACCATCCAACACAGTGTCAACAATTTGTGGAACTTTGGTTCCTTCTCAGTACACAAAAATGACAAAAAACAGAACAGAAACGGTTAATTTTTAGCTTACACATATAAACACGCACATTTGGCCACTGCAGGTGTGAAGTAGTAAAACTAGGTCCTCTTTCTCGACCTGCTTCTTTTGCTATGCATCATCACTTCCTGTATCCAAATATGGCAATGCCGCTCCACAGGAACTGCACTGCCATCCCACTTCAATAACAGCTACAGGAAGGATTCCTCTCAGGGTAACGCACAAGCACGCACACACACGTTGTATGTAAAACATGCATGTTACATGTTTATACTTCCATTGTAGCTTTTTTAAGATTAAAAGCCGCAGTGTAGCTGTGTTTCGTTCTGAAGTAAAAACCACAAAGATGACCATCAGACACAGATAGTGATTTACAGAGTGAGATATGGAAGTGGAGAGAGCATTAAGATTTTGTCATGCCCCCCTCTGCTCCTCGACCCGGGAGAACACATTTCCCATAAATGTACCTTTTCTCTGTGTCTGACAAAAACTCTGGTGAGGAATTACCCTGAAAGCAACTGACAGCTGTCATGAATAGATCACTATCTTATCTCCAGTGGAAAATAAAATGAATCTTTCTTTTAGAAGAGACAGCACCAGATTTGTTTGAATGCAACAGGCTTCCTTTCGATTTGAGTGTTGAGTCTAAAATATCCAAAACATTATGAAAACTGGACCACACCTTAACCCTCTTTGCACATTCCACCATGATTAGGACCCAAAACATAATCTATGCACAGTTTAAATAAAAAAATCTTCAGTCTTCCTTTACTGATCCCACAAATGTCTAACATGCAACTTCCTCTTTCCAGTATTTCCTCTGTTGCACTGCTGCAATACAAATAGTGAACTTCAGTTCAAATGTCAGGTACCTGCAGGCCCACTTTACTTGACTAATTCGACTTTATGCTACTTTATAATCCATCCCATTGGTCATCTGTGCAAGCCACTTATAGTTTTGTTTCATCCTGAGGCAACCTCTGGCAGCTGTAGTGTAAAGAGAGGAGGTTGAGGCGACTGATGCGTCGACAAAACAAGGGACTTCCACACAAGAGACCGCCATTTGTTTCTTGTGAGAAACTCAGTTAAGATTATTTTTCTTACCCATGGCCTTTCCACAAGCCTAGCCACACATTTATTATTGTAACCAATGACAATAAAGGTCTGGTATGCTTCAACGGGTTATATCTTAGGGCAGGGACGAGGGTCCTCATCTCGTGACCCCTCAGATTCACCTTTGGACCCTTTGGATGGGGCAAATTCCCTAGGTTGTAAACCTGGGCCGAACTCCTTATTTGCATATAAACCAAAAGTTCTACTTTCACCCACGGCAACCATAAAGTTCTACTGCATTTTTGCAGCTTCAATTAATTATCTAATAATGTAATGATATCTCAGTCAAAGTGGAGATGTTTTCAGGCAACAAGATTTTTTTTACTTTCATACTTGAATGTGGTTGGTACTTAAGTAAATGATCGTTGACGAGTACGTCCTCCACCACTGTCCTGCTGCTTCTACATCTCAGACATGTATTCAGATCTCAAAACTGGGCAGAAAAGTGAGTGTATTCATTTCAAGAAACATTTCCACTAATGTCTGACACGTCCATCCTACAATAGGACATGACCCACTGTTCATCTTACTTTTATGTATATACTTGTGTAATACTGCTTTAAGCAATGTTGTTACATCATATTCGGTCTCTGATATCAGGCCTCATTCAGCATACTGTAGCAACATTGTCAACAGCTTTAATGCTCTTCAACCTTCCTCTTTTTTGTATTTGTGTTGCCTGACTTCACTCTGCTTTTGCTCTGCTACAGTAGATCAGCATCTGCTATCAAGAAGTTTCTTTTTTTCAATCATTCACATTCGTTTCTTGTAAAACTCAAGTGTTTCTCCATTCTCGAAATGACCTTTTCTAGGAAAAAAGTTGATTCACATTAACTTGATTATTCTTTTTGGACTGCAGCTTTTGAAGAAATTATCGTTCTTTTTGACTGCACTCAGATGGATGGTTGTTGAAAGTACCGTGTGTCTCTCCTGCAGTGTACGTGTTGCTCTTCAGCCTGCTTGAAATTGACAGTACACATTTCTAATATCAGCCAAGTTTCATATCTGGTTGTCACATAGCTTCTATTTAAGTGTGTTGTGAGAAAATGCTTATATGATTACCTCTGACTTCCTGACCTCCCAACAAGTTTAACTTGATCTCAGTACTATAGATTGATAGGTGTATATATAAAAGCGTGATATGAAAAGATAAAAAACCTACAATTTGTGGCATTCACATCCTAATAAACAGGCAAAAATTCAGTTGACATGAAATTCTTCACTTGCTTCACTCACCTCTTGTAATGGTGAAGAAACTTTACCATATCAAATAATAACTGATACAGATGACGTAAACCTCCGACCTCAGAAAATGTTATATTTGTTCAGAAAAACAACTACCAAAACCAGGAATCTAAATTCAGATAAAGCCAGAAAATGACTCATGTGAGATCCCTGTACTTCATGAACAGGTCTTAGAACTGGTCACCAAACCAAGGAAGCTAAATAAAACCTCCCCGGAAACTTGTCTGACAATCCATAATATATAATATATATATATCATATATATATGATAATAAAGAAGCAAGATGAAACCAAAAGATGAAGTTGACAACACAAGGTATGGTTAGCTCAACAGGATGAAAACTTCAAACTTACATGACATTCCCCTGTTCCCAAATACACATCCTGACAGTTGGCTTGGAGCTCCGTGCAAACGACTTATTCCTCACGGATGGAGCGGACATGCCAGTGGACATGATTGCAGCAACGCAACGCAATATACCAGCATACTTTTAAACCGCGTGGACGGCGGACGGATTTACAGTTGGGTGGACCGAGGACAGGAGGGATTGGGCCGCAGATTGGAGACGAGATGAGTAGTGAGGGATGGAAGAACAGAGTTAGATCAAAGATAGATGAAACAAAAGATGGAAGGACAAATGGAAATCAGGATTAATGGAGAATAGAAATACAGTCCCAAGAAGCAGGTGTAATAATCAGTCTTGTCGATTAGAAAGTCTCTCGGTGGTCTGCACCCCTGATACTCCGTCAGTCGCTTCCTGAAAGGGCCTCCTCCTCTAGCCTCAGCTTCTCATTGGTTGACCAGCTGCAGCATGTTCCTTCCTGCTTCCTCTGAACTAGTATGCAATTGGCTCCCGGATGCAACCCCCACACCGTGATACACTCATGTCTCATACGCAGGGACAAACAGGACCTCCGAAAGACGCTGGGGGAATTTCCATCTCTTAAGGCTGGAACAATACAGAGGTCAAGCATGCACACACACATATATACAATATATGTACTTGTGTCTCAAAATATGACCAGAAACTTAACGGTTTCTGTGGTTAAGGTTGTAGGGGAACTTTCATGATAATTTCTGGTTTGTAAAGTATGTAAATGTGCTGCAAGCGACCTCAACTTCCCTGAATCCTGTTGTCTGCTCCTTATATATCTTGTATCCAATACACATCCTAGAATTTTTTTCCCACTGTGAATTATTGTTTGAACAATTTCTTGTAATGATTACCTCAATGTATCAACCACATCAACAGATAAGGAAAATGATATTGGATGATTCTGAAAACCCCTTAATTCTACTTCAGTTAGGATGATTTTGTATTATTTATGGTAACAATATCATAGATCGCAAGTATTTCAATCTAAGTTCTGAGAAATCATGGATTTAAAATAAAGTCATACAATATTTGACCTTTAGCTGCTAAGAAGCAGAAGCAAGCCAGGTGGGAAGCAAAGCTCGATCAAACTCAAAATGCTTCTTTCTTGCCATCAGTAAAAACAGTCGCTAAATGATGATGATCAGAAGTTGGAGTTAAGTTTTATATCCTCAGACTTGTACCTTTGACTTTTCACCAAAGTATTGTTTCCTGCCATATGATGACATTGTTTTCAGGCAGTTTTTTAAAAAAAATCCGTTGTTAGGATGATTTATGTCCAGTTTCGTGTTCTATGCTCTATAGATCTTCTCTACGCACCAAATATCTTAAATGCTCGCTTTAAAGGAAAACCACACTGATTGAAAACTGCACTCCTGTATAACTCAGACTTCACACAGCTCCCTCTAGAGGCACAAAAGTTACTTGAGTCCCACTGTCTCAGATCCACTACTGCGTTCTGTCATTACACCATAATTATAAACAATACACAAACCCAAGAAATATCTATAATATATACATATGTACAGTATAACCTCATACTTCTCTGTACATCTCATACAGTATGTATCCTATAATCTGTACAGGAAGAATGGGTCGTCCACTAATTGTAAGGTTAGCGATTCATCCTCCCTCGGTCTGCATGTCAGAGTGTCCTTGGGCAAGATGAATGCATATTGTGTGTATAAACGTGTGAACGGCATGATGTGAAAAATGCATTTTTGTTTTTCTTTAAATCCTACTCACATCTCAGCTTTTGGCTGCTTTGTATAGCATGAGTGGACCTCTTTGCTAAATTATAGTGAACAACACAGCAGCACAGCAGTCTAAGTTTGGGCTCTAGACCTCTAACCACTGTCCACAGCAGCTAAAACAGTGAAGTGTTAACGCTACAGTTAGAATACGAAACCAACTAAAGAGTGGGTTCTCTTTCTGCACCATCAGATTCAAGATTAAATTTGAACATTGGACTTTACAGACTTAACAACACTTAACAGATTTTATTTTGGGATGCTGGAAGTCTCCTTGCTGCTAAAATGTCCAATCTGAAGCCAGCAAAGGTGATGCAGATGCCTCATTGCCCCATTAATTATAGATTCTCTTGATAGGGTTAAGGGTGATGACTTTAAAAGACTTACTGAAATGTCTCCATATTCTGCTAAATTTCCTTCACTGCATTTTTGTATGACTAACGCGGACATCAGTATTCCACAGTGTGAGAGTGAGAGTGATGGCATCAGGGAATACAAGTGGTGAAGAAAAGTGGATGGGCATTTGTGGCAAACCAAACCAATCAGACCCAAAACACGCAGAGCCTCAAGTATTGTCCCATAGATTGCTACGTTTTCCAGCAAAGTGTAACCAGCTGTACGCCTTTCTACACTGAAGGCAGTGCTTTGCTTTGATTGTGTTAAAAAAAGAGTGCAGAGAGTTTCCAGTATTTTGGCTGGAAAGTTTGCCAGAGCACAGGCTGGAGTGAAGGATGCCAACCACCGCTTCTCCACAGCACATGCATGTAGCACAAGTTCCATCAGCAGAGAGTGCAGGGAGAAAGAGGGTTCAATTGACCATTTTATTTGCTGGGCCCCAGAAGACACATGACTCCGTGTGCTGTTGCTTCCCAATGCTCAGGCACGCAGCTCTTCTTAGGAACAATATACAACTCAGAATACCGCAGCCTTCTCCCCTCTGGCTCAGACGCTCAATCTGTCCAGCTCTCACTCAGAGCAGCCATTACTGCAGAAACAAAGAAGTGCTTGATTTGTGAAGCTCACCTGGCGCTGCGCCCTCCGAGCCAGCTCTGCCCAGCCTCTCTCTCCGACAGCTGACCGTCCAAACCACGCCCACCGCCACTGTGCACCATGAGCCACAGTGTTCACATCTCATTGCGCAGTCTGCTTGTAATGCTTCACCCATAATCTCAGGGAATTAGACGGTCTAAGCAATCAGTCTGAAAAGTCCAAGGCCTGAAACCACTTGTGACCAGGCATTGGGAAGTCTTTTCTATATGAAAATGTGTTGACAGCATTAGAAGAAGTACTATCTTCTATAACATTAGATGATGGTACAGGGCTATTTGGCTGCCAGAGGAATTTAACAAGAGCTTATGTAAGCTTCTGAATTTATAAGAGCTCTGGAATATCTAAGTAAGTCGGATCAAAAATAGATAGAAACTGCAGGGGGAGTGCAAGAAGCTGATCAGTATGTCAGAGCTTCTTTGCAGTCTAAAAGGAAATCCTGCTGTCCACTCATTCATCAACATGTACCAAAAAAAAGTTTGAGGCTCTGTATAGAGCATTTTCATTAAATGAACTTAGGAGCCTTCCACAAATAACTCTTCTCACAGGCAAGGTGATAAAAGTCGTGGATGAGGTTTGCTTGAAGTCCGACTCCAAATGTTACTCTCAAAACATGCGAGCAAACCCAGTGGCCGTGCAGCAGTTACTCTCAGGGGCGAGGGGACGAGTGTCGTCCACAGACACTCAAAGGAGCTTTAGTGCTTCGAGACAGTGAAAGACAACTATGTCACAAGATCACCCAACCACAGGCTGCCATGCTAATAGGAACAGGATGGACAAATCTGAAACAAAGGCAATAGGTAGACAATTTGTGTCTATAAGTGAGAGCTGAAGACATGTATCTGGGCCATACACAACAACTTGTGGTTCTATGTAACAGGGTGCGAGGAGAAAGAAGAAAGAAATTGGGTCATGTTGAGGCAGACACAGAAGTATCCGCGGCTTTAAAGCTACTGTAATACTTGCGTTTCAGTGTGTTCAACCAAGTACTATATATTCATATAGTATGTATATTGTGTGAAATTGCAGGAAATGCAATGAAAGATTTCCTGGGGGGAGGACCTCCAGATTCCCTGCCACTTTTATGTTGCCATCACTTTCCATATCAAATGTATACCCTTCATTGCAGCTCCACATCAACTCTGATCAAACTAATAAAAATAATTTAAGTTCAGTGATACTTGCAGATTCAGTTCAAACTACAGACTGTATAGGAGCCAACTCGATTACAACATCATTACAATATGCTGTATGATATGATGACAGTATTCTACAGGAGATAGAAGTCAAATAGATTCAGTATTCATTGTATTTGAAGGGAAGAGCACATTCTATCTTAGAGCAAAACAATTACAAAGGACTACAGAGAAGCAGAAACATACAAAGTGAATAAATCGTAAACTTTCATTTGTTTTAAAATTATTTACAACACACATCAGAGATACAGTGATGCTCATAATGCTAAGGAATGCAGGTTCCTGTTAACCTGAGTCATTTGAAAAGTCAAGAAACCACCAGATATTTGTTTGTCAGTAAGCAACGCCATCAGAATGAGTCAAAGCACAACTCTTTTTCAACCAGGCCAAGCAGGCTCAACTCAACTTTCCAAACATCACGTTGCTGCTCATTCTGTATCTGTCTATCGCTCAATGTAACCGAGTGATGCCGTCAGCAGTGCTGCTGAAAAGGAGGCACAGCTCTTTGTTGTCCTGCAGTTACACACACACTCACACAGTTCAGTTACATCCATTCAAGTGTTGTTATAACAACTGGATGACAACTCATAGCCATTAGCTATGGCTAGCCACTCAGCGTTTTTTGGCCCTGTCAAGAAAGATTTTTTGAAATTTTGCATTTGTCTTGCAACTGAAATGCAACAATAAGTCACCGTCAACATCTGCACTGTTGTAAAAGGCAACACTGAACCTTGGAGTGTGTGCACACACCTGAAGGTGACAAAAAAAGCTTCACTGACAGGACTCAGTATCTCTTTCCTCTTTTCTTTTCTCTGTTCTCCTAATTTCTTACATTTCCCTCTTTCTCTTTACACCCTTATCTCTTTTCTTGTGTTGTTACACACAGTTTAATGACCTAAATCCATCACATGTAGAAAAAAGGCCAACTTGCCGCTAAACATATGACATCGATTTAAAAAGGAGACAATCATCTGCGCAAAAACACATGCTCACTGGGCTCTTACTCCTTTAAAGGCTCCACATAAACCAGAAGTCGTGTGTTCAAACAGTTTATAGCCATCGTAACACAAACAAAAAGTCAATAAAAAAGCAATAAAGCGCTTATGCTACTGTAAGCATGTAAGCCCACAGTGGTAGCACAACTGACTTACATGACTTAAGCAGGCCTTAAAAAGATATGTGTAAAGTGAATCCATATATAACATAACACTTTTGGGTGTTAATGGTTAATACCTACAGAAATAACTTAACAGTACTTTGGTTATTAGAAAAGGCCCCTTTCAGGAGGGTTCCCATTTTTCAAACGAGCAAGTTTGAAGCATTAAAAGGTCACAGTTAAAGTTCCCAACCAATTCAAGGAGCGGACGTTAATTAACAAACTGATAAAATCTGCCAGCAACAGTTATTTCGAATTCACAGTCACTGTAAATGGGAAGCAACCCAAGTCTACTTCTGTCTGAAATCAAGAACTCACTGTTTCAGAGATTTCTATGAATGCTCATTCTCACTGATAAGTGCAGGGTTTGACAGGAGTAGCAATGAGGGTGGACAGTCAATATTACATTAGCCCCCATTACACAAGACAAAACTTTATCCCTTTATGTGAAGAACTAGGGTGATGGTATCAAGGTCCACCCAATGAAAATTTACACTTGAACATACACCAGCATGATAAGAGCTACCTAAATCAACAGAAACCAATTTTGGGAGAAGTTTGGTTTAACATTGAGAGGGCAGGAATAATGAAATATACTGCAGCCAGAAATGGGTGTAATGCCACCTTTCCTTATAAACAATCATTGATCTGTATGAATTCATGCCCCATCGATATATGTAATGTGGCATCCTCTGCCTCCTGTAGTTTTGTGCTCTCGTATCTCTCTCATTGTGTCACTTTTGGAGCTGTGACAGCCGGCCACCAACAGGTCTTGCTCAAACCCACTTCTACAATTATTATTTTTAGTCTTATTATAATTATTATGACTATACACCAGATGAGCACCCATCCAGAGCCTGGTTCTACGCGAGGATTCTTCCCAGGAAGAGGGAATTTTACTCACTGCTGTCAACATGTGCTTGCTCATGAGAAAATACTGGGTCTCAGGAAATAATATTGTACAGTCTAGACCTGTTCTACTATATATGAAAGTGCCCTGAGATAAATTCTGCTTTGTTTTGACACTATATAAAAACTGGCTTCACTTAAAACCACCAAAAAACAACACGCTGTATGAACTATAAAACTATACAAACCAGCAGAAGTTATGTGAATGTCTTGCAGAGAATGCAGAGATCTACACTTGTTTTGTGATGTTCTACTGATTAAACAAACCCAGCAACCTTTCATACATTGTGTAGCATATCCTATGAAATGCCAAACAGTCCATGAAGTGAATAAACTGTTGTTAAATTAAACTTACCCATGGAGCGCTGCATTAGCTGTGTCGCTCCTCCGTCTGTGTCATCAGGGGTTTGAGCACTGCAGAGCTTCACTTCAGTTCAGTTCACTTCCTGGCGTGGTGTGAGAGAGCCACTGTATGAAGTGTCATGACACCCTCCCTTCAACCACAAGAGAAACTGGCAGCAGCGCTCATACACGGGCAGACGGACCCGTATAAACCAGTAAAACCAGCACAAAACCAAGAAATGTGGTTCTACTTACCAGCATAAAAGCACAACTCAATAGTATTAACTCTTTTAAGGTGTTATATTGACCCTAATTTGCTAGATTTGTGTTGTTTGACTTCCTAGAATTCTTACCAGATATTACCAGATAGAATTGTGAAAGTATATACTGTATACATAAAAATGTATCAAATTTCACTGGCTGTATGACTGCAGCTCGAACTTCATGAATGACTTCCTTTTTACAGTGGAGGCGGATCATTCTCCCTAACGTCTGGTCGGCAATTATGCCATAAACAAACACCCACACATGACTTAACGTGAAGCCAGCTACTATATTACAAACCAGGCCTGAGTGCAGTGACCAGAAAAAAGCATCAGTATGAACAAATATACTAAATCTAAACTCCTACAGGCAGTGTTTAATTCCGTGTGTCGTAAAGAGTGAGAATATTGTCGTAGATGCGTTGCTTTTCACTTAGCCAACCTAGCCTAAAAAAGAATGTAATGCTGGCAGGGAAGTTGGCAGGAAGCAGGAAAGTTCATGAGGAAATTTAAACCGGAAGGGTCCATCGTTTGGGTAGAATAAACACACCCAAACTGTCAGTTAAACATGTCTGCTGTCCTCTATACATCTGCTCTGTGAATCACATGTCCTGTGTTCTCTCTTGAGAGGATCAGAAAATGAGCATGAGAAAATTGATATTTTCTATATTTTTCGGTTTCATCGTGGTCAAGTCTTTTCATTTCTTACTTTAAAGTTGCCATGTGGAGTTGTCTTCTCAACAAAAGTTATTGTTAGATTCAGTGTTGCTCGCCAAAGAACATTCTTGATCTCTTGCAAACATTCCTTCCTCATAAAACACTTGCAATACCATTTAATTATACATATTTTTTTTAATTGAGCATTATTTATGCCCAGCTAACCATCTTTTTCCTATGTGTCTGCTACTGCCACGTATAGATTAGGCTACCCCCCCCCCCCAGATTATTTATGAAGTATCCATCTAGTGTGGTGGTGGTTGTATCAACCCAATCAAAATACTGCAGTTGTCTGGAGAGTTCAGCCTGAGATCTAGTCTTCGGGCCCACTAGCATTACAGAGAACCGCTGGCAGCAAAATCATCTCGCCTGTTTCATCTCATATCTTGTCACCCATTCTGTTGGAGTAAAACGCAGGCTGCACATCCTTCAGTAGCATTTAAATGTATATTTTTTCGTCACTTGGAGCCTGAACCCTGGTCATTTCACAGGAAGGTTTACTGCAGCTTTCCTTTGTCAGTGTACAGGTAGTAATCACACTGTCTCTGTCTCGAGGAGCCACCGCAAAAATGCTCTCCACCACCGCAGCTCATCTGCCTGCAGTGTCTGTGTAGTCTGGGTTTTGGGGTGTTTTGGAAAAGTTGGAACCCCTTTGCAGCAAGATAAACAATCCCTCTTCTAAAACTGAGGGTTTAACACGCCCCTGTCTTGGTGCTGAGATTTAAACACATCACACTTTCTTCACGTCAAACCAGTGTGGGGTGCAGATTAAGCCCTTTTAATATTGACCTAATCCAGTAGTAGTGACAGAGATCACACACTTAGAATCCCTAACTGCTATGAAAGTGAAATGAGAGATTTAAATACCTTTGCCTGGATGCACAAACATGCAGTGATACTTGTATTGTCAGGTCTGGGAAGGCACATGCCGGGTCTAAACTTCTATCCTCCTGCCGGTGCTGTCTAAAAGCCTGAGACTTTTGAAAAAAACACACACACGCCCATACAGCATGGCAACCGCAGCTGTTTCAGCAATGCCTGAGCAATGGAGAGGGGGACAAGAAAGTCAAAATTAAAAGAAATGTGCAACTCAAATGTTCATTCTTATCTGGTAGTATTTGTGGGAGAGCACTGGTGATTCAGCACCACTGATGATCCCTATAAAATGCTGTGGGTTTTAGATTTGTTTTAGTTCCCTCATTTCAAAAATAACATCCCAGCTACACTGAATCAGCCTGTCCAACCAGTCATTATATTCCCCGCAGCTGCGCAGATGTGTGTGCATTGTAAATTGTAAACGGTATAAACTGTACTGCCCCAGAATTAAAGGGGCAAGCAACAAGATCCTTAGTTTTATGGATTTTCTCTGTCTCTGGTGCAAAACTCTCACTACTGTAGCAATGGATGGGAGAGAAAGAACATACACAATTTTCTTTGCTGGGTTGTTAGCTTATTGTTGCAGGGAATAAAACATGACTATCATTTCTGATTTCAAGCATAATGCCACCAGAGACACTGTCATACCTTGTTTGATGGTGCAAATGGTGCTGAAATGATGGTGGAATGAAAATGAAAAAAGAAAAATTAAAAATTAAAATGAAAAATTTCCCTTAATTCACCTGATATAGCATCTGGATTTCGGAATACAGAATGAATTTGATATAGCCTGATTCAGGCAAGTACATAGAAGTAAACAAACGGCCATTACTGTGGCAGCATTGATGGTGTCTATTTTCTTAAACATGAGATGATTCCATATATATATAAATATAGGCATTACATATCATTGAACCATATATGTAAGCTTGATGTCTAACATTGTTTTAGGATTCTTATAGAGGCAGTTTGGTCACAGGACCATGCAGTACAGACTGACACGTCAAAATACGCAGACATGGTCATCTGTTCACAAGAGCCCTATGTGGGCTTGCCTGAAATTTGAAAAAGCGACATGCAAATCTATTGTTGCTTGGAATAATTCTTATATATTTCAATTTCGGTGTAGGAGTTACCACAGAAGGAATGATTTGCATGTTTCAATTTTCTTCTGAAAAGGGGCCTTGGGGACCTGGATGGAGGAAAGGTGTGGGTGTTTGTGCAAACAAGTGGTATGTATGTGGGGTGGTGGGTAGTGTGTGGAGGTAATGGTAGGAAGGTAAGTTAGAAAGACAGCGGTATAGAGGTTTCAGGTTTCTCATTGTTCAACAAATCTTGAGAACACTGACATTTCAGAGATGCTATTTTTATATTTAGGGACTGCCTACACATGTATACAAGTTATGCCAGAATTTGTTTATTCATGTGTGGTGCAATAAATCAGTGAAAAAAAAAAAAATTTCAATGAACTTTAAAAGCTGAGCTGCAGGGAATTGGAAGGACCGATTTTCTCTGAAAATGTTTAGATGAAAGGTTTGTGCACAGAATGCACAAATGCAGTAAATAGTGAGGTTAACTTTAGATTTGAAACTGAACTGACATTAGATGACATTAGAGTAAAGGAAAAACTGACAACCTGTGGTTAAGTCCGACTAAATCCAAACTGAATGAAGCCAGTTTCAGAATGGCCATAAGATTCAAATGTTGAAACTTTGAAGATATTTTTAGTAACTATGTTGCCGTCAATACAATACATTTATGTAGGTGGATGGGTACGTAACAGTATGATATATTTATTTACGTGCGTGTGTATGTTTCCATTTACACAAGATGACATCAAATAACAGAAGTGATGACTTCCTGAAGAATGACTGCTGTGTCCCATTCAGACCACTGAGGTCCCAATCAATCTGTCCATCTATTGTTTTTCTTTAAATGGGCATGTCATGCATGTGTGTATGCCTGCATGTTACACTAAATAAACACTTGCATTTACATTTAAAACAAATTAAGGTTATATACTGTCTAAAAATAAGGTTAAATGTATTGATCTAATAACAGATTATACTAAAATATTGATAGTGGTCCTGAATTTGAGGTTATTTTGTTTTGCTCTGACAGGTGGCATATTATTACACAGAACCCGCAGTAGCTAATGCAGCACCTTACTATTAATTAAAGTGTTCGCTTTCCTCCCTCCTCCTTATTGTTGTTATTTGCGAGAAATCATTTTAACAGTGTCTCTTGTGACTCTTAAGTCTTGTGGTATAACTGTGCTGTACCCCTTTTGACTTGTTAGCCAGCCTGCCACGTGTTACAGGTGTGACCACAGGGCCGAAGAGCTCGTCTTCAGCGGTGACCACAGGCGGTCTATACGTGGTGGCCTACGCATCAGGGTGGCCCGAATGAAAACTTGCTCTAAACCCTCAAAACATTTATAGCCTTGATGTGACTGCCACCTACATGGAACATAAAATTGTAATTGCCACCTTTTCTTTTTTTTTAGAAATTTAATTCCGAAGAGCATACACAAAAATGCATGTCTGTTTGTGCCTCAGAGCAGAGAACCAGTGTGTGCATGCAAGTTAGTGGGTATTAAAGGGGATGTTGCTGTTTCCCTTGTCATGACGGTCACAAGCGGCCGTCCCACGTGTCACACTGCAGCTCCTCCTCCCACGCTTCTTGCAAAGAGGAACACACAATGCTATTATTATCACTGACAGGAAACATGTTGAACCACACCAGCGAACGGAGCCGACTCTCACTCTGTCCCTTGTCTCTCTGTCTCTGACTCATCTCTTCCTCTCTGTTGTTTGGTTGATACTCTTTTCTTTCTGCTCTCTCGCTCTCTTTCTGTCTTTCTGCTTTCGTAACTTTCACCCTTCTGAAACCACCCCCCACCATTTCTCACGGTGTCTCGCTCTCTCTTCTTTCTTTGTCTTGCAATCTGTACTTGACACAAAGTGATCAGTTCACCCAAATTCCCCCGGTTTTCTCTCTTTCGCATAGCCAGGGTGGACAGTTTGCTTTTTGTTTCTTGAAGGTTAAAGATGTCTGCCTCTGCTAACCTTCTAAATAATTACTTTTGTGGTGCCCAAAGCATGAAAACCATTTTATTCTCTGAAAAAGTTTCAAACTTCAAATTTATTTCACATTTACAACATTAGGAAACTCCTTCTGCTTTGCACTGTATTTTATTTAACAATAGATGCCTCTGGCCACTAAAGCATGATACATTTTTCATGGCCCTGTTCACATCGGTGCCTCCCAACCTTTATTTAGTGACTCCTTTCACATGCAAGCAGTGATGTGATTCATTGTAATTCAAATCAGCTTTAATAATTGTGAAATTCAATGAAGCAGAGGACAGGGTGTGTTGACTTTATAATATGACTCTGAAGCAATGGCTTTCATTAACCTTTACCATGTGTAAATCTAACAGCGTGGGACCTTCTTCGAAAATTGCCTTCACATCATATTGTGCACATCTAAGAAAACTTACGGCTATATTTGTGCTTTGTTAACCAGAGTCAGTCCTGCGGTGGTTCTGCAGGCTGCTCTCTGCCACAATAAGGTAATGTGTCCCTCCACACTGATGGCTCGTCAAATCCCTCATAAATATTTGATAAAGGAATTGCTGTTGTTTTCTTCATGCGATGTTACAGTGATGAAAGTATGTGAGATTTTAATGTAGTGGAAAGGGTTTCTGCAGGTATTTGTCATGTTGTAAATGTGTAACTATACTAAACCATAAAGTCAGACATTTCTCCTCCATGTGTTTTGCCTGTTTTTTTTGCACTGTTCAGATAAAATGTTGCATCACTGGCCTCAGAGATGAAATCTATATGTTTAGAAGGTGAAGTCTGCACACATGTTTTACAACATGTGAAATTAAATTAAAGGTTGTTTTTTTTTTTAGCACCAAAGCATAGACAACTTCTCCATAGTGATTTTTTCAAGCAACGCAAGGTGCTTCCCCACTACTCTCTGAACAACTAATGATCACAAAGTAACAGAGGGTGACAGATCAGATGAAACTTCACCTAATGGAAAAACAAAAACTTTCCAGCAAGTCAACATTAAACTTTGTACTTTTAAAAAAAATCTGCGATGTATGTCTGAAACAAGTTTGGATCACAAACGAAACAGAAGTAATTGTCCCAAGATAGAAAGTTATGTTTTTTATGAACCAATAAACTCTGACTACATCATTTATGAAACCTAAATGTACTATTACATGTTTGACGAGTTTACTGAGCTGTAGCTGAAGAAGAGGATGCTGCCTTCTGGTGGCAAATAGAGTGCACAGCTAAAACAATGAAGATTTTCTTCTCAATGGTAGAGAGAAACAAACACACAAAAATTCAAGTGTAAGGGTATGCAATGGCACCCTCTAGTAGTTAGCTACATACACTGCACAGTCTCTGTCCACTACTTCAACATCACTTTTTACAGCTCTCTCTGCCAAAGTTAACCTCACAGTTTTCAGGTAGGATATAGATAACTATATAGTGTGTGATGAATTCAACATAAAGCAGCACAGAGCATCCACTCTTCAAATG
Source organism: Psettodes erumei (assembly GCA_016785225.1). Classification (NCBI taxonomy): domain Eukaryota; kingdom Metazoa; phylum Chordata; class Actinopteri; order Pleuronectiformes; family Psettodidae; genus Psettodes; species Psettodes erumei. The sequence continues at coordinate 1,324,124 of JAFBJZ010000779.1, read as the reverse complement.
CTATAGGCAGAACTCAAAAAAGGATTCTGACAAATTCTTGTCAAATTGTCAGCTGTTATCGAGTAAAATAAAAGTAAATAACTTGAAGATAAATATATCTTTGGGAAATGATGTTTCCACTGGCAAATGGCCCCTTTCATTCATTTTGTAGCCAGAAATGATCCCATTGTTTCGTCTTACAGCAGCATGAGCTTCACAACTGTTGAGAAACTCTGATGAAAACATATCAAGTATGTCTCACAGGGCAACAAATTATTATCCTGTGCAACAATGTAACTAATTACTAACTTCCTCTTAGTCTAGTTGCAGGATTAAACCTTTATCATACATGTAGTATATAGTGATAATCCTCATCATAAGACTGGAGCAGGACTGATCAGTCACATCACTCGGAACACTTGCCTTGATATTAGGATGAATCCTTTATAATGCATCGTAATTTATGAGTAAGTTTTGTATGTAAAGTCAGAATAAATGGTAACTACAGTTGTACAAAATGTTTTAAATAAAAGACAACATTTCCCTCAGACATGTAAGGCAGTTGAAGCATAAAGAAGTAGAAATGCAACATTCTGAATTAAAGTATAAGTACCTCAGAAGTGGACTTTGAGTTCTTTGAAACAGATTTTTACAAGAGTTTGCTAAAACGTTTCAGGAAATGGAACAAAGCCCCGTGAGACAGCCATCAGCGATTAAAATAGCAACTTCATGGAGCCAGTTTAGCATCACATAAAATGGAAAAAGCCAATAAAATCCACCAAGAAAAGACAGTGTTTCCTCTAACAAAACTTTATTGCTCAGTTTATTCTGTAAACACCATTACAGTGTGACCAAGAACTACATCTGTGTTTTTTATTAATCATTGAAAAGCTCTCACCCTGCTGCTGCTTAAAGTGGTTCATAATATATATGGCGACGAATGAGTATTAACTGTTGATCTGACTGTCTTGTTTGCACAAGCTCTCGTGTTTCCTATCTGCAGCTTCGGTGATGTGTTAGATTAACGTTTAAGACCTGATCTTAAAACATTAAAATATAACGATGTGATAATGATAACGCCTCCTCAACCTGCATGGAGCCCCATCTTAATCCTTCAAGCCCGGATACCGAACACATGCACAGCAGTTGCAGCTGGCAGATGTACGTGGCATCCAGCGCCTCCTCTGGCCGTTCGCAGGCCCAGACTCAGATCTGACATTAGAGTGTTGATGTAGCTGCCTCTCTTTCTCTCTGACTGTCAACCCCTGCAGGCAGCAGCTGTTTTTCTTTTTGTGATTCATTAATTACATTTGACTGAATCTTTGTAGTAAATACTTGATCTTATATTATACCTTTCTTAATGTTTTTTTTTAATCTCCTTTCCATATCACAAGAGTGTCTCCCCATCACTGCCTGAATGTGTTGGTGTCTGTACAGTTCATTTTTTATTCTGCCTCGTGATGCCTGTTTGGCCACAGAAATGCTGTAAGTTCAGAAAAAATCTTGAAATATTGCCAAAATTATTTTTTAATGCTTGTTTGGGTGGATTAGCTGGCATATTGAAAAAACAAAACGCAGAATAAAAAGAGGCATAGTTCAAATATATGAAACAGCCATAAAAGTCCCATTTCATGTTTGTCACCATTTGAGATTCGACAGGAGCTCTTTTACCGACATCGTTCGGTTGCGCCCTCTTCTTCCATAATGCTTTAAGGGCAAACTCTCAGTTAAAATTTGCAGTGCAGAGTTTGGATTAAAACTGTCTTTTCTTGTTTTGATCAAATCGTTTCGGATGCACACGCTTTTCTTTTGTCATTTGGAAATTGAACCGCTGCTGCCTGATCTGTCTCCTGCCTGTTTTATGACGTCTCATCTTTCTGACAGTTTCCCATATTTTTGACATTATTATATTTCTTCACCCACCCACCTCTCCTTAACCAACACTCAAGTGCTGAACAGAACAGGTGCTTCTTATATTACTGCTAGTGTGGTCCTACGCAACAGAGATGCATTAAAATATTTCTTGCTGACTGAATTTATATTAAAGCAAAAGCGACTGATCTATAAATGTTCACACCCTTGTTACTGTACACTCCTCTCACTTTTTTACTTTCTAGATTCACACTCAACGTCCACAAAATGACCTCAAGCTTATAAATAGACGGCGTCTGGGAACTTCATTTCAGCTGCAGACTTTAGTGCACTTACTCACACAATGATGACATTTAAAATAATATAATTACTTGCGATTTTACAAAAATAACGTGAAACAAGAAGTGACATATTTAAGTAAATGTTTATTTGGTGGAGTACATTTGTGACGAGACTCTTCCCCCAGGTCTGACCCATGGCTCTGCTGACGACACAGAGGAGCTAAATCACCCACTCATATAAACAAAAGGTGAAGGTTTCAAACATGGAGTTGATGGAAAACATCTCATCATCTATGCAGCAGTATGACAGAAGGTGGTGAAAATAGATTGCCCACTTCCCCTCTCCCCTCCTTGTCTGTCTTTGACATTGTAGCGGAAAAGTTGACTGTTTGCGTTTGGCTGTTTTATGTTCACACTTAAGTGACCTGTCTGGCTGCCAGGTCAGAGTTTTGTGATGTAGTATGTTGTCTTCACTTTTAGTGTTTGAGCCAGTCAGAAATAAATGTTTATCCACTGTAACATGAAATTGTACACAATTTGTATTGCATTGTATTATATACAATTGTCAATATACATATATTTATATATGTGTGTGTGTGTGTGTGTGTGTGTGTGTTATTACCAGAACAAGACTAAATGTATCCTGGGTTCCATGAGAATGATGTTTACTACACACCAGGAAGGAAACCTGCTACATACCACAATTCCTTAGGTCCTTAGTCTGGCAAAGAAAATTAGGAATGGATCGCGATGGGACAGTGGATATTTGTACAAAATGTCAAGCCATCAAACAGTTGTGTTGATATTTCACTCTCTATCAAAATGTTGCAATGCAGACCAGTGGATTATCAACCAACCATTGACAGATTTGCATATGATGTTGTTATTCTCAGAGTTACAGCGATGCTTTGCGTTCCCAGAGTCACATTTGACAGGTTACTATAGGTTAGCAGCTCCAGTGAACCACACAGGCAGGCTTCAGGCCACAAGTCCAGAAGAGTGCCCATGTAAGGTCACTTCCTCCCCCAAAACAGGGCCTCTTGGCCCTTCTCGCTGACTGGGAGTGCCAGCCTCCCCTCTGCCTGGCAGTCTGTAATTACTGTAGGTTGGTCCAATGAGGGCTGGAGAGCCACGTTAGTGTTAGTTCAGATGTAGAGGAGCTTCCTCCAAACATGCTTCAAATTAGAGCCAACACACACGTGTGTAAACATGTAATCACATGTTCACACATGTATGGGAAGACCGTATTTAAACAAAATATATGCTTACACTCACCCAGGCCCATGTACACGTATGTGTGGGCATGGAAATGTGCAAAAAAACACACATCCACTGTACACATTCACACATGTCTATAAACTGGATAAATCTTTATGAATTTGGTTTGAGATGAGTTTCATTTAGAGCCTTGAGACGTTTTTTCATTGTTTTGCCTCTTTTGAGTCCTGCACTGTTCACTGTTACATAAAAGTATGCACCCTCAATAATTTCATTAATTTCCTTTTTTTTTTCAAAAAGAGATGATGATGAGAGTCATACGTTTTTCAAGGGGTGGATGCTGAAGATGGGTCATTGACTCTAAGAGTCTAAAGTCACCAGTTGAATTCAACAAATTCAATAAATGGGTTCTACAAGTACACACACACCTGGGAGAGGCAAAATGGTCTAGTTCTACCAGTGTTGTGTTTCCATCACCTGAAGGATGGAATAAGTGATTCAAAGGAACGTGATGCTCGAGATGAACTGTAACTTTGAAATGACTCAACAAAGACTGTACTTTTCCAGAGTAGGAGCCCATTTAGGTGGCATTGTGTTTACTACAAAACTTATTTACAACGTATACAAACATAGTTTTTAGACATGGTGAAGAACAAAATCAGATCCGGAGACATACAGCTTATACTTAAATGCTCTGCTTTGCAGTATTTAGATGGAATTATCTGCATTACCGATTCTTCAGTGGATTGTCACAGAAGAGCAAGAAATGGCCCATAAATTTGTGGGAAAAACATTACAGAACAGAGTATAAAAATATCCCAGGATCACTCTGTGTCATATCGGTACATGTGCTGACTGGTCATTGGAGGCACAGTTCAGCAGTGTTGCAGTGGTCAGTGGTCAATGACAAAGCATGCGCGTGAACTGTTCCCTTTTGGAATCTCACTGCAGGATTTATAACATGTCTGAAAACGTATAACCTCCCAAACCATGGGACAGTACAGAGACCAGTCTGGGGTGAATGGGGTGACGGCTGAGTCAGCTGCCAACTGTATCAGTGGCTTTACAGTCATTTCCCACAGCGACTGGCTCTGGAGTTGACAGGGGTCAAGTCTGAATTGTAAGTTGGAAGGGAGAGTTTCATTTCATCTGAAACCCATGGAAACAAATGAAAAATAAGACACACATAATTATCTGCCATTATTTTCGCTGATTAACCAATATCTGTAATAAAAGATGAGTTAGGAAAGGAAGAAACTTGCAATTTATAAACTGGATTTATTTTAACAGAATAATGTGTTGGTCTATATCCTCAAAAAAAAAAAACAACCCAAAGATGTGGGTTTGTGAGATTTGTTCATTAATATAATCAACGTCACCTACAATGCAGCTTGTTCTGTTTGTGAACAGGCTGACTCACAGAAATGTTACCCAAGAACAGTGGTAGAAATAAATTTGCATGTGTATTTACCCAAGTTGTGTACTTGAGTGCAATTTTGTACTTGGTCCTTATTTGGGTATTTTATTTTCAGATCCGTTTCAGAAATGTTTGGACACAGACCCCCTTCAGCCATTGTCAGAGAGGTGTAGTGGGTGAAGGTTACCTAGGGCATCACTGTAACTAGAAATTCAGACATGTAGCATGGCACTACTTCCTGCAACAAAACACAATTTCATCATCCATATATTGTCCTGTATGTATCATTGTCCCAACTTGTCTTTCTGCTGTTTTGTCTCCTTCTATCTAATTTATTTGGGCCTCTTTTTCTACGACAACAGCCTGACTGACTTCCTGTGCTTCCACTGGCTTGCATCAGTGCGTAGTGGTTTGCCGTACATATTTTCACCAACCTGAAAGCTGTTTGGCAGCGCGGGGTGGCTGCTGGGCCCCGAGTGACTGCACATGGGGTTTATGTGAGGTCACGTGCAGGTCCACAGGCAACGACTCACTCACTTCCGGCATCATTTTAGGGAGCCGTGCACACACATACAAGTGTACGGAGGCCCTCTGTGGTCACGGCACAAATTCCTGAGGCCACACTGAGCTGCGCTGGACATACAGTGTGCTTTTGTGTCGGCATGAGATGCCGTGATTATGTCTGCTGCGTTTCCTCTGCCTTTCAGTGGACAGTGCGAAACTTGCAACCCTCCGCCTGACCATACTACGGTGTGGAATGTCATTGTGACCGGAAAATATATTTTTATTCATACACCAAAACCATGGCTTCCGGTTCTGATTGAGTGTAATGCTACTGTGTCTGCACGAGAACCGTCAGTCAACAAACGAAGATAGGTGATGATGTTATGTAACTGTTCCTGAACCTGAAATCACTGTACATAGACTAAATGTTGAATAACTGAAAAGATACTGATACCTAAGATACCTAATATTTTAGCAGTTGTTACTGGTTCTGTAATGTTTTCTGTCATGGTTATTTAAAAATTTCAGAATTCTGGCTCAGGAAGCTGGACCCAAACTTCCTGAAATCGGATGTGGTGATGTAAACACAGTTTTACTTGGCCAAAGGTGTGTCAGAGTGAGGCAGTGGACAACAGAAAACACGCCTGAGAAAAGTTTTTTGAAGCATGGTTTATCAGAGCTAAATTAATTCAGTTCACAGTGCATCTTTTCAGTTGGGCAGCTGATTGAAAATGAGACTGAAACGCATCAACATCAGCAACAAGAGGACAGTCGGAGCAGAAAAACCGAAGTGCAGAAAGTCTGAAGCAAGGTGAACAACTAAATCAGTCTGTTGGATAGCTTCAAAGAAACTCTTCAGAGGCGCAAAAACCAAAGCAAGAAAGAGCCTGGGGATCGGCTTTGATAGTGATTGACCTTGACCAGGAAGTAGCCTCTGAGACACTTTTGTTCACGCTTTCAAACAGTCAGTTCAAAGATGCAACAGGAGGATAATGCATTATGTCTGTAGATATGGCCTGTGAATTTGCAAATCTCCACAGAGCTGGGGATTACAGATAAATGGGGGATGCAATCACTGTAAAATACACATCTCTGCTCAATTTTCAGTTATATTTACAAAAGTCTAAGTACCAAACAGTGTGACATCAGTGCAGTTTTAAATTAATTCAATCTTTCAAACCTTAAAAAATAAAAAAAATAAGAGAATAACTTCATAAAATGATTGTCATGTAGGCCATGTGCCATGTCTTTTAGCAAAGAATAAAGACATGAGTGACCACACACAAATAGACACATGATACCTACAACAAACATACGTACACGCATTTGACATGTTATGCGTGCAGGCTGGCACACAAACAAAGACAAACATCTTTAGCTTCACAAAAATACATCTGACATTTACAGTTTTCTGCAGGTTTTTGGGGACAGAGGATGAGTCTGCTGTCATGTGTCACTGACCAAAGTCCTGCCCACACACATTCAAACACACACACACCACTTGAAATCCTTTTGTGTTATTACCACAAGTGCTGAACTCTGAACCACACAAGACAGTAATGCTGTTTAAAATATCTCCACACACACGCACAGCGAAACACACACAAGTCACACACATTCATGCAGCTGTCCCAGTTTCACTGTCCTGGTACTGTACATGTTAGCTCATCATCACTATGATGAAAGTGAACCATTGTTAATGTTATTTGTAACTCGTGCATATTCTGCTATGACAGGTGAAAATGCCTGCTGTAAAACAGAGCAATACCTTTGAATGCACCATTGGGTCAATGCAACTGCTTTTTTTAAAGGTTTATGTTGCACTGGTGTCATTGTGGTCAGAAAAGGTGATTAGTCAGCTGGTTTTGTTTTATTATGATACTTAACATAGTCGTAAACACCAACACCAGTTCCCTTGTAACTCTGGAATCATGCATTGTTCTTCTGTATAGAGAAACAATAGCCATTATTTATTGCCTGAGTTTAACATTAGCCTTATATGCTGAGGTAACATCAAAGCTCATGCCAGGAATTCTGATATCTGATTTTCATTTTTGCCAAAAAGTTTATTTCAGGCCACGTGTATATGGCTTAAAATAAGATGACCCAGCTGTCGTGACTGCAAATGCAACACAAGACTTTGTAAAAAGATGTTATATATCGGTCTCTGTGTGATGTCTGTGCGTGGGGGTTTAATAGCCAGATGTGTTTGACAGCAATAAGGTGGCAGAGGGTTTGGGAGCCTTTAAAGTTGCCGGCCTAAATAGAATCACTGGCCCAGCTCTCAGTATTCAACTCTTAGTTGTGTGTGTGTTAATGATACTAACACAAGACAGAGACACCCACAAGGTTACTTCTCAATGTAACCATTTTTTTTTAGGTTTCCTTGTGGTTGGTTGAACTACATTACCATGGTGTGGTGGAGGGATCCTCACTGGTAGCTGCATGTATGTTTCATTGGTCAAACTGTGGTTGCTGCTTTGTATCGACCAGCACAGTGATAGAAATAGTCCTTGCAAACATACTGAAGTGTTGCATTGTAAATAACGTGACACTGGACAAATTATACTTCAACCATCTAACTTCAATTTTATGTAACTCAGACTTTTGCAAACTCATGTTTGAGCTATCATGCATTTGAGCCACCCGTGCAGTTTCTCAGAGTTTGTGCTAAGTTTCGGTCGAATTTCTACATTCCTCTGTATTCATGCACATTACAGCTTTCACTACATTAGAAATGGCTGGTTTTCCTTAGTTTTAAAGGAAACATTCTGAAAAAAATAGAGGCATTGGTAGCGTATAGAGGCATTGGTAGCTTATTTAAATAACTCTTAGCTATTTATTTCAAATAAAATATCTTCAATAACCTTTTGTAGTATTTTACAATGATTTAAAGGCCATCAGAGAATTCAAAGAGCAAATTGTTTTTGAAAAACTCTGTCTCTTATAAAACATATTTTGTTAAAACTGAGTTTATGTCTGTCTCTCCTTGTCTCAGACATTTCTAAACAAAATGACTTGGTAATGATATAAAAGCCGGCCCTGCTCTTTTTTCATCCTCTTCTTTTAGGAATTGACTGTAGGATGTAAACACATGGGGAGTTTAGCCCACTCACTTTGGTTTCCGAGGGCTGGGTCACAGCCGCTGTTGTGCTTTTGTCCCAAACTCTCCACCTTTCTGTCTGCCTGCCGCTGGGGCCACATGCTAACTGCTGTGACAGGTTTAATGATAACCTGGGATTCATCAGAGAATCGAGTTTAACACCAACGTTCCTGTCGAGGAATGGATGAAACTGTGTTCAAATATATCAAACATCAACAAAGTTTACTGAGTAAAATCAAAATGAAATCTATCTAACATCTGCATCTAACATTCTGTCTATAGACAGAATGTTAGATGCATCATAAATGAACATATATATTAAAATACAAATACTTCATAACTGAACTATGTTTTAGGATGACAGGAAATGTTAGGCTGGTAAAAAACCCGACACATTTGGCATAGTGCTGGCACCATGCCAAATGCTTTACAAAAACTGTAAATGCAGCATCTTTAAATCTTCACCCATCCGACAGCAATTCTATTCTCAATATATAAAGACGCTATAGTACAGTCAGCTCACTGCAGGTCTATTGTTTCTGTGCCTGATTTTCCATAACACACTGACCTGGTGAAACCACTTAGGGGGGTTCCTGACAGTAGCTGCCATGGTTTATATTGTAGGTTTGTAGAACAATAGATAGGAACCTGTGGCTAACGTACAGTGCACCACAATGATACTGTGTCACACACCACAGTGAGGTTGTGTTTGACATGAAGCTGGCTTGTTATTATGAAAAAGGGACTAAACTGTATCGTTTAATGTCCAAAACAAACTGCAAACTACTTGTTCCTCACTTGGTCACTGAGATGCACATTCAACACGTTTACCACGGGCGGTCTGGCATCATAATTGGACCTAAGTAAAGGCTCAAAGAGCTCCTAGTGTGGCCGTAGATTTTAGTCTTGTTTGCCATGCAAACCACCAAATCAGAGCTTATGGGGACAAGTGGATTATGCTCTAGGATACCAAAATATGACTAAATAGAGCTTCTATTTGTTACTAGTGCAGTTAGCTGTTTACATTTGTGGCAGGTTCCTTTAAAGTGTGTATGATGTAATGCCAATAACCATACTCTCATTATACAGCCAGAGTTACTGGACATCAAAGTATTTTATAGCATGAAAATGTTCCTCAAGAATTATAGCCATGAATATAGAACATATAAAACTTTAAATGAAGGTTTGTTAAGAAATAGAACTGTGTTTTCCTCCTATCCTGTCCATTACCTATTACACGTTTCTCAATTCTTATATATCTGACATCTCTTTCCCCCAGCTCTCTTTCCATGTCCTCCTCAGTGAAGAACTGTCTCGTCCGACTGGAGAGTCTGACCACAACATGGCCACAGCGTCCATCCTCAGAGACAAAAATACCCCATGCGGCCTTTATGCAGCCACACCCTCTCACAAATATAGCACAGACTACACAGGCGTTTGTTGGAAACTAGGTTGCTTTCAGCCCAAAATATATGGAGCCATACAACCATATAGAGCGGAACCTTCTGAGAAATATAATGAGAAAACAGGTAACTTGACCTAGTGACTTCTTTCCCTGAGGCTGGAGAACTGGAGCCAAGATTCACAACCAATCCCTAAAAGCACAGTTACATAACAGGAGCACCACAACATATTAACCAACTTATTCCTTTGTTTTAATGACACCACAGTGTTTTTTTCCCCGTGTTCTGGTGCAAAAGAACAATGTCAGAGTTTAACTTTATGGCTGGTTTTTACCATGGTGCTTGTTAAATGTTATTGGTGAGTGGAATACCTCAAAACACAGGCTGACACCCTGCAGGACAGCAGCCAACATAACCAGAAATCACCAGATTTGAGTTTTCTTGGCGATACAACCAGTCGGTGTGTTTTCAGGCACCAGTGCCACCCACCAGAGCAGTCTCTCTTGAACAGTAGGAGTCCCTCTCAACCAAAACCAGGTTTTCCACCCAAACATCCACCACCAGGACAGAACATCCCAAACCCCACCAAATCTGCATTCAAACACTGATGTAAGCATCAGGCTACAATAGTCAAACTTGTGAAGACAAACTACTGGTAAAGTAACTGGTAAAATTTAGGTCCCATCTGAGATATTTAATAGTTGTTTCAGTTGCATCTTTCAATCATATGTTTCAAGCTTGTCTGACAGAGCAGTCTTAATCAATCCTGCTATCTACACAGGCCACATAATGGCCCACACGGGGTAATTGCTATGTTCCCAGGGTCCTGAGTTCCCCATTCTGACATATGTGCTCTCCTATGGTCCTATGTTCTGAGGCTCCTACATTCCCCAGCTCAACACAACACATAATGGGAACTTGAAAACACTGTTCACTGTTCACCAGCTCTGTATTCACTTCACATGATTGTGACTGCTACTGCAGATTCTGTGTCAACTGAAAATGACATCAGTGGGACAGACAGTGTATATCTTATTACTGATTGACTGTGACAAAATAAAGCCATCGTTCCAAATGCAATCAGCTAACCTGAACTTAAGGGAAGGAATCTACTGGAACAATATGGTCTCTTTTGAGACCCATGAATATGTAAATATTATATATAAATAAATTAAATATGTGTTATATATTATGTATATATGTAAATGTTATGATGAAATAAGGTTATTGCTACAAAGGTTTGGTCATCCTGTTGCCACTACAGTACAAAAATACGACTGGGTGGCAGATGCAGCAGTAACCACTTGCTGTTTGAGGGCACCATTAGTACTTTTCTGTAACAGTTTGTCACAGTGACCTTTGAAAGAAAAACTACAGTGGGTACTGGATATTCTCCCAGGTCTGTCATTCAGCGGTCTAAGAGGCCAGGTGGGGCAAACCAATGTGCTCCCAATGTGACTCGCCGACTTGTTGGCTTATTGGACTGCCAACGTGGGACAGACCAATGGTGGCTCACCATCTCTTCAGCATCACAGAGTAAAACTACTAATGAACTTGTCTATCACTGTTCTTTTCAAGACACTCACCACATCTGAATTCTTTGGTCAACCAGGACTTGGAAAAACATAAAATTTAGGCATTGGCAGAGGGCATCTTAATCTTGGGTCATATACTGTAAACACAGACTAGATGTGCTTACACAATCCTTTTTCGTGGATATATGAATTGTAAAGTGCTGAGTGAGAGCTTGCTGTCCGTGGCTGTTGAGTCTGATACAGTATCAACATTTTTTTTTTCCCAAGGCTGCTGTGTTGAAATGCATTTTCATTCTGTACAGGCATTCAGGATATTTGGTCCATCCCGTGTTTGTTACCTTACTGTTTATGAGAAAGCTGTGACACTGCCTCATTACTACATCTTCAACACAAACATCTTTTGCACAGTCAGAGGACATTCACACTCACAAGTTAAACTGTGCACACAAACACAGACCCTCATAATTTTTAATGAGACACACATAGAAGGAAAGTCTGATGTGATATCAGTGCCATTACCCTGGCATCCCAGTGTAAGCTCGTTAAATGTGTTTATTTTAACAATAACTCTGATTTTAATATCCATTTTAAAGAGCAGAGATTTCTGGGTTTCATCCCATTTTGATGTAATCCTGCAAGGTTTGAGCAAATTAAACCACAAACTGTCAGAAAGCAGATATGACTTAAATGTAAAAAAGAAAAGAAAAAGACATAGCTGTGGTGCTTGCTAATGAGTGAGGACCAATTTCTAAAAATGACTATTGTGTGTCAAAAATAATGGTTATGCTGCTTGCTAATGGGTGATATAAGTCTTTAAGCCGGCAGCCCAAGAAACCACACATGGTCTTGAGCCTTTGCTAATGACAGAGTAGAATTAAAACCTGAAAGAAGAAATGTTAGTGTTTGCAATCAAAGCTACTACTGTATATGCTTCTGCTGGGAGAGATGAAAGCATTGAAAACATGTGCAAATATCACATTTAAGCCATGCAAACGTCCAGCTTTTTGTTTACATTGAATTAAAAAATTGTTGTTAATCGTGCAGCTTATATTTACTTTATGTTTCAGTTTCAGCACTCTCATCAACCTTTTTCCCAGCAACAGCAAGCAGCTGTTTTTAGCAAGAATGAGCTTTGAGAAACCCCTGAACACCACCTGCCTAGTAGTGGCAAATATTTGATAAAGTGAGGACTAATGAACAAACTAATGAAGAAAATGGAGCACTAACAAGACAATGTTGTTTATTGTATCAACTGCTCACACATACTTGTACAACTCTGGTGTGCGCTTCTGGTTGTCTGGCTTTTATAGTCACTCAGATGACACATTTCAACAAAAAAACAGCACCAACAATATCCAATGGGCCGACATAGCTGTCAGTGTTTAGTGCATTTTTGTGGCAGTCATTCGAGGACAGGCGTGCTACGGTATTTTGACACATAATGTGTTGAGCCTTTCAAATGTTTTAGATGGTCAACTGAATATCTTTGGATTTTTTGGATTGCTTACATTTTATGGATCAAACTGCTAATCGTGTAAACAAGGAAACAGTTGACAGCTTAATGAATTATTAATCTGTAGGAATACACAGATCTTACACTTGTACAAATATTAATGATATTGTTTTAGGAGGTTTTAAGAGATTCAACCTTTTTTAAATATACAATAAAATCCATTTCAACCATGCAATCTTTATAGAGATGAACAGCTGTAGGAAATTTCTAAATACAGTTTTAGAGACTAAACTGAATACAGTTTTTATTACATTAGCTAACTATAAATATGACTGTCAACATTTCTGATGACACAGTAAAGACCTGCGAGTGCATTCATGTTAAAAATAATCTACTGTAAACCATGTGTGTCACATGAGCATTACCTTAACATGTCAATCATATCAAATGAATGCATAATTAAGAAATCTCTACTTGTGGAGGGATCAAATATAGGAACACCTTAATAAGGCTGGTATCATTCAGGGTTTGTTACATCCTTACTCATCCCTGATGCTTTAGCAGAAGCAGCAGCTCATATACCTTGGAGAGGGTTGCATGTCATCAAACAGGGGTATGTATCTGTGGGTATCTGTGAAGAGTTGATGTGGATCTAAAGCCTGCTCCACCCTAAGTAAATCCAGAGCAGTATGAATTACATCCTCAGCCTTCAAAATGCACAAACAACATATCTTGACTAAAAGGCAGGCCAAACCCAACAGAGGTCTGAGCACAGATTTTCTGCGTTGATGGTAATGACTGTAGACATGAGAAAGCAATGCGTCATTCATCAAGTGGAATATAGAGTGTTACATGTGGGCAGACTATATTGTGTTTTACAGTCCCCCATCCCGTCAAACTCTACATCCAACACACACATATACACACTTTCTCTTTGGGCATAATTAGAAGAGGAATGTCTGAGAGAAGGCTGTCAGGGAACCACCCTGAGCTCTTCACACAGACAGGAAGTTCGACGTATATTTCAGACCTGTAATTCGGACGCCGCTCCGCTCTGCGTCTCTGTGCACGAGATCGATGCAGATGCCAGTATAAAAACGCCGAATATACAGTACATACCTCAAATTTGCGCCGCTATGGTCCACTTTCTTCAAAACTAAGATTCAGTTGGAGCTAGAGAAAGGTTCTGCATTTAGCTGAAGCTCTCTCTTGGCAGCTAAAAAAAAGAAGAAGCAGAACAGGTTTCTACATTTAGAGATCCGTCATTACAAGTGACCATAAAGTACAGTACTGTACGGACTTCGCATGTCAGAGCAGTATTCTCCTGAGATAGATTCCTGTATGAGAAACAGCATAAAATGTAAGATGAAAAGCTAATGTGGGCTGTTATGGGTGCATGATCTCAGGTCAAGTGGAAATGCCATGGACTGGAAAAGAGTTTTTAAACATAGCACAAACCTGAACAGATTTTCAAGAAAATTAAGAAATGTGAAAAACTGTTATTGCACATCTACATTCATGAGAGGAAGGCTTCAACAGAATTATGTCATCTTTGATATCATTTTACTAAACATGCCTTCCAGGAAACTTATCTGTTACATAAGAATTCATTAAAGTGTAGGCCAACCAACAACTTTGTCCAATCATAGCAGCGTTGAATACTTCTTTTGCTAAACAAAGTCAAGTATTAAAATGTTATCCTGTGGTATGGGGCAGTCTTCAGTCATATTGCTTTCTGGTTAATACTTTAATACTGTGGTGATTGAGTAGCAGTTTCTCATTTATCACTGCAGACCTGACTCTTGTGTTAATGTTTGCTTAAGCTGGAGGAGTGACCAACGGGCCCGATGCTCCTGCAGTTTTATTTCAAGGCTCTTAACTCTGTGCTACATCACTTGATCTTGTGTAAGACTTTCAATCACCCTCTCTACTATGAGGAATTCCACTGAATTGTATTGTACAACTCTCACCCAGCGCCAACGGAAACCAGTGGAAATCGCTTCATGCAGCGTAGACACAGCTGTGCTGGTCTATATACAGACTGAAGAGTTGGGATTGGCAGGAAACCCAGCGGCCCGGTGTAAGTGCCAGGCTACTGCAGAAAAAGGAGCATCTATAATTGGTGACAGACAACCTGCCATAATGTCAGAGTGAATCTAAAAGAGAAGAAAAACTACACACTGGGACGGCAAAGATCAAGGAGATTATATAGCACTTATAGTAGCTGAAAATGAAACTACGGCTCAATTGACATGACAAATAAATGTTCCTCAACAAAGGCACAAACAAACAACTGAAAATAAACTGCAAATGTGCTATTCAAAAATAAACCGAGAAAACTCACTAGGAACTCAGGAAGAATTGTGTCAAATAGTAGCAATTATGTGATGTCACATAATATTTTTAGCTTTGGGATGCTTCATCAAGTCGTTTCAGTTTTACTTGCTTTACATAAGCTCTGAAAAATTGTTCTTGCTTTATAAAGAGTATGTGGCCCTACTGGATCACTGTCTGATATCTGATGAACCTTTCTTTGACTTGGTCCATGTTGACAGCCATGCTAGTGATGTGGGATGGCAACGTCAGTCTGTCGGTTGGTCAGAAATACCTTAACAACTTCTATGCATATTGAATTTGAGACACACATTTAGGATGAATTGGTGGTAGACTCTTAGTCGTGTTTGTCATCAAGCTCATTCGTGGTTAATACCATGCAAAAGACATGATGGCAACTACAAGAAAGTTCCCCTTGCTGTTTAACTGTATGCGACCAGAGCGAGCAAGGGGGAATATAACAGTAGGCTTTTTGTAACGTAATATCTCCCGCCCGTACAATGCAGCTTTTCGCATTACTGATCAAAACCGGCAGCTTTATCCATGAAACTCTGGCTGAAACCAAACACCTGTTTGAATCGTGTAATTCCCCGGTGATTGAAATCCCGTAACACACAAGTAATGTTTCCCCACATGATAATCAGCTTGCACCACTGCTGACAAACAGAATCCCTCTACGCAACCATTTAAGCAAAACTTGCTGCCACTGTTATTTTCTTTGCTCCGGACTTTATTGCTGTTGTCATATTTAGCCTGTTTTGATTCACCGTGCCCATCTACAGTCAAACCAGAGCTCGCAAACAGAGGTCACATGATGTTAAAGCATAATCTTTATTGGACAGTGTCGGGTAACCAGTGAATGAGCCATGTTTCACATTTTGGCAACAGCAGAATCACAATGGAGCAAGCCAACCCATGTCTTGTCTTAATCTTGTTGTTCAAAGTTGTTCCCTGCTGTTTGTTGTCATCAACAACACAGTTCTATTGGACAGAAAGTCATATTTTTAGCCAACTAAGAACCACAACATACTCATTCTCTGCTGAATCATCGGTTGTGAGAAAATTCTCTCTGTAGTTCTCTGTCAGGTGCCATCCTCTTGGGCTTGATGAAGTTTGGTGAATTTGAAGTAGTACAAGCGAAAACATGAAACGGTAAGATACAGTGACAATGTTAAAATGCTCCAAATGTTTTCTGGCAATAAAAATAAATAGAAGTGACTTAAAATTAACCTATTTCTCGGCAGGGCCACCTGGAAAAATTTTAGATGGTCTGTTTTCAAAAGACCACATGACACCCTGTGTCAACATGGCTTCCACACATGGTCCTAAAAATGTGTTTGTGATTAAAGCTATGTCTTTCCAATGAAACATGCCACTGGTTCCAGGAAGCGAGACACCAAATTTGTGGCCATACCAGATACAGAAAGTGAACAGCCACCCAGTCCCCCTGAAAACTGGGGGTGGAAACAAAGAATATTACAGACCTGCAGTGTGTGTGTGTGTGTGTGTGTGTGTGTGTGAGTGTGAGAGAGTGTGTGGGTGAATGTAATGTGTTTGTGTGTGTACATGATTTGTGAACCCGTGGTCTGCAAGAAAGCAGGAGGGATAAAAACTCTCAAAAAAACAATTATTTTTCTGTTTTAAAGAAAAAACAAGTTTTACTTCAAGCTGTCTATGTGTTTCTGTTATTGGCTAAATTTTTTTTATTTCATGTTTCTTGGGTTGCCAGGTTTGGTCCTCCTCTGGCTCAGTATTGGAGCTCATCTCAGAGAGACGACTGTTTGTATTTAACAGCTTTGCACCAGATTAATGGGATTATTCATACTGAGCTCTGTGTTTGTGTTGTAGAGGCCCAACCATCTGCTCTAATACCCGGAGAATAGGCAACCTCGACCACATAAAGCCAGCGCTTTGCCTGTTTCACAATGTATTTATTTCCTGCTTCAGCAACCGCAGCTTATCCAGACTTTGTTTATTGAAGATGAGAAATTCAGGCAGAAAAGATCCAAACTGTGGCTGGTTTCACCATCATCTTAGCTCAGTCAGTCAAACATAAACAAATTAGGTTTAAAGTGCTTGTTGTGTAACTGTAAAACTCTGGAAGAGCTTGCGTTTTTTTCTTGTGAAAACTCAAAGAGTGCGGTCACATTTGTTTATTGTGTGTGACTTAAAGTTTCTTTGTTTCTTTCCTTTCTCTTATAGTTGCTCTCTTTATTTCAGTTTCTGTTTGTCATCATCTTTTCTTCTTTTTTGAAGAATCACTGTGATGTGAGGGTCACGTGACAGATGGAGACTGCCGATGCCAACTATGCTTAAACTGGTCTTTTACTGTTGGAGGATAGCTAGTACAGACTACAGGCTAGTACAGGCCGTCTGAAAAGCAATGCTACTCTACTAACTTATTTTTCATTTGCTGCGGAAGGGCTTGTGTGTAGCATTTTGACGGGCAGCTACAGAGGTGACCTTTCCACTTGCTGACCTCAGACAGCACCAAAGCCGCCAGAAACCACTTCCTGCACTTAGCTGCCAGTGGGCAGTTCCACTGAGCTGTCAGTCCAAATCAAGTTTACTGCTGCACAATATAACAGGAACACCTGCATAATTTAATAAAATTCATCACAACACTCCTGCAATAGTTTTTTTGTAGACGAAATCACGACTTGGAGCTGAAAGGTGTCTGAAAAATGTCAGGAAAATGGTGATGTGTTTCAGAACACAACACAACTTGGACAGCAAAAAGCATTGCATTGAATTGTTATGAAGCCCAGCAGAGTTGTTGTACTATACTAAACTATACTCTATTATAGTTCGCTTTATTTTCTCTCGGCATATTCTGGGTCCGGACTACTAAATATATAAAATACTTGTACTGGTATTTTGAGTACTGTGTATCATACACTGATCAAGCCACAACAGTGCAGGACACACTAATATGTAATGTCAGTATGGAGTCAAACCTGCTGAAATGCTTTCTTATCCTCCGAACATGTGAGGCTGCAGACAAAATTTACTTATCAATCAAGAAGTATTTTTACTTCACTCACTGTGATAATTGCAATGATGCTAAGTTTTACTTGCAAAATCACAAAATGCATTATTTCAAGGCAATGTACAGATGATGTTCAACAAGAGAAACTCTCTACCAGTACCGGACTCAGTAAGGGTGGCCATCTGCCAGGACCAGATACACTAACAGGCAGTTAAGGTTGTGTAACTAAACTAAATTGCAGCAGTGATTTTCTCGGAAGTCAGCAGGCAGCAGGGACAAGCGGTCTGGCTGTTATTCTTTCCTACCGAGCCAGCGGCAGCTGAGTGGAGTGGAGTATACAGGTTTTTACAGGTTTCTAGTGTTGAACGGTCTTAGTAGCGTGCACGTACAGCTACAGTCAGCCCTGAGGGGACGGCATGTCGCTGTCAGTCATCACATGCACTGCAAGGAACATGGCTGTCTCACACAGTTTGCGTAACAGCTTAACATGTTTGTAACAGTTAGTTATACTTCAGCAGGAGACGGCTAGGACTTTTGTCCTGTTGGACTTTTAAGTGCAGCATATGGCTATTTCCTGGAGACGGAGTTTGCACCAAATGTGGAAAAACATCAGTAGAAAACACGTTCACGCTTCATTTTTGCTACTGGGATTTAGTGAAAAACTATAATATGAAGGATTTCCTCTCTCTGTTGTTGTTGCTGTACGGTCCTCAAATACAAAAACACAAACATGTACACTTTCCCCATACGGACACAAGCAAAACAGTATAAGCATAAGCGCTCAGTCTGTGAAAGTCCTTATCATGGCTGGTTTCTCACTGTGCTCATTTGCGTCTCGCTTCACTGTCTGCCAGCCAGTGGCCCATCACATTTATGGCCTGGAGCTTGTGTTTACGTGTGCATTTTGGATGCTGTGCGTATGCACACATCTGTGAGTACATGTGTGGAACTCCACAGTGACTTGTTCCGTCTCCACCAGTACCCAAACCACATCTGATCTGTCCCAACATCCATTAATGCTCTCATATATCTCTTCTTTTTTAAACAATAACAGAAGCCGATGGACTAATGTCCTATTAAAGATTAACGCAGCAATTTGTATCAACACACAAATATCCTGGGGGTTGCCGTAAAAAGGAATATTTCCACACTGAGGCGACCACAGAGTTTCAGTTCCCTCGCAGGCATTTTACAAGAAGCCATGACTAGAGAGTGACCAATGACATCAGCTAGCTTCACAATAGGTGTGTGTATGTGTGTGTGTGTGTGTGTGTGTGTGCGCAGAGCCAGTACTTACATGCACACTGCCACAGCGAGACTTTAAGCAGTATTATGGAAACCTTGGAACAAACAGAGGATGCATTTACTAAACAGTATTCATTAATAACATTACTCTGCAGCCGACTCCAAGTTCTGTGATGGAAGTCAAGTGACGTTGCATCATGGGATGTCCAACTGGTTAGTTTCTTTTGATCATTTGTTGGTAGAACAAGCTCACTCTACTAGATTGAGACATTTCAACATGTTGCTCACTGTCCCCTTTGCCAGCCTGGATTTTGAGATGCAGAATCATCTTGTTTGTTGATGTTATTTAGGCTTCTTGACTGGTGTCACTTGACACAGGGACAATACATGTGATGACAGCGATCAGGCTGCGAGATTAGTGTGTTATTTTGTGGTCATATTGCGGGCTGGAGGATAAATCATTGTTTATTGTAGCGTGGCAGATTATGTAAATTTAAAAACACACTCATGTGAGGAATGCATTAATATCAGCAAATACAGACAAAAGAAAAGACCCAAATGGGATATACTTTACAAGGTCACACAAACACACAAGAATATAAAAAATGTTCGCATTAGCTCACTGGATTTATTTTTAGTGGAACTTTGGTCCTTTTGGGGACAATTTAATTGACCTATGGAACAACGCTTTTGTATTTTTCCACAGAAACGTTGTGCGCCACCAGTTCATGCCTCTCGTATTTGTTTTTGTTCTCAACATTGGAAACAGTAGGAGGCCTTACAGGAGACTCAGTGTCCCAGACCAGTCCATCCTCCACTCGTCACGTTTGATGTTTTTACTGTCAGGAGGTTTTTTTCTTTTTTGCTGCAGCGGTTTGTCTTAGTTGGCCTTTTCTTCTTCTTCTGGCTCTTTGTTGTCACTGGTTTCTTCTTTATTACTTCTACGCACACATAAACGCAGACGCACATTTGCACACAATAATAGCATGAACATGATGCACAAAGTGATGTTAAACACCCAGAGCAGGTTACGTTCAGATCAGGAGCAGGTTTGACACGCAGCCAGATGTGCAGCATAAGTTTGCCCATGTGTACTCGGTTAAGAAGTGAACCACCATCATAAGCCCAGAAACTCAGTATAACCTGAAGTTACCTCGCTAACCACAGATCCTGCTTCACAGCACAGACCTCAGAAATGTTCTTAGACGCATCTGCGAAAAACATAAGATTCCTGTGATGAAAACGGAGGTGGCGTGTCCCGACCCGTTCATCCCCGACACGTCTGTCTGCTGTCTTACGATGCTTTATTCCTCTTTTAATCTTTTTTCCAACCAACCCCAAATCACTCAGGTTCACTACAAACACACACGCGCACACACACACACACACACCACATCCATATGTAACTGAACAGAGCACCTGTTGTTAATGAAAGTTCAGGGCTCAAGGTTTGTAAAACTTATTGCAAATTATCTTTCCCTCACATATGGCATGAAAATAAGAAGTACAATTGATGATTATATTCTGTACCAAAAAAAAATCTTTGATAAAGAAAACAAAAAAGATTGAATAAGAAGTCAGGTGGTTATTCTGAAACCAACTGTTCAAAAAAAAAAAGCTATAATCTCCAATTAACAAACAGCAACAGTTCTCCGGGGTCGTGCAAGACTGAGCAGGACGCTGCCGCCTTTTTTCATGTGCGACATACCTCGGCGTGTCGGGCAGAAGAAGAAAGCTTTGATTTGAGCGCTTGTGTAATTGTACGTTTGTGACTCTTGGGGCCTCAGAACTCATCAAGCTGTCGGAGCTCAACATGTCTGTACCATCAGAAGGCTGACGCACTCTTGTTACTGTAATCAGACTGTCAGTGTGTGTGTGTGTTTGTGTTAACCCAGTGAGTAAAGGTGCTAACAGATAAACCCAAACAAGTGTGTCTTTTGCGCGTTTGTGTGTCCAACAATATGTGTTGAATGCATTAAATGCTCATTTGTCTCTGCATCTGTTCCTGTGTATCAGTGTGTTTGTATACGGGAAATCCTGCAGGTGTCAGATTATTTTATCTGCAGTAATTCTGAATTACTGATTTACTGTAGGTCCATTAGAAGTGTTGCAGAAACAGTGAGTAATGATTTTCATATCTATGCAGGTTTCCCAGCAAAAGGGAGATACTTTGCTGTGATTTATCTTTTAACATCCTATGGGAATTTATTTGACTGTGCTGGTGACTTCTGCTGAGGGTGGACACCTTGCACCTGTGTTTTGGTATTTGTCCAATTTACAACACATATGCTAGTACACGAGAACTGTGTCAACCACTTGTTAGATCAGTGCAGAGTTCCTCGTCCGAAACACAAAGTGCAATGTGGAGGTTTATTTAATCTTTGGTCTCACCACTAACTTTTCTACGGACTTCTGTAAAACTGCGTTAATTGATTTAGTGGCTACTTGGATACAGAGGAACAAGCTTGAAATGCAACAGCGACATATTACCAATAGTATCAGGTGACATATGGGGCTCTGTTTGAACAATCTGAGAGCATACTCTAAAGTGCATGGAGCACGTGCATTAACATGTATCAAATCCACTTTGGTTTGTTTAACGGTGGGTACAAATGTTGCAGTGCCAGGCACAGTGTTTTGGGGTGTGACATGCCATAAACCAATCAAATTGCTATCTCCAATTCCATTAAAAGCTGGGGGGCTTGCACATAAAGGTCTGTTTTTGTAATGGTGGATTTGCTGGGTAGAAAGAAGGAAGGCTTTTCAGAAGACAAATCGCAAAGTGAAAGCATGCAAACAGATTTGGCCTGTGTTTGCATTGTGTTGTGCACCTGTCTATGTAGGTGCATATCAATATCATGATAATGCCCCTTAAAATAACAGTGAAATACTGCGCTATTAACCTCAAAGAAGATACTGTATCTAGGTCAAATATCTGAAAATATGGGGGTAGCCAATGTCAGTGCAGGTGTCTGGTTTAATGCAGTGTCATCGCATTAAAATGAAAATGTTTCTGCCTCTGCACATTCACTTTATATGAACCCAGTATTTCAGTGTGTCAGACATCAGCACAGACAGACTGAGACAGTGTAATTGCAGGTTAAAACGAGGAGAAACTTCACCACACGAGCCGATCGGGTTTAATGATTCTGTTGTCTCGTCAACGCTGCGAGTGTAACATATGAATTACATGGGAATTCAGAGAATGCATAACTGTCTGGATCCCACTAGACATAAAATGTTCTAAAAAGCTAAAGGGTGAACGGCGCTCAAATCCCTTTCAAATTATGAATATTATGTAAGCTGAAAGTACATCTTATTATATGCAATGGTTCTATTGTTATTTGAGTTATTTGAGATAATATGAAAATAGAAGAGCATTGTATCTTGATAAGTGTACATTGCACATCAGAGAGATGATAAAAGATACACAACTCATTGCAGAATGAACAAAAATCACTCTGTTTGTGATACAAAAGTGCCATTTTCAGTGAGTGTTTACAACATTAATATGGTTGATATAGCCTTGTGTGACACGAAAGGATACGATTAATCATGTGTGTATATCTGTTTAATTGCAGCTCTTAAATCCCCTAGCAGTGAGTCTGACTCATTCAGTCTCAACTGACTGATGAGTCGACTGACACTGTTTATTTCCTTCTTTTGTGATCAACTTTGTGAACAAATGTCCACCACTTTGCTTCAGGCTGAAATGTTTCTTCAGACATCCAGAATCTAAGAAGTGCTCCAGAGATTAAATTATTAACTAATAAATTGAAATGTTCTGATAGTAGACTCAACATCTTTGCGTTTTTGACTGTTGATCAGACAAAAGAAGTTATTTAAATATGCTAATGTGCTGTTTCACAATACATAGGTATTTTATGCATGAAACTATTAATTATGGAAGAAAAATATCATGATTGATTATTATATATGATATATATAATATTGAAAATAACAGTTGGTTTGATTTAATCTACGTGTTCATTACTTGACACACAGAAAGAAAACGGAAATGGAAACACAACATTACAACAGAAGTACACACAGTATAGTCTAAAACAATTAAGGCCGATAACTTGAGTCTGACGTAGGTTGCCTCTTCATGTTGATGGTGCAAATTGGAGAAGAAAATTGGGATTATTGTAATTTACTTAACATATTAAACATAAAAGTATGTGTGCACGTATACTATGAGATTACATTCATTGTCTTTTATTTCCTTAGCTCTATCCTTTCCTTTATCTGTTCAAGATCTCACAGAAATTTATACATACACAAGTCAGAAGTATAGAAAAAAAAAACAAATTTCCCCTCCTCTTGTCTGACAGTTTAAGAAAAATCAGTCTGGTGTTGTAGACAAATTCTCAATTATCCAGAGAGGCCTCACTCAGATGATTTTCCTCTGTCTGTGAGGAAGCTGAATCACTGTCATACCACCAGTCACTATATGCTGCTGTTTTTCCCAGAGCCTGTCAGTACATGTCCTTAAATTAACTTCATACACAGCAAGAATGAGTTTGTTTGCGCGTGTATGTGTGTGTGTGTGTATGTGTGTGTGTATGTTTGTGTGTATGTGAATGTGTGTGTCTAAAAAAGAGAAAAAGCACATTGAATTCTGTCTGGGCTGTGAGTGTCTGCATGTCTTTATCCACGTATTTGTCTGTGCATTGTGTGCATCCCCGTGTGTGTGTCTGTGTGTGTGTATTTGCCCCCACACCACCACAGCACCAACCACAGGAAGAGTGGGAGAGGGAGACGAGAGGTGGACCACGCAGCGGTTAACCTCATGACATCACAAGCTCCGAGCTGATTGGCTGCTGCCAGAGGCTGGAGGGTTTATAAACCTTGCCTCGGTTTCAGCAGAACCATCACCGGGCAGCAAACAACATCCAGGAAAACCCAGGAGATAAACTACAGAGAGACCACGTCCGCTGAACTCCTGAAGCTTCCTCCAACTGCAGACAAGGTCAGAATGAATATTTATCAAACTGTGCACAGTGTTTGGTTGGAGATTTTCCTGCAGCACTGGTGGTGTGATGACAGGTGGCTGGTGACTGGAAATGTGAATGTTTTTAGCTAAAAGAATGGAACATTCAGAACATTCAGCTTGCAGTGATTTCTTTCATGCATGTGAAACACATGATATGTCTGTGTACTTTAGGGGCTGGTTTTTATGGTTTGGGCCCCTTAGATCCGGTGAAAGGATAAGTAAAAGTAGCAGCATCATTTTTTAGTGTGTGCTTACAAATTTGTAGCAGTTTGTATTTGGTCCTTTCCTGATTCAACATAACACTGTTCCTGTGCACAAAGCCAGCTCCATATAAAATATAAAAATAGTTTTTCCAATTTGTTGTTGAAGAGCATGACTGGCCTACATAGAGCCCTGACCTCAACACAGGGATGATTTGGAACACAGACTGTGAGTCAGGCCTACTCACCCAACATCAGTGTTGGCATCACTGATGATCTCTTGGCTGAATGGGAACAAATCTCTGCAGCTAGGTTTCTACACCTCCTCAGTAATGCTTTAGAAAGGTTTCACAAATGTAGTCCAGAGCTACACTGCAAAAATGCTCCAACAAAAATACTACATTTTTTCGTCCTTCTTTTGAAATGGCTTACTTTTCTTAAAACAAGTGAAAGACCTGTCTGTTTGTTCTCAAACTCAGTACAAATCAACTTTTATATGGTTCTAAAAAGTAAGAAAGTGTGGTTTCCAGATACTGACACTCATCTCTAGAAAATACTTATAATTTATAAGTTCTTCACAGGTTGAAAGAATTATTCAAATTAGGGCTCAATAGAGATATTGATGAAGCTATCCGTAACTAAGTTTTCTAACAAATCAACATTCAAATACTGTACAATATTACAAAAAAATGGAAATCAGTGTCAAGCAAACTCACATTAAACCCACAGAAGGGTTTGCTTATTTGCTATAAACATGCTGCAGTTTATTGCAGTTAATTACGAGTTCTTTTTAAAGATTTTACATTTTGTTGAAGTCTGCCTGTGATTGGTCGGAGGTGTAGTTGGGGCGGCTGTGTTTGATTGGCCAATTAGTGTCACAGTGAAACTGGGACAGGAAGGGGAAGCAGTGGGCAGCAGGAAACTAACCTCTGGAGGATGTTTTGTGTGACCAGCCCTGACTAACTGCACCGAATAATCGCACTGACAACACACAGACATACACACACTGATTTACTACCGGCTGAATTAAGAGTGGTTATAAAAGAGGTTCAGGTTATTCTTGTAGATGCTTAGATTTCCAAAGAAAAAAAACACATTCCATCAAATTTCAGAGTTAAATTAAGTTCTGAATCAAAACCTGACAGATGGAAGTGAGTTTCTTGATCCTGCTCTCTCTTTCCTGTGACTGGAAGCATCTTTGTGCTCCAAAAACATCCTCACGCTCAAGTTCTAAGACTCAGATCAGTCTTCATAGATAGATGTACAGACATACACTCACACACACACACGCAATCATAAGGGCGTCTGTCATGTTCCTGCACTGTGGCTTTCCAGTTATAACCTGGTGAATTACATAGTATATGAAGAGTCCATCATTAAAGATAGAGCCAGACACTCAGACTGCTCCTCCCACAGCATATGCAAAAAGTAGAGCTACAGTAAGTGAGGGGGAAAGGGAGAAAATGTTTTATGAAGCTTAAGATAACAAGGTTTAGTTCCTACAGTGAAAAGACTGATGTATAATACTAATACCTGCTGATATTTGACTAAAGTAGAGGTAAAACCTACTCTAAACTCTGCTTAAGTCAAATAATGTACAAGTTACTGTTGCCGCTTGTCAATAAATCCCATGAAAAGATGATACAATTTATCTTTTCTCCAGAGCACTCAAATTAATTTAAAACACCTGTTGCTGGAAAACTGGCAAGGGTATGAAATTACCGAGCCTTAAAAATAAAACTATATATTGATGAGCTTGTTTTAAAGATGTACAGAACTTGAACAGAACCTGAGTGCGGCAAAGGGAAGTTAGGATATCTTTTCTGCACAACACCATTTTACTTTAAGTCTCAATTATTACTGTAAAGTTTAAACAATGTTCACACTTTCTTCAATTGTGCTTTGCAGCAAGATTGATGAAAATTTTAATCCAAGCAGACAGTTCTAATTCCAAATGTTGCAGCTTATCTCCCTGCAAAACCAAACAAAGAGAGACTAATTTCATCTTTCTCATACGTACCTGTTATTTTCTCACATCTTTGGGACCAGAATCAGCCAGAAACATCCAGTCTCATAGTTGAACAAACCACACTCCAGAATGATGTGATTTTCTTGCACTAATGACAGAGAAAATGTTTTGCTGTATTGAAGCAGTGCTGTCAAAGACACTTTAATGCTCGTTGAACTCTGTAATTAAGGACTTAATGACTTCCTGTGACACACCAAGGCCTCGGGAAGTGCCACTGTAACAGTCATGTGACCACTAGCCCTCCATTTTTAGGATGGAATCTGGGTGATTTACTGACGAGACTTGCAGCTCATTTTCAGTTTGACATGTCATTGTGTTTTTGGAAAGTTATGGCTTCTGGACAAGCTCAGTGTATCACGCTTTATTGTTTTCTTATTTTTATTCTATGATGTTTTATTGTGTAACTTCAACCTGCGTGTTTCTGATTTTCTTGCCATCCAGACACCAAACTCTGACACAATGAAAGTGGCCGTTGTTTTCATTCTGCTCTTCGCCACAGTTCTCTGTCGGCCGGTGAGTCATTTTCTCTGACAAGTCAATACTTTAAAATAACTTCTACTAAGAACAACATCTTTGTTTTCAGAGGACATCCCATTTTTGACATTCGTTTTGATTTATTGACTTTCTTTCACTTCACTTTCCTAGTTTCTGATTTTTTTTTCCATGAATCTTTGTTTTCCTTTTAGACAAGAAAGGTTTCTGTCAGCAGCTCAGAGAGCTCTGAAGAAGTGGTGAGTATCTGGAAAGAGGCACAGAGACATACATACAGAGAGAGAGAAAGAGAGACATCCATGATGACTAATGTTGTCCACAGGTGAGGCAACCGGCAGCTCCAGCCATCAAGAAACAGGCAGCAGTGGATCCCCAGACCCACGAAGCACCTGTTCAGGTAAAATGTTTCTTCACTTCATCCATTTGGTCTCAGAGCTTTTCCCAGTTTCTCAGCTTAGCCACATTTACAAGCCATTCACTCAAAAACAGATTACCAATCAGGCACAGCAGGCAACTGCCCCAGGACCCCAAACCCTCTCATTGAGGCTCCAGCCTGATGAAAGTGCAGTACTAAATCACTGGAGTAGCGCTTTAAGTCCTGCATCAACCTCTTCCTGATTCCCACTCCTGTCACTGTCCACCAGTGCAGAAAAAGTGGGAGGAACAGGTAATCAAGAGGTGCCAAACAGCTCGATTTTGTAACCACAGTGGGTTAATCCACAAAAATCCACCGCTGTGGAATCCCTCATCTCCTTAATTGATTAGAGTTCTTTGGAGCTTCACATCTCAGAGACCAAAGAGCTGTGTGTTGGGGAAAGATCTGTGATGACCACTCTTTGAAAACCTGGAAATGAAAAGGCAGCTTGTGGAGTAGATAGGGGTTTTATATTCTCTGGGTTCAAAACAGAATCTCAGTTTTTCTTCTGCACACCGACTCTGTTTGCAGCATGGCAGTGAAAAGTAAAAGGAGGACTAATCAAATTTATCGCACGTCCTTGATGTTGCAGGACGTCATAGTAGCAGCAGCAGCAGCCGCCGGCTCTGACGAGAGCAAAGAGAGTTCGGACGAGGACGGGGTGAGAGACTGTCTGAGCAACAATTAAAATCAAATCAGTCACAGTTTATCAGAGTTGTAAACCTTGACTGCACTTCTAGGGAAGTTTTATGACTGTGTGTTGATGTTTTTGGCAGCAGGCGACAGCCAAGGCCCTAGCTCCAGAAGTCAAATCTGCCAGCACAGACGCAACCTTAGCCCCAGATACAGCCAGCGTCAGCAGCAAGGACAGCGAGGACAGCGACGATGACGACGATGAAGCGGAGACTGTGAGTAAAAAATTACCAGTAAAATGTTTGGCTAAACACAGCACAGAGGTGATGGTTTTATCCCCATGTTGGTGAACAGTGTCGGCTGCTGAGGCTTGTATATATGTGCTCACTTCTGGGAGCAGAAATGATGGCTCAGTGACTGTGCTGCTTCATCCTTGTGCAGATACACATCCAGTTGTTGAGTTCGGTTAGGTTTTTGATCTGGGTGTCATTTATTGCCAGCTTTGCCAAACCCTAGCAGATAAATTTCCCCCCAATGATGTAAATTTCATATATATCTACCTGCATGGGTGCTGCACTAAATCACATTTTTAATTACCAATCCCCTCACAACTCTCCTCTCCCCTCTGTTTCTCAAGGAAACCGAGGAGGAGGAGGATGAATCCAGCGAAAGCTCCGAATCGGGCGAGTCCTCCACCCCGGCTCCCACCACTGTTAGCCCGGTGGTCGTCACAGAGACGACAGAGGAGCCAGTGATGGAAACCACTGAGGCTCCTATTGTGCCGACCATTGTCACCGACACAGACACTGCCCGTGGCGACAACTTGGGAGGCTACCCCAGCGACTACAAGTCCATTGTCTACGTGGAGGACAAATCCTACAACAAGATTCCTGCCCCCTACAAGTCCTACGAGTTTGTGGACACAGGGAAGAAGACGGCCTATGACATGGCCGATGGCAACGAAGTCGAGAAGTCACTGAAGGTGTACAAGGTAAAGGTTAGTTAGATATGATGAAAATGAAATGTAAAAATAATGTTAGAAGAAAACACACTGTACACATGGCCCTCAGTCAGCGTTGACTTACTAGACAGTTGAATCTAAGAAACAAATCCTCTCATCTCCTTTGCCTCCCCTCCAGGCTCTTCAGGTCCACTCTGAGATCCTGGAAGAGGACACCAGCACCCCAGACGTGGAGAGCCAGGGCCTGGATGCATCCTCTGGCACCTCTCAGGACCAGGAAGCCAGCCCCCGCCAGACCTCCCTTCCGGAGGAGGTGGAGGACAGCGCCAGCGCCAGCGAAGCAAGCGCCAGCGACGCCACTACCAGCGAGAGTGAAAGCTCCAGTGCCCCACAGGAGGAGGAGGAAGAGGAGAGCGCCAGTACCACCAGCGACAGCGCCAGCGCCAGCCAGGAGTCCGAGGACGAGGAGAGTCAGAGCAGCGAGGAGGCCACGGCCACACCTGGAGCTGCCGACAGTGACTCCGACGAGAGCGACAGCACTGAGAGTGATTCGGATGAGGAGGGGGCAGGACCTGACGCCACCACTGACATGCCGATGGTCATTACCGCCAAATAAGCCCCGTCCCATAACCGAAATGGAGTTGTTGGTGGTGTCATGTTCACATAAAGCGTGCGTGCTGCATCCAGGTGCAAAAAGCCCCCTCCCGAGCCACTATCCCCTGCAGGGCCAATCAGGGACAGCCAGGACTTAATTATTTACAGTTCCAATATGTCCGGCCAATGTTTCTGTGATCATTTGTGCACCATTTGTGAAGCAGAAATGCCATCTCTGATCAGTTATATTTAAATAAACCAGTAACTCTTTACATCCTGTGGTCTAGTCGTCCTGGTAAAACCCTTGTTTGACTCTGCAGGGGAGAAGAAGTAGCTGATGTAACTTTAAAGGATGTTGAAACTGACGACTGCTACCTGCAACAGGAGGTTGGCTGACCTCATGACCTTTGTCTCATACTCTCTGTTGTATTCCCCCTCTGTTACAACAGGGTAAAAGGTCAGAACTGCAAAGGAATGAACAAACAAGGTCGAATCCTGATATCTACACTAGCACAACACTGCATTTAATCATGAAATAATAACTGCAACCCGCACACCTACTTTGTTTTTTGCTTATGAAATAAGAAAGTACACACTTTATTTGTAGTCATCTCAAGTATAACAAAATTTTAAATTGACAATAGGTCAAACACATGCTGCCTGTGTGGCTTAGCTTCGTCGCTCGCTCGTATAAAAATCTGCTGGTGTAGATAGAGGAACTCGCCTTCGAGTAGTCTACAGGATGCAATCAGGTGTAGATGCAGTACACACATACACACAACACAGTCCAGTTCATTTGCACAGTTCCTACACTACATGTTGTTTGTCTGATGTCGTTTACTGTAATGTATCATAATGTACCATTTCTAAAGTATTAATAAAGGTTCTTTTTCATAAAAAAAGATGATGTTTGTGCCTACTTGTTTCAAACATGAAGACAGGAGGGCCGGTGAGATGACAAGGTTAGCAGATACAGCATGCGCGTGCAGGATTCTGGAGTAAAATTATTAAAATGGTTCAAATACAAATTGGTAAATCGAACTACTGTCATGATTCATATGCGTTCTTATTTAGCACATGCAAATGAACAATACTTTACTTCCACTTGGCTCATTTTAGCAGGAGTCTGCCTGTTTTCTTGGACATTTACACTAACTACACCACATGTTTTTACATTCATTGGAAACTGGTGGTACTGAATGAAATGTAACACCACTCAGCTGGAGAGATATCTAATGTATCTAAACATTAATCTAAAGTAATCAGAAGTCAGAACATCGTTCGCAATCTTGGTCTACTGCTGCTGTAAGTTATGAAGTTATGAACCCCGTACATCATAACGATGATCATTTTCTCCCAGACTTAATCTGTTTATGTCTTCCCTCCACGCTCTGCAAGGGGGGGCAGACTAATTAAAGAGTTCATGTCGTTAGTGTCTCCAAACAGCAGCACTGAAGCCCCCAGGGTGGCAAAAGAGAGGGGTAAAAATGTGTGAAGATTGATGTTCCTGTCACAATTCTGAGCTGCATAGCTACACTAAATATAGGTTAATGAACTGAAAAGAAAATACAGCGTAACAATAAAAAGAAGGCCTCTTCTGTTTTGCTCTCCATCACATTTTGTTTTCTGTATGTGTGCACCACTGTGGAAGATGAATGTGTGTGATAAACAAATTGGAGTAGTGGGCTTTGGAATCGACACGGAGTAGTAAAACGAATGACATAATATGACAGCACTTGTCTAAACCATGCCTGGGTTATCACGCTGCTTCTTCTGCGGCAAACACATCACAGTAATGTAAGTGATTTATATTCAGTTGTGCACAGACAGCGTATGGCTTTATTTATTATTTCCCATGAGAAATAAAGATAGACACTGTGAAATATTATTATTATTGTTGTTGTGAAAGTACAAAGGCAATATTAATGTGCAACAAAACAAAACAAAACAGGATGCCTTTGTGACTTTGGTGGTGTACAGCAGCATAGATAATCATGACTGTATGGGTGATTTCCCTGTGTGTATTTTCTTAGAAGAGCTGGTAAATGCCAGTCAGTCTCTGTGGTAAAGAGGACATTGGTAGCACAGTCTGGTGCTTGGATTTATGAGTGTTATTTTCCCTCTGTATATACCAGGTGTGGTCTTCCATATGAAGTCAACAGGTTAGCTGACAACTCAGAAAGTGTTTTTATCTAACATAGTGTGCCAATTTTGTTTCATGTATTTTTGCAGTAAATAAAACTTCCAACATGTATAGATGATCTGGGATGACGCTAGCAGAAATACATGAACTTGGAGATGATAAACTCTCTTTGGCAGGGGGTGCAGTTCAGTGTGTACAGGACACGTGGAGGGCAGGGGGGGTTGCTTGCTTTAACCAAGCTAAAGCTTGTCACACAGTATTCTATATATTCTATGTAAAGTTAGAATGCTGTCATTTATGTGACTGGCAGTTCATTTGGTTACATTTAAAAAGGTGAATAATGTGGGAGAATATGAAATGGACTGAGACATAGATCTTAGATTATACTACAGTACCCAGCTGCCCCTCAAAGAATTTTACACCTGCTGTTTCTGAGAAGTCTTTGGCTGTTGAAAGATGCATTATTCCTGCAGAGGTCCCCATTCCCTCCTGCTCTCTTCACCTCCAGCATCATCCCATCCCTTCAGGGAGAGCTGCTGACAGTTAATCCAGCACTGTAAATATGGGGAACACAATAATCACAGGATATGGCTGCCATTATTTTATTTATCAGTGTGTTATAATCTGCAGCTGGATTCCAGACATGAAGAGACAAATATGAAATCAATCTTTAAAAACAGTCATTTTCTGTGAAAAAGGTGTGTTTATATTCCAAATTGGTTGACAAAAAACCCAAAGACAACATTTAGAATTTTAATGGACCAACTGCAGTTTCTCTTTTGTGGGCACTGCCCTCAGGGGTAAATAGTCTCTAATTTAAAGCCATCTGGATACTGAAAGTGAGTAGCTGTCACTGAGGGCCTGTTGTTGTTTCATGACCAGTGTGTAATTTAATTGTTATAAAGTGCAGAAGTCATTCTTTTTTTGTCATTTTGCACACCAAAACAAAAAAATCATGCCGATCAACCACCTGCTGTAAAAAAGAAGCAAACCAAAGCCCGGGTGAATGATATCTCGCTGATGATCTGCCACCTCTTGTAAGAGGGCAACCAGGACAGGAGGAGCAGGAAAGGAGGGGCTCGTCACATTGGGCGTTAATCTGCACTTTCTACCAGATTTTAGAACCTGACTGCAGAAGTTTGGTCCAAAACGGTCGCAGGTCTGGCTCATAGTCTCATCATTGCACTTCTCCAGGACATCTTTGTAATTTAGATCTTAAACCGAAATGTGGTTTCCATATACTGTAATGAATGACTTTCCCCACTAGATGGAGCTGAGTCACTGAAGTACAATTTGTAAGCGTTCGTAGTCACCCTGCTTCCTTTGACAAACAAAATCAAGTATAATCTTTGGGTAAATGGAATGACATGATGTTTTGAAGTGGTTAAATTTGAATTTCTCCTTTGAGCAGTTAGAAATAACAGAAAGGCCAGTATTCTATCTCAATACCTATTTTTTTTCACGTGATATGCCCGCTCAGCTGATGTGAAAAACAGAAGAAGTTCTGTCCATGAAGTTCTGTCCCTGAACTGATGCTTTCATTCCCTGAAAGCATCAGTTCACTGTCCTCGAGCCTTGCAAAGAGTTTTGGTATTTTGTGCCCAGACGTTGAGCTACGTGCAAGTTTTCATAGGGACTGTTTCTTTTTATAGGATGTGATAAAAACTGTTGACAGTGAAGGCTGTATATGATCCATAGTAATGAGTGCACTGTTTCACAGGACACATTTAATTGTTGAAACATTTATATGGCATTTTTAATGCTTTGAGTTCCAGTAATTAATTTCCATTTCCGTCCAGTGTATTGCATTAGCAGCAGGAATCTCAGAAACATTGTGTAACCATACCATTAAAAAATTATCAAGTACAAATTTACTAGAGGGCCACTTCTAATCTTCACTGGAGTCATAAAATAATTTATGAGCTCTGATACACAAATCTATGTTGTTGTTTTTTGAACTTGGAAATTTTTACCTTGTGTAACGAAGAAGTGAATCAGAGAAGGAAGCAAAACTCTCCTTTTCAGCATGATGGTAGGTTACTCTTCCAAAAAGAAAAGTTCCCTCTATTTCCCTCACGATTGCAGGTGGGCCACCTCAGCAGTAAGGCTCTCCTTTTTTCCTCACTTACGGTGTGATTATTTTGCAGAGACCTGCATTCGCTGAGAGAGAGACACGAAGGAGAGATTTAAAGAGAAAGAGTGCAAGACCTTCAGTACCAAATGGAGGATGATCAGCAAACCGTCTTGGAAAAAGACGACCAGGATGTAAATCAGTAACAAGAGACTTTTGTTATGGTGGGAAATGAAAATGAGCTGGAAAATCAAGGAACAACAGATCACAGCCATGTCACTTTAATCAGCAAACACTGCCATGCACTCTAAGGATGAGAACAATTCAAGGGAACGATCAAATGTGCCGGTGGGGGTGACAGAAGACGAGGCAGGAGGGAGAGGTCGGGAGTCCGGTCGGGAACTGTACACAGAGGGGAAAAGGAGTAAATGACGAAGAAGACACAACAGCAAAGTTCTACAAGTTTGAGTGAGGCAGGATATGTGACTGACTGGTCAAACACAGGCTACAGTCTGGAACCAGCTACTTTTAGCTGAGCTCGATGATGATGATGATGATGATGATCGCTGGCAGCTGATGACCAGGCAACTGGACACCTGACTCCACTCCTGCAATCAAGCAGGAACACACGTACACACAAACAACGACAGGGGGTGGGAGAAGGGATGTGGAGGGAGAGCAGCATATTGATGACTGTCATAGCATTTCCTTTTACAGTCGACAGGGGATCAAAGTGGAGAAGTTAAGATGGAGAGAACGAAGGTTCTACTGTAGGTCACCAGTAGAATAACATATAAATGATTACTTTAAAATTCTGTTCCAAATCATCAATATTACCTTTGATGATGTCATCGAGGGAAAAAACAGCATCTTTGTTGAGTGGTTTTCATAGAACACATTAAATGTCTGAGGAGCCAGATCTGATTTACTTTCAAATAAATGATCTTCCAACTAAGACAACTGTCACTGTAATTTAACTACTTTATTTTCCTCTATGAAAAAAATTCAGAGCTGTTATTTACGACATATACAATACTGCATAGTCGCAGTCAATGAAATGAAGTACAGCACAGTTAAAACAGAAACAAACAACTTTAAGGTATTGTCTTTGACCCTCTAAACCACATTTAATTTGGGATAAGTTAGATACACAACACATAATTAAATAAAACCATTGCAGCAATAAGTAGGTCTAAGTTGAGCATGTACAGACAACAGACAAGTGCTAACAAGGCAAACAGGACACACCCTCCACAGTCTATGACCACACTGCTCTGGAGCATAGAGTACTTTACTTCATCCCATTTTTTTTTCTTTTTGTTAAATTTTCATTGACATGCAGTATGTAATAGCAATGTCTCTCTGTCTCTGTAAATACTGAACTGTGATGTAGCAATAAAATAAATCCTAAAGTTTTTAGGACTTTAAGCCTTTAAATCTTCAACTTTTTTTCCCGGCTCCTGGAAGATGTTTGAGATAGATGAATCTGTGCAACAGGTACTGCACTTCAGAAAATCCTCATAAAAGTCATATTTTAGACTTTATTTAAGGCCTACATATTTGTAAGAAAGCTAAAATAAAAAGAAGATGCTGGACAAAATCTACCTGTACTTTACTGACCAATTAATACTTAAAAATAAACATGACTGAACCATTGGTTTCTTCATTCATTTACCCAACATAAACATAGCTAAGTTGTTTAGTATTTATGATAGTTGCTTTGCAGCATCACCATTTAATGGTTTAAATAAAAAACAATCAATGTATTCTCATTAATACACTTGAACGGATATTTTATACCAGTTTATTTTTCAAACAGAACAATGTTTGTAGAAAAACACAGTATTGAATGATGTATTATGTATAGACAGAAGCATGGTAACGCCATGAAATAGCCTAAGCCTGGTTGAGAACCAGTGCAGGGGCTGTTGTAATGACAGCCACAGGTTTATTTGCATTAGATATCAAAAGCCACATCCAAATTCACAGTGATGAGTCTGCAATTTTTGACTCAAATTCCCCTAATCTTTCCTCATCTTAACAAATCTTTTAAGACTGAGCTTCCTAAAAACCGCCAAACCTGTGACCTCAACTTTCTCAAAGTAGACTGTTCAGCCCATTATCCATTATTTGGACGGTTACATTTGTACATGCTGACAGTGGTGAGCTGAGTTATCGGCCAATAAAGCTTTTTTTTTGTCTTTAGGACATAAACAGTTGGAAAAGCAAAACAAAAAAAAACCCCAAAGTCATTAAAGGAAGTGCATCTGAAGTCACTTGGCAAGTTAGTTGACTTGAAGTTCAAGTATCTCTACTTATGTCAATGTTTGATAAATCCATAAATCCAACCCCCATCCAACCCTCTGAGGTTTAACTGAGAAAATAGAAAATAACCGAGCCTAAATAGGAGTTGTTGTTTGCAGTTGGTTAGACAGTTGCTTAGTTGTCTCCTCTGTTTTCTGTGATTGGAGGTGGTGTTGGAATATCCTTGGTAACGCAGTGAGTCACATCATGGGTTGATGTGGCAATTGGGGTGGTCTCTTTACCTGGTTCAGCAGTGTGTGTACTCCCACTTTCCATGGTGACAGTTGTCATGCCAGCGGTGGTCATGGCAGGAGTAGATGTGATCGGTGGCGGGGTGGGATTGGTGACAGGAACTTCCTCTGATGACTCCTCAGAAGATTGACTTTCTGAAGATTCGCTAGATTCCCACGACTCCTCTGATTCGGTGGACCAGGTTTCATAGGTGGAGGACTCAATGGATGGCCAAAACCACCAGTTATATCTATTAAGCCATCCCCGCTTCATGTAGTTGTCAGTGATGTCGGCATCATGATGCCAGCCCATACGGAACTGTGGAGGAAATAAGAGATGCATGAGTCACTTTACATGCGCTGTTATGTAAAAGCCACAATTCCTAGCCCTAGAGATTGCAATGATATTGGAGGATTTGAAACTCGCAGTGCCAGTGCAGGCGGTAGTATGCACTTTATGTACTGAGGCACAAAGTATGGCCATGAAACGCAGCATTGATGTTGATATTTGATGCCTGGCGTTCCTGGAAAACTGTCTGTTTTCATTGAGTGCTACTGACTGCAGCGTGTCTTTACCCTGCAGAGGTTCATCCAAGGCATTTCTCAAAATGCATACCTAGCCCAGGTTATGTGCTGTCAGTCGATATATTTCAGGAAGTGGCAGCACCTAAAATGCTGTTAAGGTCGTGTTTCACTCGGAAAGAGGACGCATGCCAAACTTAGGTGGCTAACGTCACGGCTCTGATTAGACATCCCTTTTTGTTCATGTCATTTCTGCACCTGCTGAGTCACAGCAAGCAGCTCTGACTCTCTCATCTCTGTTTTCATCCTGCATTGTAAAAAAGCAAAGATACGTTTAATCTGTATTAGCTATTTCTCTGAAATCAAGGTATTAAGTCACAAAATGTGGTGTCTTATTTTAGATAAGATTAAGCATCTGAAATTGTCCCTCCCCAGCTGTTTGACTGCTGGGTGGTTATTTGAAGTGAAGTGACAACGAAATATTTCCATTGTCTGCCCACACAAATGCTGCACAAATCAAATGTGACTTTGTGGAAATGGATTTCACAACAACGTGAGGCAGAGTCAACCAGAGAGCAAGGACAAGAGAGGGAGGGAAGATTAATATGCAGTGTTGCGGTAAGCTCACCGGCCTAGCAGAAGTTGTTGTGAGAAGAATGATGACGAGGGTGGTGGTCACAAGCTTCATCTCTCCTCGTTGCTGCGGAGGAGGGAAACCACAAACAAAAACACAGTCACTTATACACAACTAGAACCAAGACACTGACAGAGACGAGGTGTGAGAATCCATTTTATTTTTTTTTCCTAAATTGTCTTTTACACTCTTATATCTTAACATTTTATATGCACACATATTCACTGTCAAGGTATATATAGCACCTTTGACACTCTGAGCTGCACTTGCTGTATAAACTATACAAATTCATGGATAAATAATAACTATTATTATTATTTTACAACAAAAAAACAAAAAAACAAAACCATGTTTTCAAAATAGATTCACATACTTGGTGAGATGCAATTCATAATTTTATAAAACATCATAAGCTATGAATTTTATTTTTTTTAAAACATGAATTTATATAAAAATGCAAAAAATAAATGCTTTTACTTACCAGTTTTCTGTAAATCTATTCTTACTTCCCTCTAACTTATAAAAATAATGGGGTTCTGTGCAGCTGGGATCACTGTCTAGGTGTGACCTCCATGCAGGAGTGGTTCATATATGCTGCCTGGCAGAGAGGCTGAGCTGGGCAGGGCTGTGATGGGCAAGAGACAGGGGGTTGAGGATTGAGTAACACTGGATATCCTGAGGTAAGAGCGGAGGGGAGGGGCTGATGAGCCCGCAAATCAGAAGGGATAAGTTATTTATCTTCACTCCATAAGTTCGACATTTACATTTCTTTGGCAATTACAGACATATTTGACTTTTTTTTTTCAAATGCCTATGCAGAATTATTGCTGCACTCCAGACTGTGGTCATGTGCATCCCGTTTCTGCAATTTTCTCTTTTGGTGACAAGATTTTACACAGCATCCTGAGTTACAAAAGCTGGCTGATGGACACGCAGCATTTCTTAAAATAACTAAGTAAGCTGTTTTTTAACTGCAAACACAATCTTTCCCAAACATTAACCATAATTCAGATATGAACATATTATAGAGAAGTAGATTTTCAAAATGTTGGCACTGGATGTTATCAGGGATGGATGTTATTCATCAGTGAAACAGTTTGATATCTGCGTTCATTTGTGGTGAAGGGTCAGCAGTTCTTGTCTGGCTCTGTGTTATTAAAGGTTGAACTGAAATGAAGCGCTGGTGACAGGAGCTGATTGAGAAATATCAAATGGTGATGAAAGTCGAGTGACGTGGTACAGAAATGCAGACAGACTCCGAGAGTGGTCAGCGCTCAGTGGAATTTTACAGCAGAGTTAGACTGAGCCACGCTTTGATCAGACAGCCTGTGTGTTTGTGTGTGTGCGTGTGTGACACCACTGTGTTACTTCATCACTCTGAAACATTCCTCCTCCTCTAGTCACGCAAGTCTCACAGGCACCTCAAGATTATCTCACCTGGACCTGTTGGAAAAATGATGAAGGATATGTTCTTTGTCACGTTAGCAGCGCCAGTATCAGGCTGGAGCTTTTGGTTTTAACGCGAACTGTCTCGATAACTACTGAGGTCCAGCACACGTGGTGCCCAGGCGATGAAACACTTTGATCTGATCGTCCGACTTTTCATCTCGCTCCACGGGGTGGTCAAAGGTTTTACATGTGTGGTAGAAAATCTCATCACACACAAGATGGACTGACACAAAAATCTTGTGGATATTCATGGATCCCCAAGGATGATGGATTTGTTCCAATCACATGGGTGACCCCCTGATTTTTGGCTGGTGTCACCAGCTGGTGCTGGTGCCAAACTGCACTGACAAATAAAGTGTATGTGCAGTATGTGCATTATGCAGTCTGTTACAGCTGATTCATTCAGATATCAGTGCATGATATGCATATCAAGACGTAACATCATTAAAAAGCCTCCTGTTTTACTGAAGTGGTAAACATG
Organism: Psettodes erumei; assembly: GCA_016785225.1. Classification (NCBI taxonomy): domain Eukaryota; kingdom Metazoa; phylum Chordata; class Actinopteri; order Pleuronectiformes; family Psettodidae; genus Psettodes; species Psettodes erumei. Next base: position 1,284,637 of record JAFBJZ010000779.1, on the reverse strand, counting down.
ATGGCTACTGTAACTATAAAAAACAAACACATAAAGTATATTCATCAAAATATAATAAACCTACTTCTACCGTATCCGTCATGTATCCCATGTGAAAGTGTTTGCACACCTTCAGTGAATCTACCTGGAGACAGAGTCTGACATAAATGGGGAAATTTTATCCAGAGGCATTTATGGGAAAATTTCAACTCTGGTCAAATGTTACCGTCATCCAACCACAGTCTTTTGTCAGGAGTGCTTTAATTGGAATCGTCAGAGTTAACAGTAAGTCCTACCAACCTACACCCACCCTTTTTTTTCCACTGTGACAGTTGGAGTTCAGAATACTTCCTCTACCTCGATTAATGAATTAAGCCTTTCTTTTAAGCCTCTTCTGCTATCCTGGGACATCTTGCTCAATTTGTAAAAACTAAAAATGCCATCGGTGGTTGCTGAGAAGCTCCTACATGTCTTGCTCAAAGACAGCCTTACAACATTTCTGAAGGTTGTGTCAGCGCAGCGGCTCATTTTAAAATCGCAGAGCTGCCTCATTCTCTTCTTGTTGTACGTCAGACATGACCACACAGGGACAAAGATGGTGATGACAACAATATAAAATGACAAAACTTCTACTGAATCTTAGTATTTCATAACACATTTAATGGTTATAGAAAGAAAAATGAATGGAGTATAGCATAGAGGACTATAGTTACTAGTTATTTTTCATATCTAAAGTATACTGTAAGATAATAAAAAAAATGGCATGTATCAAAGGTACTACAATGTGTAAAGGAGTCTAAATAAAAGATGGTTGCATGTTAAAGCAAACTCATATTTATTTATAAACATTCATAGTTATGGCATTTGTATGAAGATGCATCTTTTTTTCTTCACTGTGGCTGCTCTTCAATAGACCAGCACTCATCACATACGTGAGATAACGCAACTTCAAAAGGAAGTGGGGGTGTGCATCATGGTATTAGTTATATTGTAATGATTGAGAAATAATGAGTCATGGACTGTTCAGTAATGGCACTGGCAGACAGGGTTGCAACAGTAATTCAGACTCCAGTTGTTAATTTGGACATTAATGGAGAGTGATCAAGCTGAAGTGAGAAAGTTCACTGTAGGAAACTAGAGCAGTATTAATTCGGTCCTGGATTATGATCAGTGGGATGCTGTAAAACAGAAGTTGTCACGAGGCGATCGGGATGGCTGGTCTGCAAATAAAGCACAGGACTTTGGAGTCCAGGGTTCACGCCAAGATTTTACTAACATCAGCATCTTTTTTGAACCCTCACCAAGTGCTTTTGATTTGCCATAAATATGTCAGTCATGCTATTTTTAGCCATGACTGGATTTTATCATGAAAACATATGCAATAAAAAGTTGGTAAAAGGTTTGCAGACACATTCAGTGAGAGGATTTTGCAAGATAGGTTCAAATCCAAAGTCTCATTGTGTTGAGAATAAACAGAATCAAGACCTCATTATGTCCTTCATAATACATTTGCTTTTTCTAATTTGTAATATAGAAACATAATTTGTATGAGTCGTCTTTGATTGAACCGTACCCTGCCAGTGAAACGCAATTCCATTGTATGCACTAAAAATGATAAGATCTAAATAGGGATAATGGAATATAAACTGGTATAATGGAATTATGAAAGGTGTTTTACTACTCTGAAGAATGAAACAGATGTCTTGCTGAATAATTGCAAAAAATGCATATAGTAGAGCTTACTTAATTTTTTAAATGTAGTAAGAGAAGTTTTCTGACATGATCAGAAGAAAGACAACCTCTGCACCACTTACAAAATACAAAATGCAAGACATCAAGCCAAATATGCACAAGAATTCAAACACTGACTTCAGAGACAATGTTTGTTTAAAAAATAAGGAAGTGCTCTATTACGTTTCATCATTACTTGTCTGTCTGCATCAGAAGTGAAATGTTGCAATGTCAAAGCAACTGAGAAACGATTTATTTATTTACCAGTTTGATAAGTGCAGTGCAGAGATCAGCTGGTCTTGTTACTGTTATAAAAATCAGAGCAAATGGTCAGAATGTATTGGTATTTGTGTTTTATTTGGTGTTTATAACACAATTATACAATTGCAGAAGTTGTCTAAATTTTGCCATTAAAGATGTAATACAATATTTCATCATACAAAACACTGAGTCACAGTGGGGACCCATCTACATGGTAATACTATTACCACAAACAGTCCTGCTTTACTACGACAAAGGCTTAGTATTGTGTTAAAAGCTTATCATTCCAAATAACATAAAATAATAATATAATATAAAGTGAGTGATGTTGTTAGGTGACATGACTGCCCTCACATTTGAAATGTTCAGTAGACTGTGTGAACCAATCAGGGCCATGATGTTTTACTTGTAACCACCAAGAAAAACCAGAGTTTACAGCAGAGGTTTTTCGCATGTCACATCAGGAAAAGCACGGGTGTGATTAATAAATGATGGCCGCTTTCCATGTAGGTGAACCAGTTCCAGGTTCATTGCATTGTGTATTTTCGCTCACTGTCATGGCTTACTGGGACAAAATATTCATACTGAACATGTTTACTGACAAACAGGTGATGTTCTTTGGACACTATACACAATATCCTATTATCATTTGTCCAACATGGGATTTTCTGCTCCTGAAGGGCATATTTCACAACTGTGGATCCCTATTAGATCCACTTGTGGTTTCTAAGGCACGGTTGAGCTGACTTCCAGTTTGGGATCAAATCAAGGCCATTGACCTCGAGTGTGAATGCATCCTCATGAGCAAAGATGAAAAGAGTTTAAAAAAATCCCAACATTTGAAAAACAGAAGACCTCCTTCGACAAAATCACAGCTGAATTTTAACTTAGCAAATGTTTCTTTTCGTTTGCTTTGATTCATTTGTTTTTGAATCATCATACGGCAATCACGACCAAGGATGAAGCAACCTTGTTGCCAGAACTTGCAGATTAAAAAAACCTCAAAAATAATGGGCAGATTAATATGTGCAAGTGAACTGTGGCTTAATGGAATGTTGTAATTAAGTCATATTAGTGGTCTGATTGTGTTTATGCCTGATGTTCTGCTGAGCTGTCAGTATTTAAAGTACTTTGAGTTTGATTACTTGTAATATACTGTATATATATATATATATATTCTTTAAAAAAACTCACCACAGAATCATGTGCAGCAGTGAAACAGCATCAATTATCTGGTACAATGTTAATAATTTTTTAATATAGTGGTATCAGATGCATAGGTCCAGTGTGGTGATGAAACAGAGTTACCTCTAGCTATATAGTTTAGCTGTTTTAAACCAGAAGGTACACTCTGCACAATTTATCCTTGCCAACATTTTAAACACAGAATCATGTTTTCAGTCTCAGGAGTTGTTCCTTCTATAAAAAAAAAATCACATGTCTCCATCCAGTGTCATCTTACTGTTCATTTTTTAAAAAGACCATTTGAGGATAGATTTTAAATCCCTTCCCAAATGATTTGTCACTTACCAAACCTGGTAACAACTTAAATATTTTTTAATGATTACATGCAGTGCCTTATAAAAAGTATTCAGCCCCAGTTATTGCTAAATTGAATCATCGTCAATGTGAGTTGGCTTTTTTTAAAGAATAGACAAAAAAAACTTGACTTCAGTGTCAAAGTGTGAACAGATTACTATTATTTACAAACATATAATGTAAAATAAGTCATTTTATAAATATTCACCCCCTTTAAAGTGACTGAATTCAACAGAGTTTCCATGATTTGGTGCGAGGAGTCTCACAGTTAATGAAATGGAAATCACCTGAGTGCAGTGAATGTGTCTGAAGTGATTGCAGTATAAAAACACAAGTGTTTGGAAAGTCCAGCTCCTGGTTAATCAGTTCCTGGCTACAGTTATACCATGATGACAAAACAGCACTCCAACAGAGAAAAAGATCCAAATACTTTTTATAGGCCTTATGATTAAACTTTATGTCTTACAGTATGTTTAACCTGACAAAAGGTCCATATTTTAGACTATAAACTGAAAGCTGTCTCTGTGTTGCAGCTTGTATATTACAAACCCTGGTGATTAGTGACATCTACTGGTAACAAAAATCTTGTGCAACCTTAACTTGTGCTGTATTTTTAGTTTTTAGTGTCCAGTTCTTCAGACAGATGGTAACAAACATTTACTTTCAAGGTCAAAGGAACCAAATGGAAGACACGAAAGGACAGCAATTGTATCTATTCATTCATAGAATCACACAAGTTGTTTTTTTATAATAAGTAGAAGTCTGACTGATCTGATTAATCTAATCCTAAATTATTGCTTTATTGCCACACTGATACAACAGTGAACTTGTCTCCTCAGTGGACATTGAAAGGTAACAATCTGCAGATTTGCAGATTGCAGATCAGCATGCTTCTGTTCCTCTTCACTGCTCTGTACTCATCTAAAACGCATTTCTAGCAAACAGTAAGGAATACACTTTATTTAATACATTTTCACTACAACGTCACACAGTAGACTAACAGAAGATTAACAGAAGCATTACCTACAGTAACAACATGTCGATATTCATACCATCGTGTACAAAATACTTACTTAGATAATCTTTGTGAAATGCACTTGCAGCAACATGATGGAGAAAAACCCCTTCACTGAACCTGTATTATCATGAAAAGACTGCCTGTCCAGACTGTGTTTTTAAAATGTGGACCCAAATCTCAGTCATCAGTTGTAGGCAAAGGGTACTGAAGACCTCTGCACAAGGCCCAGGTGGGGCCCTGCAAAAGTTAATTTATTGATCATATCACTGACACTACCATTTATTTGCATATGTGCAGATAAAAATAGGTTTTGCATAACAGTTCAACTTGTCATCTGATTTGAAGTTTCAGAGGAGGGCGGCCACACGAGACAGTGGATACCAGTTATTAGTTTGTGTCACATATTTAGTGAAGATTGGGTTTCAAGGCATCATGAGTTGGTTTTTGAACTTCTGCTCCATCAGTCACAAACATTATTAATGTGGCAAGCAGAAGAGTCTCAAAGATCAAGAGGATGTCTGCCAAACAGAGGAAATTTTTCCACAGAGTGGAAGCATTTTGAGAGCTCAGAGACTGACTGAACCCATGGGGCTTCACAAGGGAAAAGCAGCGGCACTGGTGCAGGCAGTTCTGAGGCAGAGGACAACAAAGGTGAGAGAGAGCCAGGAAGAAAGTAACGACAAATGATCATGAACTTCACTACAAGATGCTAAGCGGGCCTTGAGTGTCGCAACGTAGCAGGGAGAACAATCCGGCAATGTGTGGGAGAGGAGCTGAGCTTTTTGTACTATGTTTGATGAGAGATGCAGTGCAGTGCTGCACCATGCCCCTGCAGGGAAGCCACTCACACACACACCAACACACACAGGAGACACAGTGCAGATGAAACAGACAGGAAACAACAGCAGAGACATTGAGAAAAGACTGAGGGTCATAGCACGATAGTCCTGGTTTTGTTTTCTCCATGAGCTGCATCACACAGCTTCCCCACTCACAGGGCTGTCTCTGTAATTTTGTCCACCCCCCTTTGGGTTTATCAAGTCAGTGGCAGTCGATGTAGCGCGCGCTGGTGCACATGTGTTGCTCATTTTGGGTTCTACTTCAAAACATGAAATGAGGGCATCACATCAAAGCAGAACGAGAGCGAGTTTCACTTCATTTAAAAGAAAATCCTCATAGGTGTTTTTGCAGTTCTGCCTTTTCAGTTGTCACCACATCACCACTGATAGGATAACTGGGAAGGAATCAGGTTACAGTGGTTTACTTGTTTAAAAAAAAAAAGCATGGAGCTTTTCTCTCCCTATTCAGCCTCAGCAATGTGCAGACTGGTGTTCATCAAACAGGCCACAAAAAGTGTCTTCAAATTCTACATGAGCTTGTGATCCTGAAATTAAACATGTCAAAATGAGAAGAGACCAGAGGCGGTGAAGCTTTTGGGGGCAGAAGAGTCTCAGCGAGGCAGAAAGTGAAATCTACAGACTGTTTTCCACTTACATGAAACTGCAATTCATACAGTACGGTTTCTGTTCTGTGAGCAGAGGTGTGGCTGTGTGTGTGTGTGTGGGGGGGGGGGGGGGTTAACAGTGTTGGACCAGAATTAAAACTTATTGCTCTTCACAAATGCTGCCTTTATGGTTTTGGTTTTCAATTACAACTGACACATTTTCCAGTTCATGACAGTTTCTATCATGAATTGTTATGATGTTGTAATCATATTGTTTAAGTTTGATGCCATGACTGACTTTGGTGGTCCACTGACATAGCGCCACACTTTTTAAAAAAAATATCTTGGTTTATGATCACAAACCTCAAAAACTGTGACATTCCCATCACCTTCAGCTGTATTTAAAAATTAGCTAATTAGGAAATACGTTCAACTAAGATGAAGGTGAACATGACCTGCTAAATATATCTGAAAATAAAGAAAGATCAATATGTCAAAATCTGTCATTTTTTTGATTTTTTTTGAAAACCATAGAGTAAGGGTGTTCCATTGTAACATCAAACTTTGTTCTTAGCTTCCGCTCATCATTGCTACAGATGCCTGAGCACTTATTGAGAGGAAGATCTATTTTTTGAGAGGAAAAGATCATTATCAGATACTGAGATATCAGTTTTGTCCCTTTATAGGATGTATTTTTCTTGTAGTACTATAGGAAAAAGCAAATGGCGTGCATCCTCTGCATGTGAGCCATTTCTGTGTATGTGTTCACACTGTGCGTTAACAGTCTGCGGTTTCAGCTTTGAGCGAGTCATGAGCAAGAGAGGAAAAAGCTCCTTCCTGTTTCTTGACGCTGTCTCTCTGTAATGAGGGCAGTGAATAACAAACCAACCAACTGTTCATACAGGCAGTGCAGCGTTTTCTCTGAGCATCGCTGCCAGCCTCTTCTCTTATTCATCTCCTCTTTGTTTACTGTTGCTTCTCCTGTTACCTAATCAGGAATAAATACACGTGTGATTTGTCAAATATTCACAAAGAGAATTTACACTGAATTTGACTCTTCATATAATCCAACTTTACTTCCACATAACTTTAAACATTATTTTATATTGGGATGGTAAGTTAAAGACTAATGGTCCTTGTGCTGGATATCTTTATGGAGTTTCACTTTCCAGATGTTTCTAATGTAAATATGGTGCCGCCCATCCCTCAGTGTAATTATAAAGAAGCACACACACACACACACACACACACACACACACTGCGTATTTAGGGCCTGATAATAACAGTGCAACATAAGAATCTTCTCCCTCTATTATTACTTCTGCTGCCCAGTAATGACGACAAATAGAGAGGTGGGCTGCCACTGGTGGAAAGTATGTTAAAGCAACAGTTTGTGTGTACGGTTCTGAGATGTCGAGTTACTTTATATATCCATTTCTATGACACGAGGGGGACAAGTTGCATTTACAGTTGCTTGTGAGCTTGCTTGTTTAGATCTTATGTCTTGTACAAATTAAAAAATCTGCTTCTTATTCCATTCTTGAAAAAAAGTTAAAATCTGAAGCCCCCTTGCTCAATCTAATGCACTCATGGGTTCTTTCTATTATATTCTATAATATATATGCACAGTAGCACACTTCTGATATTGATGTGTAACATTAGTGACTCACTTACTTTTAACTACAACTGCTACTGTTACACTGTGTTTTACCATGTCACAGATAGCCATGTACATATGATGTATCACAAGAGTTAAAGAAGTAACTCCAGTAATCCATACAGTATAGTTTCTATAATATAGTACACATACAGTATTAATGTAAGACTTGGAGTGATTCTGCTTAATGAGTGCTTTTGAGGATATTGATATTTTGCTAATATTTGTTTTATTAAAATTTGAATGCAGGATATTTCCTTGTAGTATTTTTGTATTATGGCCGTTCTGCTTCTATCTAAATTGGTCATGGGATTACTAGTTTATTGTATGTTGAGACAATACAACATATTAACTCGGACTGGTTAAACTTTAACACAGGTCAGGAAAAAGCACAGCCAGTGACGCTCAGGTTCTTGCTACACACTGTGAAGTACAGTAGATTACTGACCTGCAAACAATAATGTTTTGTCCAAAGGCCAACCATAAACTCTATTTACAATAAACATATTCACTCTTAATTAGTCACAAAGTGGGAGGTTACATTTTTAGAAAAGATAACATGGAGAAATCGGTATGGGGTAAGGTAGGAAGCGAGGAGGAGAGCGTGGGCAGGAGAGGAGGATTTCAAGGGAAGGGATTTGAGAAAGAGGAAGAATGGAAGCAGTAAGGATGGGAGGACAGCGCTGACAGGACTGCGATTAAAGCTTCCACTAATAAACCCTCTGCAGCCCACTGAGGAGCAGAGACAGTGCTGAGCCCCAGTAACTGCAGTGTGTGTTTTTCACCTGCCGGCCCTCTAACATCACAGTTTTGTGTAAATGTGTTCATTCTTTAAGTCCATATTTTATAGAAAAAGAATGGAGCAAGCTCCATATGCACAGTGTCTTGGCCAGTGGTGCATTTTCATTTCATGCTGGATGCACCAAACCTGCAGATGATCGCACAGTGACTCACATTAGCCTTTCATCACTTTTATTGCACAAGAAACTAAATACAATTCTGTTACACAGTAAAAAAATTTAGATAATTACATCCAAACTATCAAATTGTTCTCCACGTAAATGCAAACAAACACTATTGTATTAAATACTGAAGGAAATAAATTTACATTCAGAAAAGCAGCCTGAATGAGCTGCAAAGCAAAGGAAAATCACTCTGAATAAACTTCACACTGACAACATTTAATGATGAAAAAGTCAAGTAGTTCAAATTTGCCCAGAGCTGATAATCCGCAGACTTGCAGTACTTGCAACAGGAGCGGATTCAGTGTTTAGCTCAAGGACGGTTCAGTAGGATAAGTACAGGGCTTGATTCTTCTGATGAAGGCCAGACATATCACATATGAAAAAATTCCATACATACAACTACATATGTCTAACTCTTTACCTCCTCCTGATCTACAGAAGTTAAAACCATACATGTTAAAGCAGATTTTTACCAAGTTTCTAGATGAGTGTTCTCTTGTGCTTTTGTTTGCCAGTTACACTGAAGCCAATAACTAAAAACTTGAAAATCTGAACATCTACTTTTGCAACAGAAATCTCAGGTAGGGTAAAGAAAAATGATCTCATCAGGTGCCAACAAGAAGAATCAAGGACGATAAAGACTCTTTTAAAGACACTTTTCAGTCATGATGTACATCTACTGTACATTATTTGCACTTCGATGCCACATTATTTCAGATCAGTTTGTTATTTTTCTAGGTTTTCTAATATGTCTCCCAGACTGGGGAAGTTTTCACCCTGACAGCTCTTCCCCATCTATACTCCACATCCTGGTTGAGTTCACATAATCCATGTCTTCTTTCTTTAAACATACTTGTTTCCCGCCATGACACTTTTGTGTTATGCCCATGTGATTATGCATAGTGTCTGTGGGGCCATAGCTCTGTGAAAAGCTACCTGAGTAAACTGCTATTTTATCTCATTTCATGTTCACCTCAGGATAAAAATTGAGGCTACTTGAACAAACATCAAGAGAAATGTCACATTTGTTCTGCATCTCATTACAATCAAGCTATCAAACCACATGTCACAGTAATAAAATGCGATTGTCCTGAACTCTTTACACATACTGTAAACACACTCTGATCAGAATGGCTCCCTCTGCAGACTGAGGACTTTGGGGGATCACTTTACTGGAGTTAGAGCTCATAAGTTAAGATTCAGTGTTCATACACGGGGTTGCTGAAAGTGCTATAGTCGTCCAAAAGAGGACCGTAGGATGTACGTCTGAAATGTGAAAAAAATAATAAGAATAAGAAAAAATACAGTGAGAGATGAATCATAGAAATAGGAAAGAAATAAAGGGTCAATTTTCTAAATCAACTTCAGTTTACCAATAAAACAGGAGTCATTCAAATATATTCAGTAAAGATTTGATGACAGTAAACTTAATGGATGAGAGGAAGTAAGTCATTGGTTGAATTAAATTTGGTTGTGAATAATTAATTTACTTTAGGATGTTGCTTTTGATGGTATTACATTTTTCAATACTACAAGCTTTAGCAATGAAATGCCATTCATCGTCATTGTATTGGGGTTAAGACAAAAATTACTGACTGTACTCAGTGAGGTTTAGACAATGGGCTTATTCAAAATTAGTGAATTAATAATTACTAATTTAATGCATATGTAACGTATGTAACATTATGTTTTCCACAAAATGCAACACATGAACTTCAGCACAGTAACAACTGCATGTTGATATAAGAGGAGATCTGTTCGAGCTATGGACTCACCGGATCTTGTAGTTGTACAGTCCCCCTAACACCACAATGACAATGATAATGAACACAGAAACGATGGCTAAAATACTTCCTGTAGAGAGAGAGAGACAAAGGAAGGAAAGAAGGAAAGAGGGAAGTTATACATATATACATACATATATAGATATTACATTAACCTTAGAAATAAAAGTACAAAGTTATCAGCATCAGCAAAGTGATTTGTGATTTCTACCTTGAGCTAATAATACTAAATGCCATTTGTTTTGTACATATTTACTGATATTTATATACAGTATATATAAGTATTGGACATATTAGATTAAGATGGAAAATGTGTCACCAAAGTATTAGGTCCAATAGTGGCTGAGATGTTGCAGTCCAGACCATAGTGGTGGACAGACGGACAATATATTATATACTGAAAAACTGACAAATTGAAAAAAAAACCTTGCCTGGAGAAAATCAAGTTCATAAACCACTTGCCTCGAGGGACGCCATAAATGTTCTGAGTTAGACATATTATCAGATGTAACAGCTACTGATGATGGGAAGGAAGTTGTCTTTATGGCTCCCGCGCCCAAGTGCAAAGTTCAAACACCTCATACCTGGAACTGGTGGGCCGTATGTGTGTAGTGTTCCAGATACAATATGAGTAAGAACATTATCAAATAAACAGCTTGAAAAGAAAGAAAAAAACAGTGAAATAGTAGCACAGACAATAATCATATGAATGTTCCACACCTCTTGTATTTTTAAACAAATTTGTAATGAGTGGCTTGTGCTTATGTAATAAGTTACAATTTAAATGAGTGGATGTCTTAAAAAGTAAGGAGGATGAACAACTGTGAATGGTAGAATGATCAGGGGGAGAACTGGCAGACAGCCTTTTCTTGCAGCTGCTGCTCTTTTTCACTCACTCAACTGGCAAAGACTCACAAAAACAAAGAAACGTGAGAGGCAACTGCTATGCTCACATTTTAACTACAGGTTGACACAGCGCTAGAGCAGGTCAAAGAGGAGGAGGAGGATGACTCTGCAATAAGAGAAGTCTGATCACCTCTGCTTGGTTGGTTTCCTTTAGGATTGCTTGTGTGTCAGGCAATGTATAACAATGTTTGACACACTCACACGGACACTTAGAGACAATTTACAGGAATAAACTTATGTCTTAACTTAAGTCTTATCTGAGATAACATCCATATATTCTGAATATGCTTTTATAAAAAGGTAATGAGTAACTGCACATCAGAGGCCACAATTAATGAGCCAGATTGGAAGGTTGATTCCAGCGATAAATTGTAAGTTTGTGTCTACCCCTGGGTTAACAAACAAAACCACAATTTTTTCCCTTCATTTCAAGGTGATCTGTGCATTTGTGAGGTAGTTGCAATGTATGATCGTCCAGCAAAAAATGTAACCCAGCTCAGAAATGACCACTGTATCACTCTCAACAAAGCACTGCTACACATCCACAAAGCTATGTGTGTGTGTGTGTGTGTGTGTGTGTGTTTGCAGTGTCGGCCAGTCTACGACTTTAATCCAGATTGAAATATCTCAACAAATACATAGATTTATTTTAGTATAAAGATTGAACTACAAAATATATTATAGCATATTAAACAACATTTTTAATATGTAATTTCGGGGCTGTGTACCTGAGCTCAAAGCTTTGGACTTGTGTCCCTCTTGGTCCAGTGTGGTGGTTTGGGTGCTGCTGGTGGTGGTTTCGGTGGAGCTGCTGGTGGAAGTGCTTGGTGGAGTACCACTGGCATTGCTGGTGGTGGTTTCGGTGGAGCTACTGGTGGAAGTGCTTGGTGGCGCACCACTGGCATTGCTGGTGGTGATGGCAGGTGAAGTAATGGCAGAGGTGCTGGTGTTCACGCTAGATGAAGTACTGAAGGTGGAGACAGAGGTGTTGGTGGTGGTGATAGTGGTTGTACTGGTGGTTACATTGGTGGAGGTGCTGTAGGTAGGGCTAGCTGAGGTACTGGAGGTGTTGCTGGTGGTGATAGCGGGGGCACTGGTGGTTTGGATGGTGTCAGCAGTGGCAGGTGTATTGTTGCTGACTGTCACAGGGGTCTCATCTGTTGACTCAGACTCATTTGTTGACTCAGACTCATCTGTGATGTATGTCGGTGATGGGGAGGAAGTATCTGATGTGGCTGGGGTGATAGTTACAGAAGTTTCATTTCCGGGCTCAGAGTTGGCACTCGGTAACCCAGACATCCCTAATGTTACCGCATAGGTAAAAAGTAGACCTGCAATCAAAGACAAAAGATGTATGTTATTTGACCAAGTTAATTTAATGTGCATTTGACGGAGAGTTATACAACAGTACTTGTCAATGCTGTGCTCAAGTCTTTTTTACCACAGTCTCTCTGGAGACTATAGTGGAATAATTATTCACCTGTACATGTTTGATCTCTGTCCACTGTGATGTCATTTGTTTTACTTAAGAATTTTTTTTCTCATCTTGATTTTACATATGAAGGTCAGTTTACCCAGTGATAGGAGTCTTACTCAGAGTGCAAAAACCTCAGCCTAGGCTTGAAAACTGCAAACATGTAATAGGAAGCCTGTGTTAACAACAAATTTTGCAGTAAGGGAGAGTCTAGCAACTACATTATGGCAAATTCAGGATCTAATGGTCTTAGTCCTTGATGGAGGACATAGATGGTACATCTCAAAGCATTTATCTCGACAAAAAATCTTAACCACCTGGCTGAAATCAATGCTAAGTTAGCAGCAGGTACAGTCCTTACGTTCAGTTTGGTTCAGAAGGGGCAGACACCCAGGTAGCAGGCCGAGGCTTGGGCCAGTGATTGTACGTCAGTAATCACAATATGAGATTGACATATATACAAACATATAACCAAAAACAAATCCCCATATGAAAACACTGCTAATTTATTGTACAAGTCTTAGAGCAGGATGTTTCAATGCAGAACTTAAATGTGCTTTTGACTGGTTATTCAATATTCAATATTTAACATTATATTTGTGATTTGCCTTTTCTGTTGGAAGCAATAGCTTGGGGCTAAGTGCCGCAGACAAGATAAGGATGCCAACACAACTTACTTTGTTGACACTAAGAAAAATAAAGAACAATGTAGTTAAAAGTTTGAGAGGGTTGCATTTAACAATCACAGCAGAGTTACAGTTACAGTTACAGTTACAGTTACAGTTATGCATTCAATGTTTCTCTGTTTTCCTATTACACTGGTCACATTGTATTAAATTGAGACTTTTTTTAGGGAGAGATGCTGCACATCGCTACTGGAAATGCATAAAAAAGTGTTATTCTTTGTTTTGCGGCAGAATCTCTTACTGTTTCAGAGATTATTTGACTGATCTACACCAACCAGTTATATCATTTCACAAAAAAACGAAAAAAAAAAGACCAGCAGACTTTCTTACTTGTTACAACAAAACAAAAACAAAAAACTTGATTAGGTATTGAAATTTAACAAGTGAATTACAATTATTGCGTTGATACTAAGATGTGATCATCCCCAAACATTTCCAGTAAAGGAAATAATTTCACATTACACAAAGAGACAAAAAAGTGCCATTCAGGAAATGAAGGACCATGCACTGATGTCAGAGTTTACTTACATGTTATCACACTTGGCAGGCTGACCATCATCATTGTCTCCTTTTACCGTACACAGTATTTTTCCACAAACACTTGTGTAAGCTGCAGCTCTGTGCTCTCTACTCCCTGTGGACAGTTGTAGTGTGTGACTGCCTGTGACTGTAGGTGACTATTAGTATGAGCCTGTGGGGGGCGAGGCTACACCATGGCTGAGTCACATTCACAATCTTACACGGTGCCTGCGCCCTTAACTACAGTAAAGAAGCCTTTAAAAGACCACAGGAAGTTGAATAACAGGTGACAAAATGTAGTGGTAGGTTATTTTTGTAAGGGCTTAACATACGCTCTGTTCTTTAAATTGCCAGTGATTTTATTGTACTGTACTTTATTGTACAAATATTTAATCCAAAATATTTATGTAATATTTATAGTAATTTTCAGGGTTGCTGGATGTTGCTGTGATCAAGTAAATGATCAAATAAGGCTATTTTCTGGGGAATTTTTAAAAATTTTTTATTCTTTTGAGTATCTTATTTTTTCAGTCCTATACACATCAAGTAAGTGACATTTTAGTTGTGATTGCTAATCCATGCCAGCAGAGAGCAGCACATACATTTAGAATGTGGTCTGGGGCTTCTCAACCAGCAGAGCATTGAAAGAATACAGGATTATGACACAGTGATGATCCATGACCCCTTAGAACACAGAGAGATAAAATAAGCAAAAAATTAATGAAAGCTTTGCACAATGAAGTAAATATTTAAATTTGTGTTCAGTGCAATTGAGAACAATTCTAAACTGGGAGGATGACCATTGTAAATATTATTTCTGCCAACTGTAAACACATTAAAACAGTTTTTTTCACATTTGCTGACATTTATGACTCAAATAATTGCTGTGTGTTGTGGTGTCTTTTGACATTGAACCAACCTACTCTTATTCTGGATGACAGAGTTCATTTCATCTATTGAACTGATGCATTGGGTGAGGTCTTGAAGTCCAGCCATTGGACTGGGCAGTGGTAAATGGGGATGAGATGGTGACTGGTCATATTTTGTAACTGTGACTTGAGATAGGTTGATAGAGAGATGGTAGAAATAAAATAAGAACAAGTAATCCCTAAAACAATCAGTCTGCATTATGACCAGCTGGGCAGATTTCATTTGTTTCACTGCTATTGTTATTCATAAGGCTTAGAATAAAGTGTGAAGTGTGTTTTTAACTTTTTCCTTTTACTTTCAAAAGGTCAATCAATAGGTCCTCCACCATAATGTGGCAAGAGCAATTATGGATTTAAGTGACATTTTAAAATGATAGAATTATCTTGGCCATACTGAAGGATGTTGTGGCTCACAGTTATCTGACTGATTCTCTAATAACTTTACATGCAGTAATCTGATATTTTCCTGAAACTGATTAGCAGGAGAATGAAGAAGAGCTTTCCTTCCTTTTAAAGAATAAAAAAATTTTTTTAGGGCTTTGTCTGTGGGTGTGCAGCTGCGTTTACGTATGTGCTCGAGTTTGCCGGCTGACCCTCATCACTGTGTGCTGGTATATTTCCCTGAGGTGTAGACTGCCTGTAGCTTTGTGCTCTGTGCTCACTGTTTATGGCAGTTGTGTGTCTGCCTGATTGTGACTGCAGGTGACTGATTATAAGAGCCTGAGGGGTGAGGCCAGATGATGGGGTGGAACTGACCATGTCATGTTGTGCTGGCATTAAGGATGCTTTCTTGTACCGGGGGCAACTTTGTCAAGTTTAACAAAAAGTAACTGTAAAAACTCAGATCTCAGATTTCAGAGCCTTTGCAATGACAACTTGATACAATGTCATAGCTATGCAGGAAGATACGCAACTTTACATGTCACTTTACCCTGATTATTTGAGTCCTGTGGATATAGTAACTAAATGCGGCAAGGGCATTAACACCTGGATGAAACAAAATTTCCTGCAACTAAAGAACAACAAACCCTGAATTATTATCATAGGTCCAAAAGCAAAAAGATGGCAAATTGCTGCAGTTCCTCCTCCCTTGAGAGCAAAGAATTTGCCATAAATCTTGGTCTCATCACTGATGCTTATCTTAACTTTCACAATCATGTCATAAATGTCACTAGATCATCCTTCCCTCACGTCAAAAATACCTCAAAAATCCGGAGTTAAGTCAAACGGATACTGAAAAAGTGGTACGTGCAATCTCACATGTCGACTTCATCGTTGCAATAACCCGTTTCCTGAACCACCAGCCACAAAAAACAGCTGCTGCACGTATTCTAACCAGGTCGAAAAAAAACCAACACTCACTCCAGTCCTCGAGTCGCTGCATTGCCTTCCTGAACATGCCAGAATCCATTATAAAATTCTTTTAACCTCAGTTAAATATTGATATTCATCAATTCATCATTCATGCCCCTCACCTATCCCCTTCATGCAGTATCGTTACCTCACATCTCTCTGTGCCCCCCGCAATTCTCCTGAACCGCACAGTTTGAAAAACCTTTGGCCCATCACCGGCCGCTGTGGCTGTGGGTCATCCCCTAATCGGAAGGTTTGTGGTTCGATTTCTGGTTCCTCCAGTCTGCAAGATACTGAACCCCAATTTGCCCTAGTGTCTGAAAATGGGTTTCCCCTCTGGTTGCTTCAGTAATTTATCAGGCAAATGAACTCAAACTTCTGGGTCTGCTTTCTCAAAAGTGAGAAATAAGAGGAGGGGAATAAGAGCTGCACTAAAATCCTGACATGCAAAGTAGTTTTAAGGCATTTCTGCTGTGAATCAGTATTGTTTTGACTGATAAAGACCAACAGTAAGAGGTTTACACACCCACCTCAGTGGGAGATGAGAGTAATAGACACCTTATGCAGTGACCTCGGTGTGACAAACTCCCTCTGCTCCCAGCTGATTGCCTAATTAATCTGCCTGGCTGCTGATGACCCTGAATTATTTTGCAAAACAAATGAGGGTGGCTGCCGTGCCACTGAAACCTCTGTGGGAGCGGCCGGTGAAGAAGGGGTTGGCATGAATGAATAACAACATCTATGCTTTTCTATTCTTTGAGAAATAACTTTATCATTATTTCGATGTCGATAGTCTCAGAAAGTACAACAGATACAGTGATGAATTCATATTTTAAAAGCAGGTGGAGGTTCGTGTTTGACACAGGTGGATCTTGTTTTTTTTCTGCAAGTTGGACAAGGGCCCATTACAACCTTTTTTTAAAAATATTTTTTTGCTCTATTCAACACAGGAGGCGCGCTACTGCTGCAAAATACAAAGAGGGTGAAACATTAAAGGGATTTTTCAGGTGCCACTTCATCAATAGAATAATGGGGGTAATTATCCCTGGAGTGGAGAAAGGTCTGCAATTTAAATGGCCTCTTTGATTGGAGCCATCACAAGATTAAGTGCAGAAAAGAGGTATCCATCTGTTTGTCTGTTTGTGGGAGACAAATGCTGTGGGGATGTAAATCTGTGTACACATTGTAAGGACTCAACTTCCTTTTGGGGACATAAGAACATCCGCACGATGTAAATCATTCCATTTTGAGGGAAAGACATGTTTTAACGTTAGGGTATGGGTTAAGGTTAGACACGTAGAGGTTATGGTTAAGGTCAGGGTAAGTCTCAAGGAAATGATTGGAAGTCGATGTAATGCCCTCTGAAGTTATGGAAACACGACTGTGTGTTTACATCCTTCTTTGTATGCACACTAAAACCTACAAGTTTAAATAGAAATTCGCTATCTCTGTAGCCTCAAAATGAAGTTTGTCCACACCTCACGATTTGCATCTAGTGTCAACACTAAGTGCCAGTGCAGGAGGTAATGTCCTTTAAGCAGAATGTCCCATTTTAATGTGAGTGACTGGAGATTGACTTCATTATAACCACAGGTTTGTAGAAGACAGGCCTAAGTCTTCATCTATAGCTAGGGCAGCATCTCCACAGAGCTATAAGTGGTTACAAGAGTGAGCTACAAGCTAATGCTAGCATTCTTAGATGAGGCTGATGTAGTCAGCTTTGCAGGTGCTGTATATAGTCAAAAACCAATTCTGTGCTTCCATTAATACACCACACTGTTGCAATAGGCTAAAATGGGCTAAAAATTACACTTGCTCTTGTTTGTGTGGTAGTTTGCTGGAAACTACAGTGCCAGGCTGTTTCAGGGAATTACTCAGCTTTTTTTTTTTAAATAATGAAACTATGCTGTATATTTTGGAAACATTTTTGAAGACGTATCTTCAGCGGGAGCCAACTAGGCAGGTCAGTAGACAGTCAGTAACAAAACAGAAAATCCCAAAAACACAAAAGCAGAGCAAAACTGCAACCCAAAAACTACAACTGAGGGGGCACAGGTGAAAACAGTACCAAAAAAATGATGGGAAGCTAAACAAAAGGAACCGCGGAAAAAGAGCGCAGCAACAACAGAACAGAGGAACTGACACGGACCAGGGAGAAACCCTGACATTTAAGTACCAAACGGGCGGGGAGACAATGGGACACAGGGGAAGCATTAGGGCAGGCGCAACACAAAACAACAACACAAGGAATCTGTGGGGGCAGGCTGTGACATGCACACAAAGTAGCCTTCTCTGATGAGAATGTATGAATGATGATGATGGTAGATGAAAAATTAAGGGTTCGCCAAATTTATTACAATTCATCCTTGGGGTGTTTGAGTGTCTGAATAAAATTTCAGCAAAATCCATCCATCTCTAATCTAAAAAAAAAAAAGTGAATTAATGAAATTAATCTAATCTAATCTAATCCACGTGTTCTTGAAACATATCACTCAAAGCCAGAAAGTGTTTCCAATGAGTAGGATCAAAACCTTTGTGACATGAAAAGACTCAGTAAGTTGTGTACACTGTTGGTCGCCACGTTACACTTGAAAACAATCAAAACACCTGGCTGACATTTTCAAACCAAGAGTTCACTGTCACGACGGGATGACATGACGGAATGCAGGAATTTGGGTTCATTCTCAGTCCTGCAGAATGGAGTCAAGTTCAATTATAGTCAAAAACGGAAACTGTGTGTGTGTATCCTTATCACTAGAAGACTAAACCAAAGCCCAGTCATGTTGTGAAATATTAATTTGCAATATGTTATCTAACCAAAGGGACTACTGAATAAATGCACTGGGCATATTCAGTTATTAGTCATTCAAATCACATGCTCTTTATTCATTATGTGCACCAACATTTTCCCTTGTAAAACTGTCCCCCCAACATATTTCTCCTCTTGGATTCTTATCACCTGATTTAGAGTTTCCTTGAAACCTAGGTAGCAGATCATCTTATGTTAATGACAGTGATCAGATCAAGGAGTGGATATAATATATGTATAATATATAATAAACAACAGCATGGTAAAAATAAAGCAAGATAGGAAATAAACTACATTTTCATCATATTTTGACGGCCCATCCATCTCGCCACTTCTTTTTGTGGAGGATGGATGAATCATCAGGAATTGCCTGTACCTGAGAGAAGGGAGGGGCCAAAGGCATAAATCAGCTTTTGCTGGGCAGTCTGCACCTAAACCATGGCCCCCGTGCTATTTTAGTCTGGTTTGGCTGGCATCTGTTTCAACATTTGCACACATCCTTTCACTCTTTTGTACATGCGTCACATTATGTGCTCCAATCTGCACTCCATATTACTTATTATTCAAATAAATTATTTTGGCTTGGGACTTGTGTGTGTGAACTCCTGTTGTTGTTTCCAACCCGAGGCAAGTTTTAGAATATATACACTGAATCAAATGAAAAAAAAAAACGTCACACAGTTCTCTTGGGCAGGTTTACCTCACTGTTAGCACTTTTGCACATCATACAGCTGCTACCCAATGTAGCAGTCCCAGCTCTGCACATCTTCAAAAGGCCCTGCAGTATTGTTTCATTTTACAGTGTACAGACGAGTCCCTTTATTCTTGCTGTTCCAGTCTCGGGCCATCGCCTGAATTTAATGAGCCAGTGACATTTCACCGCATCATTTTGCGACAGTCCACTGCTAAACCACACGGCCTCACCAGACTGTATGATTTGCATTTATATTGACAGGACGAATGCTATGATTGAGGCAGTGGCAGTTGCCGTGGCTGCAGCCTGTACACGGTCAGATAAAATGACATATTGGATCATCTGGTCACCTTTTGGTCTCCGCGGCCAAGCCAAATAAAGACAACCTTTTTTTTCTCTCTCTCTCTCTGTTTCAGACATCGTGCTGATGAAGTCCCAAAGGTCTTTGTGAAGACTGGGGTCGATGTTAATGATCCAGCAGCAGCTGCTGTGAGAAGATACCAATATGAGAAAGTGCATGGACATTATTGAAGAGTGAGCACATAAGTACAGCTGCGTGGAGCCAGTAGCATGGCTGTGGACTCCTAAACTTGTTTAAACAGTCAAAGTTTTATACCCGGTATACCCAGTAATTTGTAATCCAGAATCATGTAGATTATAAAAACTGAAGTAAACATTGCCAGCTCATTTTCTTTCATTTAGTTATTTTCAGTTAAGCAATAGTGCAAACAATTGCATTTTCAAGAATACTTTTTACAGAAAGTATTTAAAGATGACACATGTGAGCCCAATTTATAAAATTACATACAAATATGTTATAAAATAAAAGGTTAATAATTGTCAGAATAAACAATAATCAAAATAAAGTAAACCTTTTGGGAATATTTTCAGCATAAATATTTAATACTCAAAGTTAGCTTCTGGCTACTTTTACCAACTTTCTGAATCACTTTCCTTTAATTCTGTGTCTGTACAGTTGTATTTCTTCTTTCCTTATCTTTACTTTAACCTTCATTATGCAAATACCAATCCTATTTTATCTTTAGCCATGAAAATATATGGATATCAGTATTTTTATCAGAGGTGTCTGATATTTAATTAAAATCCCCCCATATTGTGATATCATACATAATTACCTTTACTGGATACTTTTTAATTGATAGAATTAAAATTAGAATTTAATTGACTGACATTTTTCCTCCCCAGGTATCTTTATAAATATGCCCGAACACCAACTGCTGCCACACACACACACACGCCTCAGTGTTATTTTTTACTTTCTCCTTTAATTACCCTCACAGTGGTCTTACAAATTACAACATCGTTCTTAAATAGAAGATGAATTCCTTCATGCTGCAGACTGATGTACAGTATATGTGATGTTAGTCTATTAGTTAGTTTATTTTTCCCCCTTATGAACGAAGATAGTTCATGCAAGTTGCTCCATAATATGAAAAACTGCTAACCCATGTCGGCCTGGTGCAGACTGGCAAATAGTAGCAGCAGGTCACACAGTCTGTTTCAGCAGAAATAACTGGAAGGCACAAAGAAGCAGGAATCTGTGACAGACAGGAAGTGTGGCATTTGAGATGATGAAGGTTAAGCTCTCTTCCAGTGAATAAAGTAGCCTATGTTATGACAGGAAATAACTGAGGGTTTTTTGTTGTTGTTTTTCTTTTTAAAAACCTGTACCATTTAAACGCCGACACACACTTAAAAACTTTCAGACCTGGAAAATGTCACAGAGAGGAGAAGCATGGGCTTTTGTCTACATTTACTTATAGCCAGTGGCGTGCGGGGACTTTATTCCGACTTCCATATGCAGGCCAAGTTGAGGAACCAACTCAACGAATCTTGCACAGAGAACCCTACACATTGATTCACAGAAAGGAAAAGTTATGTATAAAACTGTATAAATATGAAACATTGAATTCATCATGAGCAGAGCCCTGTCGACTCACAGTAAGACGCTTTCTGTGTATATTTCTGTGTTTGTGTTCTCCCTGTGTCTGTGTGGGCTTTCTCCTGGTACTCTGGCTTGAGCTTATGTTGCAGTTTCCACAAAATAACTGATCTCAGAACAGTAGGGAAACACATAGGGTTTTCCACAACATGCAGAATAGTGCGCCCCTCTGCCTGACAAGCTGCAGTCCAACAGAAATGATCGATACAACTATCGAGCGTCTGATAGTCAACCTACAGCAGCTTCCAGAGACGGTAGCGACACATCCAGACCCTGTATGGGACAGAATGCTGTTCTGAGATGTAAGGAGAGATGTCGCTTCCATCTGGACATCAATTCTACTTGATGTTCATAAAATCTGCCTCTCACTGTGCACTCTCTCGCAGGAATACAGCTGTACTGAGTTACTGCTAATGCAAACCTCACATTTCCTGCTGCACCAAAAGCTTTCAACCACCAAAACGTGGTGTAGCTGTTGTTGTGAAGAAGTGCACAATGTATTTGTCTCTGTGTTCGATACTGACAGCGATCGTTCTCAGTCAGTGGTGTGAGAAGCATGTGCAGCATGATATCAGATTGCAGTTGGGAACCAAATTATTTATGTAAAATATTATTTGGGTGCACTATAAACGAGTTGCTCTCCTGCATTTCTGACAAAGTAGCTCTTCAGTGAGTTTTTGCTGTGTTATTAACTATTATAAAACCAGTACATACATGTTAAGTTTTAAGACATCTATGAGCTACAGTTTTGTGTCTGCAGACTTTTTTTATACCTCCACCAACAACCCTCCCCAAATTTTTTTATATCCATTTTAAAATTGTTTCCGAGGTAAATTGTGCTGACAAACATAATCGCTACAGCTATTTCCTCTCGTTTAACGGCCCACCCAGTTCAAAATTCTGTCTCTATATGACTAATTTGCAGCTGTAGATAAAGAAAGATTATCATACTGTGTCAACACAATGAGGAAATGCCTGTTAACATATGTGGCAAGTCACAAAATATCGATACATTGCGTATATGGAAAAAAAACCTGTTTTTGCTTTAAACAACACAGTATCTCCACTTATCAAATACAATTTTAGAAAACTTTTTTTATGGCTATGGTTATGTTCTCAGTGCTTGGTTAAGGTTAAGATGGTTTCCATAAAAAAAAACTGACAAAAATAATTGTTTTTCAGTTTTGATTGAAATACTTTCTGTATTTCTGCTACTGTCATTATATGACCTATAACAACACACAAAGTATCAACACAACTATCATAGTAAGAAAACATCATTTGATTTCATAGGTTCTCGGCTTTATGTAGCCTACAGCTTCATATATTGTTAGAATAATGAAGTATATACTCAACAGCAGCATAACATGTTATTATCTTCTATGCACTTTTGAAATCTGTGCAACACCCTATACTTCAAATATTCAAATTACTCACAATTCTAAATACATGCAGGTCAGACAGAAAATAACACTCAAATATCCCAGCATCAGTATGAGATTGAAAGAGAGAAGCAGAGAGAAGCAGAGAGAAGCAGTGCACCATAGAGAGAACAATAAAAACAATGTTTCTCCTGAGACCCAAAACAATAAAGACACTGTCTGCATTCAGATCAAAGCAGTTGTTCTCCCCTCCCTTAAGCAAATGAAACAACTGAAATGATCCCGCGTCCTGAGAACGTGTAGATCTAAAAAGATGGAAAATCTCTTGTTTTTGACTGGTTACCTGCGTCATGCCACTTAATGTCATCAGCATGCTCAAATACACATAACAACTGTTGTTCTTATTGCTTTACCCTCACACACGCCTTAATCTGTGAGAAAGAAGCAATAAATCAAACAAGTCTGAGAACAGGACATTTAATAAGAGGGTGATGAAGCCAGCTAATTAGATGATTACATAGCCTAAGGGTTAACAATCATACATGCATACAAATACCGATCCGGTTCAGTCATTTATTTATTGACTACATTTTTGGCCTTCACTGGATACCTGGAGATTTCTCAAACAGTGACCAGTGACTTATAGAAAAATGTAGTTAATGTTGAAATAGAAGGAGATGAGGCATTAGAGGGCATATGAAGTCATAGAGAATATGCTTCAAAATAAAACTCTCTCTCGAACTTGTTAATGAAATCACTTTCTGGCAAACTTTCAACCCTGAGTCAAATTAAATTTTCTGACTCTCATCAACAAACTCATAATCAGTGTCTAGCACTTAAGGATATTTGTGTCCCTTTGTACTGTTCTACCACCCGTTCATTTTCACATTTTACAGGTTGTACTGTTTAACATTACAACAAAAAATGCAAAACTGGCCCCTGAAAGCATGTCTGCACAAAATAATCTTGACCAAATGTAATATGTTGTTGTACTCAAATTTAAAAGAAAAATCTGAGAGGAAAGTTGCATCTCCTTGTTGTCACTGTAATTATTTCAAACAGGACACAAATGCTGTATGGCCTGTTATATTCACTGTGAGAACTCTGTTGCTTCTCCAAATTCCAATCCATAGCGTCCCCACGGAAGATCATCTTCACACTGTGACTGGGATTGATGGCTTTAATGAGTGAGGTCAAACCTTCAGTTGGCTGCGGGGCGCATGATCGATATCAGTGTGTAAATATATGTTCATCATCAATGCATGCGGCATTGAGCCATTGTGACATTTTGTGTCTTTTAGCTGACTGACTGAAAACTTATTTAGTTTTATACCACTCTCTCTACACTGTCTCCTGCTCTGTGCTGTACTGGCTGTTTCTTGATTCACAGTTCAACTGTCCTGTTGGGACTTTGTGTCAAGATGCCGCCTGTTGATATTGAGCTTCTTTCTCTCCCTTTCCAGGTCTACAGTAATTATTGATTACACCTTGAATTGAACAGACAAGTGGCGTGACTCCAAGTAGCGACAGTGTCAGTGGTGTTTCAGTCCAACAGTTTGATCCAGAATGAGACAACACGTTGAATGCGATTAAGTTTACACGTAGGTCTTCATGGTCCCCGAGAGGTCAAAGCAGTGTGAATATCGAGCGTGGCTAAAAAGTAGAACTGAGCCTGACATGCAGAGGTTGAGATGTCCTTCTGTATGTAAGAAGATAGACAGAAGATAGACCGTTTTTATTCCGCTAACATCCTTAGGACAGACTTGCAAATGCAGGCATGTTTCTTTTTGCCCTGCCAAAGTGGTAAGCATCTAAGAATAGCAGATTTATCTCTCCAATTTTCATCCACCCATTTTGCACAGTTTTTCAAAGAACTGTGATTTCCTGCTATACCACGCTCCTCTCCATATGCAGTCCAGAAAGGATGAAGCTTTGGGGGACAAGCAAAGGCTTTCCATACAGCCCTCGCAGGTTTTATTTTCCAAGGCCAAAATGAACCACGGGCTTTTTTATTCTCTCCACCCACTGGCAGAGCCCGGTGATCAGCAGCTGAGTTCTGAATTGAAGCTGGGAGAAAATAGCTCGCACACGTGGGAAAAGGGTGGGAGATGGAAACTGAGGAGGCAGGGGCAGCATCCATCCGTCTCATCCGCACACATGCTCTGGCTCCACCTGAAGGTAACAGAGAAGTGATTCCACCTGTGTGACCTGGATGCATGCTCAGTATTCTGGACTCACGGCCATACTTTGTTTCTGAATCTAAGACTATACAGAGAATTTGCTCAGCCTAATTCATTACTAACATAAGATGTTTTAAAATAAGTTATTCAAAGAAATATCAACATCATTACACAATAAGGTCACATTTGCATATGCATGTCAATACACAGAATAGCCCATAATTCTCCTCTGTTTACATGTCAGTACACAGTATAATTAGCAAAAATAACAAAAATGGTGAACTTTTCTGGCATTGCCTGAAACTCTTCACACACCAGCTACATATGACAGCATCAGATAATATTAGGATGGCCTTGGTCATCTGCGGGTATGGTTGCTCGCAGCACGCTCAGCTGGGTTGGACCTTCTGCGTTTTGACAGCCCCATGATGCCAAAGAGCTTTCTGGGAAGCCAGTGACATGCTGTGAGTCAAAAAGCGCCAACTATCCACTCCCATCAACGATAACGAAAGCACAGCCCCAGCAAAAAGTGGCACTAAAAATAGATGGAAGATGTTTGCTTACAAATTACTGCTACAAAACTTATTTTAGACGATAGTCTGCTTTCAGCCCCTTTGCAACAGTTTGGGGAGGAACCTCTCCAGTCTCAACATGCCAGTGAGCCGGTGCACAAAGCCAGATTCTAAAAACCAAAGGAACAGGATTCCTATTTGCATGTGGAAGAACTCTACTGGTCTGCGCAGAACCATGACCTCAACAGCTCTGGGATGAACTGGAACACCAGCAGCCAGGTCCTACAGCATTACTGCCCATAGCTTTGACTATATGCAGGTGTAATGTTTTGGTGTTCACATCCTTGTTATTGACAGTATATTTCCTGTAGATTAATGAGGATACTTATTATGGAGACTTATTATATTTAAGCTATTTCGGGAGCTGAGCCTTCACATTTCAGCAGTAAATGCTTAGAGAGATGCATACTGTTTCCCTGTATGTATTTACAGTATATTCCATGGTTGATGAGCACTAAATAGCATTTTTTTCCATTAACAATGCATTCAGTGAATACATGCCGCATGAACAGTGTCGGCTGCAGGGACAAACCTACTGGGAATTATTTCCCCAAGTTTCCAGCAGCAACAGGCAGCTATTTTCAGCAGACAAGCTGTGATGAACTCACTGGGCACTACCTGTCCAACAACAAACAGAAGACAGACAAAGTCAGCAACTGAAGAGAGAGAAAACCATTTTTCTCAGAAGCTAGTGAAGACCACTGCCATAGCTAATTCAAACTCAGCATCTATTTTCGTTTGTTTCTGAGGTGAAACCAGTTTTGTCATTTTCCTAATTTTGAAGGCTCCTATCAGATTTGTTGACAGGTGTAATGCTGCAGTCAAAAAGAGCTGCAGTGTTGTAATCTAAACATAACATCAGACATTACAGATAACTAATGTCATCTCTGTAACATGGTAAATAAAGTGTTTTTCGTGGGCATACATAAATATAGAAAATAACTATTATTTAGCCGTCAGAGAGACAGTCTCAAACCCATTTAACACACAATTTACTGTGATGTTAGTTTCTAGTTGACTTCATTATTCATTTTATCAAAGGAGTTATCAAAGTAGGCCAAAAAAATCATTATCTTTGCCAACAGACCTTTAGCGTGAAGGAATGTTCTTAAAATCAGAAAGAACTATATTTACTATACTGATGTAGTCACTGTAAATCATTTTAAATAGCAGCCTCAAAGAAGTGTCCACATTGTGAATGTAAATCTATTTTCCCACCATGCCTCACAACGTTGCATTCACATCTAAAATGTGAATGCAACCTAATGTGGCTGTAGATTGAATTTCCCCACGGAGGAATGACCGGCCGTGTCTTGTTTACTGGCACAAACACTCCCACATCCTCACTTTCTCCCCTCGCTCCTTCGCTCTCACGGACACGCATGAATACAAAGCAGCAGAGATTCTCAGACAACACACCCGGACGGGCACTAGCCGAGATGGCTATCATTACAGTGCATCTTCTAAGTATTCCAACTCAATCAGAGGTGATACAAAAGGGCCTTATCAGAGCTGATGAGCCGCCCTCTCAAGTCCCCCTTCTTCCTTCTTCTGCTGATTGCAGCTATCAGTGTCTGTGTGGGCAAGATGCCGCCTGATAACTCTCCCCTCTCAAATGAGCCCATCTTCCACGTTTACGCTCGCAGAGGCGATGTCCCCGGTAGCTGTCACGGCAAATGTGGTGCGCGCACGTCGAGGCTGAACGTTCAGTGTAGTGCACTTTATAGTTGCATGTCACAAAGCAAAGGGCTGAGAAATTGGTTCATGTTTTTACCACGCCATTTTCTGTTTCAACATTTCCAATGGCCATGATTGTGAGTGGTATTAAGACCAGCATGTTTATTGTATTTGGTTGTAAGAAAGTCATAATTTAGAAGGAAATATGTTGGCAGTCGTTACCGTGTAACAACCTCAACCAGGAACTCATCAGCAACTCTGGAGACCACAAAGACAATGGGAAGGAAACAGGTTATTTTACCCTTTGTCTACGATGGCTGTCACCTAGTTGTTTGTTCACATCTGTGCATGAAATTGTGTGAGTCAAATTGTTCCACTTTTGTACACAACTCAGAAATAAGACCAAATCATTCCGTATGACTGGACCATGCATCGTCAAACTTGGTCCAAAATGAAGGGTGTAATTGAAAACTGCTGTGGAAACACTGTAAACAACTACTTCCAATGGAAACTGGTTAACTGCTGCTTAAAAAGTCACTAAAGCTTAATATATCATGTAAATATCCCTCATCAGCATATTCAGACATCATCTCATCATAATTGCATTAGCCTTGTGTCAGCTGGCTTCAAAATATGTACCAAGAGGGGAGGGCGGGAACATAATTCAGTTTAGATTGAGGCATCTTGTCATTAATGACATCTAATCACCACTCATTGTTGGTTCCTTAACGTGAGCCAGTGAATAAATTATTACTGCGTCAGCCTCGTCCATATTACCTACGCTGGACAGAAACTGTTCACGCTTCCATCATCCTTAGTTGCACACATGATTCGTTGATTTCTTGAAGCACACATGAAATCATCAAACAAGCTTTTTCATCTGTTGTGGCACTCTTGGACAGATCCAAGTCATGACCAGATGGTGGATAAGACACAGCAGCAGTTGGTTGCTCTGACTTTCTGCAATTTTATCTATATTTCTCTGCACTCTGTCCACATCCCTTCCTCGGCAAAATGTGTATTTTTCACTCACTTAAAAGAAATGTAGTAAGAAGAAAGTTCTATTTGAATATTTTTTAGATTAAAAGCTCAAATGAAAGTAATAAAACTTTTTTGAGAGTTCAGTGAGGATGTTTTCTCTCACCTTTACTCTTCTGCTGAATTTGGACTATCTTCTCTGATCTTACATTCATACATTTCCAGTCTCCTCTCGTGCAAAAATTTAATACGTCTTCATATCTGAGCAAGACACTTTTATCTTCTGCTCTACAAACAAATTGGTTGTTGCATACTGCTTTATTTTGATAAAAACTTTAAATATTAGCTTGGTTGCAGCGGAAAATTTGGTGTTGATAAAAGCAAAGTGCAGTGGAAACAGACTTGTTCTGTTGGGGGGGGGGCTTCCTTTTACCCAGAGCACTGTATTGTGACATCATCCAACAAAGAAAAAAATTGGACCACATAACATATGATTATTTGTATGATGTAGATATTTACTGTGCATATTTTTCCTCCTATTTTGACCTCACAAATCATTGATGACAATTACATGAGTTACAGGGGTTGCATGGTCGGGAACTGAAATTTATGTCCATGTAAATCATGCAATTCCAGGGAATTTGGAGAGTGGCTCAGATTTGCTGCTTTCTTTCACATTTAGTATTTCAAAGGAAATTTCATTGCAGGTGCCATTATTGTCCAGCCTATTGTAACGAGAGGACTAACATGCCAGTACAGCAGCATTTCAGTTATGGTAATGAGTACAACGTACTGTATCACCATCTGAGTTAAATTAACATTAAGAAAAACATGCTTGTACATCTTCGTCTCTCTTCTCTGTTGCTGCTGGAAAGCCAAATGTTTGTCTCCACTCAGTCAGTGAGATGCCAAATGTTGCTTTTGCACATCAGTAACTGAGCCAACTCGCCTTCTGTTTGTCTAGTTTAGCAAATTAATCTCAAAGTGACTCCAGATCAATGAAAACTGATTTTGCTCTTCTCATTGCCTCCATGGACTCGGTTAATTTGTCTGAACAGATGCTTCTACTGAATAATGCTCTCTCCATTTATGAATATAAGAGCAAATTCAATAATATTTGGCCGACCTCTGGTTTCAGTTTTTCCATTGGCAGATCCCTACTCCCTCCCTTTTCACACATTCACAAAAAAATGCCGAAAGTTGAGCTATAGAAAATGACAAAAAAAAGCTTTACTGTGCTGATTTCCCAAAATTCAAGGTTAAAGAGAAATTACAGGAATTCGATGAAAATACTATATATAGAACTTCATTCACACTTGCTGCTTAATTAAGTAATTGTACGGATAATGGACCTTGAGAAGAATTGGTGTCACATGGAGTATGCACAAGGATACACAAACACTGAGTTCAGGGAAGTTGTCATGGTTCTGTCCGGAAATGAGCTTTTTACAGCAGTTCATGCAGACTCATAAGTTGGAGCAACTGATGCTTCAACTTTCAAAAAAAAGCCCTCCATGCTCCAGGCACCATTGTTCATGTACTGTTGTTCCAGCTCTCCTCCCTCTTCCTATAGCATATTAGGCGCACACACACACACACACACACACACACACACACGCAGGGGTGGTGGTTTTAGCTTAAGGTACCAAATGCCCGACGAACCGCCACTGAATCCTCTCTCCTTTCATCACTGTGTGGTTTAACTCAACCACTACAGGACAGTAAGCATGGTGTCTTTATATAAGCTAATGTTACAATAACTGTACAATACATTTATACAGAGGCTATTTCTGTTGTATATGCATGTACATACAGCCTGAAAGTATGTCCTGTACCTCATAGACACCTCAAGAGCTGCAGTGTCGCACAGAATCACAGCCAGGATATGATAAATCCTGATAAATCACTTAGCTATTCAGTCTTTAAATTGTCTGAAACTAGTGACAGTTTCCAACATGCAAAGGAACATCTTCAAGTGGCTCATTTTTGCAACGACAACAACACAAACAAAACTGACACATTTCATTTCAAAGACAGGAGAAATCAAATGCAAATCCTCCCATATGGTGCTCATGGTGCACACATAAGCTGCTCTTTTTTCTGTATTTTTTAATGCAGTCATCGATTAATTTTCCGTTGCGTGGCTAATCCATTAACTGACAAGTTGCTTTCACATTTACTTACAGTGCGGGCTTGTTATGTATATCCCTTTACATTACTTAACAGTAGCTGTACATCTGGCTATATAAATATATAATTTATCGTGCAAGCCATGCACTATTTATTCAAACCTACTTTTCTTCATCCAATCCTCCTCACTATTTAACACCAGCACCCTGCTGACACTGTATAAATGCTTTATACAACACAGAAGCTGTGTGTTTATGGTGTGGAGCTTTGTCTCTATTTCGACATCTATATGTGTTGTGTTTTGCAGGACTTGATTATAAGACGCTTTTTCCCCTGTTCGGCTTTATCTCTTATGCTAACTTCTCCCTCGGCTCTCCTTTTCCCCATGTTCTCAGACCAAACATATTCCTTTATACTTTTCTTTCATACATGTTCATGTTGTTGAGGTCATGTTTTCACCTCTCTAGTGGCAACATAATCCTAAATTAATGCACTTACCATGTAGTGTCCTAGATTCTCCCGCCGGGCCCGCGTCTGTCACACACTTACAGTTCTCACCATTATCAACTTACTGCATGACCCAAATTTCACCAAATGTCTGTTTCCACATGTTATATGCCATTCACAGTCACCATGGCGACTAAAAGCCTATGGCTTTTTGTCTTTGTCTGAATGTTTTACCTCAGAGCATTTACAGCACATGCCCATTCCTCGCAGGACAAATAGCATATTCCAAGATTTTAAAAGATTGGATAACATGCTGCCTGATGTGAACAATGTGTACAACACCTTTTCATGGTTCACCTTAATGACACGAGGAGCCCCGAACTCCTGTTGTACAGCACACTACTTTCACATCTCATTTCAGTTTACTTTCATCCATTAATCCAGGCACCTTTTTTTTAAAATTTTGATTGAGACACCATCAGCGAGGAAATCAGAGGTTTTCAACATGTCATCATTCAGGTGACCAGCTGCAGTGGACCTGCTGAATGTGAACTCCATTAGAAGTCCATGTGTAAAATCAACACTTTGCTAGATGGTTTCACTTAGATTTAGTTGCACTGCTCCCTCTTGGAAAAAGGTACTTTACTCATGACAGAGCAATATTTACAATGACTCAATGACTGAATTAGACAAGAACCCTATATTACAGTGGGTTCACTGGATATCTGTTCCAAGAATGACTGTTGCTGATTTTTAAGTTGCATTCATTCCAACGGCTCCCACATCCTCACTCTGTTAAACCAGCACTGGAGGAGGAGGTAGAGGAGGCGCACATCTAATTTTAACACCTGCGTTACATTCAGAGAAACTGATTCACTCCGCTCCCAGACATCATAACTCTGCTTTTGGACTGTTTCCTCCTGTGTTCCTCATCTTGCCCGCAGTAAAACAAAAGCTGGCACACGTTGTTTTTCAGCAAAGAGGAGAGGCGCTCGTTCAAACCATTAGACTGCACTGCACGGTATGTGGTGAAGTGGTTATGTATATTCTCTCTTAGCAGATGATTTTGTAGTTTTTAAAGCTAGAATCAGATTAGTGCTTCTCTTTGTACGAAACTTAAACAACACTTTTAAGCCAACATACATGTATGTTCAGTCAGCTAGATTTTCAACATTCAACCAAGTTGCAACCCACCATGATGTCACCCTTAAGTTTGGCAATTTGGCCGCAGACATCTTGATATTTGGAAATCGGACAAAACAATATTTGGACGACAGGGTGGAGCTACAGTGGAGCGAGGGGCAGATCGAACTGCTGAGAATGATACGGAACTACGTGATTGAAATGATTGGTGGGTCGCATTAGTACCTGACATTCACACCGTAGCCACAACCCAAAGCATCCCCTGCTTTATCGTCTTTTCTCCTCTTCTTCTGTTGTATTCAAGAAGAGTTGAAAGTAGCGATTGAGACCATAAACTCAGTATTAAAATGTTTACTGAAGTAATAAAACCAGTAAGAAGTACGCTCATTTTCTCATAGACTTATTTTTGCAAACTCCTGAGCTGAGAAATTTTATTCTTGATCATGGAATAAAAGGATGATTTTTAAAAAGTTCTTTTGAGTTGATACTGTTTTTCCTGACTGCAGTTTCCAAGATTACGCATGAAATTTCAAGCTCCCTGACAGCCTAGCCAAGTGAAGTAGTGAACCAGACAACTCCCCGTAAAATCTATTCAAAGGCAACCTTTGAAAGTAATTCGAACTCTGACCTCTATGTCACTAACATGAATATGAAAATAAGCCTGGAAATGATGAAGCCAACTGAACTGTTGCTTGATGAGTGTGACACACTTATTAAGCATTTGGTTTGAGACTAATTAAAACCTTTTAACCCACATCTCATCTCCACATCCAAGACAAACCAAGTCTGACAGTAAGGTCCGCTTCTCCTGCTCCTGTAATAGCCCACACACCAGACTTCAGCAGTTTGACACATCACCCGTAATACTGCTTGTACTGGGTTTTTTTTTTATTTTATTGCATGTGTTTGTGTACACTGTGGCACTTAATGAACACAATCCCATCCCTCTGTATGCGGAGTGGTGAATAATTCTATTTTAAACCCGTATCATTTTGTTCCTTGGGATGCAATGGCTGGTGCCACCTTGTCACGCGTATTTGTTTGTAGCAGTGGGTGGTTTGTGTTCACGCCGCGCTGCGTGTGAGCTGAAGGGTTTGGAGGGTTAAGGCTGTCGATGCTCTCTCTCTCTCTCTCTGACACAGAGATACATTTACACGGCAGCACCAATTTCCGCCCCGGCCGTCTGATGATTGCCATCAAGAGTCCTGAATGGCTCGCATTTTGTCCTCTACTTGTCCATTAAGACTCAGTTCATTATTAAAGCGTGCGTTGTTTCTCGTGGGACGAGGGGAGAGGGTCAGGGCTTAGTGATCAGAGGACTGTTCAGTGGCGTGTTGACGTCTGCATCACACACAGCAGATACCCGAAATTGTAAAGGATAATGAGTCCTGCTCATTAGACTGTTGTCTTCATGTATTCCTTTATTATTTTATATTGTCTTCACCACCCTCAGCCTGTCTTCTTCAGTATTCTTTCCCCCTGAATTCCAAGTAACTTGAAGGAGAAGTCTTGCATTATGTGCTTGAATATTATATGCAAATATAAAACCCTAAATATAACATTTACCAAAACCAACCATGCATTTTTCATAGTACTAGGTTTTCTTAACACATTCAAGAGACATATCGCTGTAATGTGGTTAACATTGAGTGTACCTACAAAAATATCTATCTATCAAGGTGGCTTTCTTCACATCTCGCAGTCTTCCTTAGCAGACTGAGTTCACTCATTTGTCATCATGTGATCTAAACGTTTATATGTCCAGCAATAAGATGGTAAATCAGTGACTTGCTCAGATTGAGATTTTTAGAATGAGATATTTAGTTGCGAGTGTGTTTATGTGGACGGACAAAAGGCTTGGCCCGGTGAAGAGCGATGCCACCCTGACGGCTGGTGTGCGCGGGACGACGGCTGACTGAGAATGAATGTGGACAGCTGAGCGACCGCGGGGCGGCCCCGGCCGAGGGTCGCTGTCTGATGACCTTGTGCTGTCTGCCGTGGAAAGCTGATCTGACAGCGGTGGGCCCGAGGCCGCGGACGCAGTGCGGGAGCGCAGATAGCCATCAGGACGGCCTGACTGACTGACACACGAGGTGTCAGGAGGACTGCGAAGACTGAGAGGCATCCAGCCATTGACAACTAAGCTCTGCACATCATTTAAACAATCAATTAAACAATTAGTGCTCTTTTGAATTGGCAGCGTGACTGGTTGAGACTATGACATGTTCGGTGGCTCGAGGTTCAGACCCTGCAGTCGGTCAGTCAGCGCTGAAATATCCACGAGCATGATCTTAAGCTCCTGAGGTGCATACCTGTCAACTCGTGAACAGTAGATATGAGATGAGATACAAGGCTAAAACCTGACACAAATAAAAACAACAAACTGCTTTTCTTTACCTTAACAACACTTCATGATTGGCATAAATTGTTAGTTGTGTGAATTTGTGTGTCGATGTTGAGGAAGTTTGATGAGCAATAATAAATAGAACTGATTCCCTGTTTGTATTAATTATTTTTCATCCATTCATTTGATTTTCAAGTGGTTATCATTATCACCGAGGTCATGTTGTCTGGTCTATTTGGGACTGGGACTCTTGGACATTTTAATTACATCAAAATTAGTTTCCATTCTTCGACTACACACATAGTTCACATCATGGATTTTTTTAATGACTTTTTTTATGAGTTCATTTTTGTCCAAAACTGCTAAAAACTACCACTTGCATTGTTATTCAATAAACAATGATTCACATTAAAGGGATCTGCTATTCACTTGTAAAGTTGGCATTATAGAGAAATCTGAAGACCATGGGGGCATAAAATTAACAGACAATTTAATAGAATATTAAATGAAATAATAAACAGAACTTTGAATTTTGTGACCTGTAGTCACAAATAAAAATATTTTTGTCCGGTGAGTGGTGAAAGTTTGCACTGGAAAAAAAATTGTCAGCTACACTCATTTAGAGTTAAGCTTTTCTAAAATCCTCGGATGACCTTACATCCAATGATGTACATGTAGTTTCCATATTCTCTCTCAAATTTATTTCTGTCTCCACTCTGGGCATCAAATGAAGTCATAAATGTCTGATTTATTTCAAGATTGTGATTGTTGGTTACACAGGTAGACATAAGCATTTAAGAGAGACAGAGACAGGCAGGATAGCAACAGTAAAGTGACTGGTATATATACTGAGGAGTAAATGAAGAATGATTGAAGATGGCGGCGCCCAGGTCGGCTGCGGCTGCACAAGCTCACGACAGTTTAGGTCATTTTAGCAGAAATAAGGTTTTCTTTTATCACGACCACAAATTACCTACTGCTGTTACTATACTGCTGTGCAATGAAATTCTGTTCTGTACACTGAGTATATTGAATGAAAATAAAGTCTGTCTAAGTAAATGAGGAAATGAGCAACAGGCATGTGGCAGAACGAGCAGGCTGACCAATGACAGGCTGA
This sequence comes from Psettodes erumei, assembly GCA_016785225.1. Lineage (NCBI taxonomy): Eukaryota > Metazoa > Chordata > Actinopteri > Pleuronectiformes > Psettodidae > Psettodes > Psettodes erumei. The sequence continues at coordinate 1,248,956 of JAFBJZ010000779.1, read as the reverse complement.
TAAACAGTTCAGAGGGAGGGCCAGTGGGTGGAGACTGTGTTCTGGTCAGAGGAGCTGGCAGGTTTTGACTGTGAGAGTGAACCTGAGGTATGCAGGGGAGGGTGGGGGTTAAGAGGAGCAGGAAGCTCCAGCAGAGTCCATTACAGATGTAGGAAATCATGTATAATACCTGCTCCTCACAGAACAGATCTCTGAGTAGCGCAAAAAAAAAATAATAATAATTTCACTTCGCAGAAACATACTATAATTCCAAAGAAACAGCTGTATAACATTCACAAATCATAAATGTGCCACAGCCCTCAGGTTTCAGTCCAGTGTTGTTATTAAGCTCAGTGTTAATGGCCACTTTGCTTCTCTGCTGTCTGAGCTCCAGAGACAGTTTCAATTTCCTGACATGAATCTAAGAAATCTATTCGTCAGTTTATAATTTCCTTCCACAAACACTTTCTCTATCTATGTGCTCTCCCTGACTTTAGTGACGATTAAAACTGTCTGATACAGTAGTTGTAGTTGCTTGCTGGGGTGGATGCTGTTATAGGATTATGTGCGATTTACATAACTACTGGTCAGTGACCAGTAAAGCTCTGTCACCCTCTTATGGTTGACGAGGTGGATGAGGCCTAATCACTCCATACAGTCTTTGAAGTAGAAATAAATTACAGACTGAACTGAATTGCTCAGTGAATTAAATCCATTTTAATGTAAATCGCTTCTATTAATAAATGCATGCAACATATTATGCATGCACCTCAAAGCCCATAGGCACCCATCAGTACCCTCATCTGCATCCTATATGTCACAATCCTGCTGGACCACCAAAGCCCCTTTAAACTTATGTCCAGCTGACACATGAAGCTAATCAGTTACTGTCACAACAGCAATGATAAATGAGAACACAATGACAGGTGAACTGCAAAGTCTGAGCTGTTAAATATTAAATCCTTTGATTCAAGTATTAATATTATAATAATGATTAATTTAGGTGGATCAAACAAAGCTAATCTTTAATGCTGAATTTGTGTTTGTTATTAGATTCATTCTTTTTTATTGCACTGCAGGTTTAATTTATGAGGGCTTTAGAATTAAGTGTCGACTGTCCTCTGCTTTTCACAACACATTTTAAGTGACATTTCTTTCTCCTTCCCCTGGAAAACACAATTGTTCTTCCTCTGAACCTTAGTTTTATATATCCCTAGGAACCAGCACTTTTTCAGTACCTGACCCATACGGCAAAAATTACACTTTAAATTGTTGGGCTGTATTGTGATAACTATGTTAGAAATGTTACTCTGAACGTTTTTGAATTGCATTGCAGAAATGAATGACTATTGAATTGAAAGTCACATTTGATATGAGCATTATATAAAAGCCGTTGCATGTATTGAAAATGTTAAAATTTGTTGTTTTGTTTTTTTTGTTTTTTTCAATATAGATTATGAAGGCAGGTGCTGCCCTTTTATTGCCCCATCTTTTTCCGCCACACTCTATCATACTTAGAGAGGTTTATGGGTGGCTGCAGTGAGCAGGATGTGATGAACTGCCTTCTATTTAACAGTCTAGGTTAACAGTGGACAGCCAATCAAAGAGCACTTAACAGCCTCCCTGGTCGTCTTTAGTCACAGAGAAAAAAAAAAAGTCTAATCACTGAACTCCTACTTCAGTCATTCGTTGGCTCCATCAGCCTGTCAGAGTGGTCAGATGAATATGGCTGCATTAGCTCTTCACATTAAGAGCTCATGAATAGACACGTCTCTGTCATCATCACTGAGACAATTCTCTCTGCTGCCTTTCACGCTGCAGGTATCATCGCCGGTCGGTTTTGATGCATTGTCTTCAACCTCCTTGTTGTCAACATCATCATCATCATCATCATCACTTTTCTCGTTGTCATCATCACAGTGCTTGTCATCATCATCCTCAACATCATTATCATCATCTTCAGCCTCCTTGGAATCATCATCACTGTCACCATTTTCATCTTCCTCATCACAATCACAGTGCCCGCTTTGTCATGATCTGCATCTTCTCACCTTTAGTGCATTCTATATTGTTACTAGGAATGATATCATCACATTTAGTGACTACTTATCATCCTCACATTGTCATCCTCATTCTGATCCTCAGCAGCATCATCATTTTCATAATTAACATTTTAGCCCTCAACATCATCCTCATCAACATCATCACAGACGGCATCATTGTTGTCATAGAGTCATCATCGTCCTTACCTTACCTTCTCATCATGAGAAGGTAATGATCAGCATCATCCTTATTGCCATGATCATTGTCAGAATTGCTATCATCACCCTCATTCTCCTCATTACATTATCATCTTGCACTGTAATCGCCACCCTCCAAGAATTTAACTCCAAAATTTAAAAAAAACCTAAAGTAGCTAAGTGAAGATATCAGAACATAGAAACTTAATTACTATCATCATCTTTTTAAGAAACAGTACAGATCCTGAATCCTTTTCTGGCAGGTTGTCTGGGTGGATCACCTCCCCCTGAACTACAATTGGGCCTCTGATAACAGATCTTTTAATATTACTCGTCAATATCAGAGGATTGTGAGGGTTGCCAGGCAGGGATATTGAGGGAGAGGTAAGAGTTTCTTCCTTTCGGCTTGGCCCGGCATCAGAACTTATTAGACAGATAAGTGGGAGCTGGACTTGTGGGGTGAGGTCCTTTCTCTGTCCGCGTGTCATTTATTCGTCCCCTGAATACTGGCTGCATCAGATAGCGACCAGCCTTTCACAGCGGCCACCATCTCTCTGCATCTGTTGACCTACACTGGCACGGCAGCGACTAATGTGGCAGTGAAACAGCCGTTCCCTTTCACTTTGAAACTTTATTCGGACAATTCGTCTTCTGTTTTTCTACAGATACAGCCCAGATCTAAAGGTCAGACTATGGATATGTGTGTCTACTCCACGCTTTGTTTGTTGTTTCCTGAATTACCAAAGTAAAGAAGCTTTGTAAAGCCCTTTAACACAAAACTTACATTTGTGCCTAAAGTTTTTGACTTTCATCCTATTGTAGCATTGTGTATGACATGGGATAAGAGTTTTTATTTGCTTTTTTAAATCCTACGTAGGTGGATGATGTGCAGCAGAGCCCTGTCTGATAGACAATTTGTGTGTGCTCACACATGTTTTGCTCGGACCCACACTCAACTCCAAGTGAAGTCCTTAAAAACAGACATCCTTGACCAGTTTCCTGTAACCATGGTGATAGGAAGTGCTCTCCAATCATACTTCTGTATTGTGTGTTAGGGAAATGCAGTTTCCTGCTCTTTTCACTGGCTTCCTCCCAGTTGTGTGTGCTGAGGATTCTGCATTTGGTCCTGGAAAGCTACACAGTTCATAACACACGCTCTTGGTGTGTACATTTTTTTTAAAAGTTATGCCTTCATTTTTCTATTGGATTTACCCATGACAACACCATCAATTTTAAACGAAGTAAGTTCAACATTTGTAAAAAATATTTAGACAAATGTTTATTACAGTATTACAGTAAGGTTTTCTTTATGAATGCCTTTTTTCTTACATTTGCTCACATACATCAATTGCCGCTAATCTAATGTTTAGATTTTGTCAACACTGTAATATTTATTTAATGCAGCGCTTTCACTTCAATAAACACTGAGATCAATTCACTTCTTTAAAGACATTATCTAAAAGAGATAGCTAAATTGAAAAACTATTGAGATTATTAGCCATTTAGTGCATGGTCTTTAATAAAATCACAACAATTTAAAGGGACCTATGTGACTAGCAGTGTTATGGGCAAGTGCTTTAGCAGCTGAAGAGACATTTCCCTCAGGAGTTAGTAAAGACCAAACTGATTGATGTGCAAATAATCACCTGCTTGCTCATCAGTTCATCATATCATTTTGAAAGATGATAATATGTCAGTGTTGTGCTCACAAAATGATTCCACTTCCAGTGGTCAAAAAATCAATTGCAGGTTTAAATATTTTGTTACAAAAACAGGCTTTAGATATGATTATAGGACAAAAATGCAGTCTACAGATAGTGCAGACCTATAGGATACACACCCTATGTGGAAATGTAAAATTGATCATTTAAAGGAAAACTCGACAAGCTATTTTTTTTATTTTTAAATGTTAAATTTATTAAACTTAACAGTAGATTTACATTAAAGAGCAACTGAAAAGCAGCATTTCGCTGCCCTAGCTGGTTGACAGTTTCAGGTCTGTTTCAGCTCCAACCTCAGCTAATGTCACCAGTGGGTGTGGTCGGAAATGTGCTCTGTTGCACCTATAAGAACAATGATGTCACCATGTCCCAATGCAGCTTAAAGTACATTTGTACATCATTCATGCAAGGTCAGAGGTTAAGGTATTGGAGGTCAACAAAAACTTGATTTCTTTGTATCCAGACATTACATTCAACACTGAATTGTGTAATAGAGGCAAAAGACAGATAATAAAATATGGAAATTGACACAAAGACCACATTTGTCCTCAGTGTTTTGTATGTAAGAAGCTTAATTTTGAAACTTGCAGTGATTGAGAAGTTTATGTTACAGAGCCTCAGACACATACAACCGTTTGAAGCTGCCTCCTTGGAGACACCTGCTCACTCTTCTCAGAATCTAATCAGCATGGGGAACTAATTTCCATCAATCAACTCTCTGCCACTCCTCCACACTAAATCAAATCTGGCAGTGATGCAGATTGGTCATCAGGTCACTGGTGGCACCTCTCTCCAGATCCCTCCCCAGCCAAGTCTACCCCCAATCCTGCTGGACACTGTCCATCCCATCTTCGCCCGGGCTTTCATCAATCCAAAACAGGGAATGGAGGGACCCCTCCACCTGCAGACACTGCAGCCCCCCAAGACCTGCAGTTTACCTGTACCTGCTGGGAAATCATGGTGGAGCTTGGATATGAGGGTAGCCATGCTTCTGGTGACTGTGGCTGGAGCTGTGATCTTGCTGCTGCTGTACAGACTCTTACAGCTGAGACACAGGTGTGTATGTATTCACATGGTGCAGAGTAACAAAGCGACTTCATCTGGACCCCCAAGCTAAAATCCCACTGAAATCTTTTCTGTTTTGTTAAAAACTGAAATATTCAGACCTGTCTGGTATGTTCCCCATAGGATTGAATGTATTAACTGAGGAGATCCAAAGGTGTATCTACTAAATAGTGACTTTAAGGGCAAATAGACATACAATCACTCACTAACCATTATTCTGTTTTGGGGAAAACATCCAAAGGGGTGAATGTGTTTTATAGGCACTGTACATGGCAAATGATGGAAACCAAAACAAAAAGAATGCTGACCTGAATCACACTTATTTTGTGTTGTGTTCTGCAGGCTGAGGCTGGCAAGGGCGAGACATGCTCTGGAGTACCAAGGCTTCTACCGCACCGCCACCTACACACTCAAACACCCTGCACCATGTCAGGACCCATCAGCCAAGAACGGGACTATACCTGAAGCTACTCCACCGATCCAAACTGTAACCACGGTGGCGGCAGTTGCCATCAACCCACTGCCACCCCCTCCTGTACCTAGTCCACCCCCACTACCGCTTCCCCCACCTCCTGTCCTGCCACCGCCCTCTCTCCCTCTGACACCTACTGTCCTGGCCCTCCCTCTGCCCCTGCCTGTGATCCACACCACCCCCCCCAGCCCTCACCTATCATGGGGAGCCTGCTCAGACGCAGATGTCTACTCTCGGATTGGAGCTTTCAGGAGCTCCAGGCTCTCCAGCCTCTCCAACCACTCTCAGGTTATCCTGTTTGAACACTCATCCCTTTGACCTCTGACTCAGAACATGACTGGAAACACCAACCAAATACGTGTTCTTCTGTCGTAATCAAGTGGGGAAGATAGGGTGCTTGCTTAAAGTATACATTCTGTTTGCTGTATGTATGTACACAATATAATGTGTAGACACAAAAGACAAACACATATTTGAAGGTCAATTACATTCATGGATATGCAAGATTCCTAAAAATGCATTTGATCTTTTGGTCATATTAAGTTTCTTGAGTAGCTGAACTGATTTCTTTAAAAACTGACCATCCTTTAAAAAGTACCAGACTTGCTTTATGTTAAAATACTGAGCTCATGAGTATAATAAACTCTGACTTCAGTGCAATTTGAAGACTAAATGATTAAAGCTGAGTTGATTATTGAAATGCACTATGAGCTTTTACAGTTCAGAGCATAGTCTGGTATAAAATAAACATGGACCACACATGGTGAATGCTGCCTTCCTCGTATCTTCAGCTAAAAATGACAAGCTGCAGCTCTCTCATTTGTAATGAACCATAAACTCCAAGTCACCAGGCCTAACCACTTGTAATCCTGACATGCCAAAGTATAAATTGACACTTTTAACAGTGTAGTTGCTGTAGCTGAGCTCATTGTTTCCTCAGATGGGAGGCATTTCCTGAGCTGGTTTTCCATGGCAGGGTCCCTCCCTGTTTCACACCATTCTCTGTGCTTCCTCTAATCTCTCTCTCCCGGCATCAGTCTTCCTTTGCACTTTGCTCACTTACAGTCTTAAATTATAATTCTGAAGTTTTCCTTTTATCAAACAAAAATTTGATCCTGATTTCAGACAAAATGATTTAAATGTTTATTTGTCTTTTAACAAATCCAAAATCTCAGTGAAGCAGTTAGCAAAGATATACTTAGTGCAGCTACAACTTCTGAGTAATTTTGTAAAGTGGGCAGAGATCATCATTCTCTAAAGTTGTGCAGCCAGCACAGACAACATCTTTGCATTGATAATATGATAACCTTACCGTCCACCTTGGTACAAACATGCTGTTAAGATTCATGTACTTTCAATATTTAACCATGTTTACCCAACAGGTTTCTCATTCATAATTCAACAAAAGTTTGCAAATTCATGAGGGAAGTCGTTTTAGTTGATGGGGGTTTGTTGCTTTTTTGCTTGCCGGAGTGAAAACAGAGACCTTGTGTGACATGGCTCTTTCGTCTTATCTGCTAGTGAGGCCATTGTCTCCATGCTAAAAGCCTGTTAATTCAATCTGTTCATGTACTGCACCATTGTCTCTTAATTGGTTCCAAGCTGAGCAGGAAAAATATTTATAACCATATACTGCAGCTACAATTAAATCAAATGAGGGAATGTTATGCAAGGATGAATATGAATGTGCTTTGGATTACATTCCTATTAATTGTAAGTTTTTTATTTCAAGATGTTATTCATCTATATCTATTTCTCAATGAAATCCTTCATACAGTGGTAAAAATATGTATAGATTTAGACAACTTTAATCAAGTTGTTTCTTACCGGCAAAGGTAGTAAAAAAAAACCAAAATATATTCACTTTTTTGGTTAGTCATAAAGAGACAATTAATGCTCCATTTCTAAAGGCAACATGCATTCATAGTACTATGTTAATCATCTCTTTTATATTTGAAGCACCTTGCAGAACCTTTTTTTTAACTCCATCATAAAGTCATGTGTTTACAATTAGCTGGCAGCTGATTCTCCACCAGCGGGTGGGGAGCAAGAAAAGAGTCTAACAGTATGTAGCTATTTCAATATTGCCGCCTACGGAACAAAAGAAAAGACAGTGCCCCCTGTAGGCAATGAGTGTCACAGCAGTTTTTGTTCCTTTAAACACTTGCACAAGCTGTTCAGTAAAACAAGATATCATAGCAGAAGTATTAGTGGCTGTACCACATCAATGTGTAAAAGAAATAATGCAATGGTTTCCAGGCAATCTGAGCACACATTGTATGACCTGCAGCGCAGGGAAGCTTGTTCCAGTCATATATGTTGATGTTGTTGTATGGAGAATGTTGAGGTCCAGGCCCAGAGAAAAATATTCTCCCAGTAAACACAAAAAACGCTACATGCCTTCACCCTAAATAAGAAATTAAATGTATAATTAAATGTCATACACAACCAGCCTAATCCTAAAATAATGAATTAACCAAAACATGAGTCCCCAAGTGAATGGATACTCGTAACAGAAGAAAACAATAATAGTTGTATTGTTCATTGCCTGCACGTGACAGTGTAAATACTGCAGAGGTATTACTGTCTTAGGCTGTAGGGGACGGCATCATCATAGGAGAATCTTCTCACAATGTTGCTTAAAAGTATGTTAGAGAAGATGGAGGCCACACAGACTATAAATAAGGCTAAATATTTTCACTTTAATAAATGACAACACCTAGGGTGTATGCAATGTCTGTGTGAGTGGGTGTATGAGTGTGGATCACAAAAAACAATCCAATGACAACATCGTAATGTCAGCAAGCCAGGCGAAGAGCGTGAGAGGATCTTGCAGGTCTAATTCATAGCCTTCTGACACCAGCCTGCTCAGGTGTGTTAAATTTATGACAAGGTCTCACCTCCACCCATCGGTTTTCTGGATCAAATGGAAAAACACAGCCGTGACAAGATTGGGTCAACTCTGAGGCTGTCACAGTCTGCAGACGTGTTGTCAGGCATCAGATGAGTGGGGTTTCAGGTGTAATCACACTGTGCCCTTGTTCCTGAAATGAACCTGAAGCTTTGTGTGGAATAGACCTGACTAAAAGTTGACCACCTGCTGGGTCATAAATCGGTCCCTGACTCCCTGTAAATGACTGTTTGTCCCAGAAGCCCTGCACTCAAAGTGCAGATTCTTGGTAATTGGATCTGTCCCATTTTCTCATCTCTGCCCCCACAGTGACAGGAAATGGCCATTGTCTGCACTGACCTCGCTGTTGTCACTTCTGCATGATGCCAAAACAAGTCCTTTACTTGGGAAATTGAGGGATGCAGGTGTAAAATTAGTACTGGTCATTTTGAATTCTGCAAAAGTTCGAAAGTGACGCAGAGAGAAAAAAGAAAACCCGGCTTCGGTCTTCAGGGACAAAACTTCTTCATGGCTTAACAGTCAGGTCTTGCTCCTTATGAGAAGAGGAAGATGGAGGCTAAGCATCTTAAATTACTTCTTCCATTAACATGGTTATGTTACGCTGACCTGTTGCTTTGATCAAATCAGTATGATGTACAGTTTTCATTCACTCATTACAACAGAATCAGGTCATGCTCGTCACTTTGCTGCTTTCTATTTTCAACAGAAACAGCACTTTCTTTCATATTTCCAATGCTTTTCTTCTTCTTTCCTACTTTAATACAGGTAAGTTCAGGCCAACGGGCTAAGCTACAGCACTGGTGCAGGCAGGTCTGAGGAAAACCAGAACACAGATTAGAGCAATCCCAGGAGAAAGCTAAGAGAAGGGAACAAGAAAGTTAAGCGGGCCCTGTTTTTTTCCCCGCATAGCAAGTAAAACAATCTACCAGTGAGAGGGAAAGGGGCCAGGCTATTTGCACTGTGCTCGATGAGTGATGAGATGCAGGGGTGTGTCACACATAGACAGGAGACATGGGGCAGATGGACAGGCAATAACACAGGAGACTCGGAGAAAGGAATGAATGTCACAGCATGGCCATGATGAAGATGATGCAGAAAAAACCCTCACATACAGTGACAACACTGGCTGTTTCACCACTTGATTTTGCAGCGAAACTGATCCAGAGCAGCAGAAAGTTGGAGACGAGAGAGTAGCAGATATCATCTCCTGGGCACTGTAAATAAAAGGTTTGATATAGCTATCTGAATAAACGATCAAACCATATTATACAAAATAAAGAGTTTGGGAAGTGATGGAATCAGGCTGTAGCTGAAAAGAAGCTTATAATGTTCATGAAGGAACACTGTATGAGAGAGCATTCTGGATCTTCTGTTCTCTGCTCTAATCCTCAATACTGACAGTACGTTTCAGCTGAACTCCAGTTAGAATGCAATAATACGACCACAAGATGGAATTTTCCAACAGACCTCCTGCAAAGTGTCACAACGTGCACCTTATTTTCCTTTGATAAACTTTATCCCTTAAAATCATTTGAACGTATTTAAGATACTTCCACAATCCCAGTTTGGTCAAAAACACTTGGTCAGGTTTGGGAAAAGGTCATGCTTTGGGTAAAAAAAAAAGAAATCATAAGTCTCTCACATTTCAAAGGTCAGTCTGAGAAATATGTGAACTGCAGCTACAGATCAGTATGGAGTGACTGCAGCACTCTTAAAGGATAAGTGTATTTTTCTTGTAACCACAGCTAGGAACTGTAGCTGTTTAAGAAAACTTTACTCACACGGGAGTAAATTAATCCACATTTTCTGCTCTAGATTTGGTGGCTTGGTGTACGTTAGACTGAGACAAAATAATCTCCAATAATGGAACAACATGACACGCAGTGTCACTGCTTGTCTTTCACATCAGGCTTTGCCAAAGCAGATAATACTTCAGCAGTTCATAGATGGTTGGAAGGCGTTTCCTATTGTTTTTCTGAGTGTTGCCAACCCTATCCTTTAACGCAGCTGGATACAGAGTATCAGACATCACAATTAATATCTCAGCTAATGGTGGAATCATAAATCTAAATCTTGTACATGTACTTGGTTACACTTGGTGAATACATGCGATTCTGATTCTGATCTTTAGAAAGTTTGAATCATCGTTGAACAGTAAAATGTGATTTCCACCTTCAGAAAGTGTGTGTCTCAAAAGGTCCCGGCAGACAGACTGAAGAAGCAGATGGAAAATGCCATGGATTGATCTATCCTTTATAACTCTGAATGAGGATGCCTGGAAATGACTCTGCCTGGTGACACTCGCCTTGCTGTTTTCAAATGATGTGCTTTCAGCATCTTTCCATTATTTAAGAAGAAAAAGCGGTGTTGTGATGTGATTTTAAAGGATTCCATTTACTTAGGAAATGACCGCAGTGAATGAGAACATTTAAGCCCTAATGTCCCCCAGAGGAGGCAACGTTCGCTTCACCCACTATATGAAAGTGATGGGCAGAACAAACAGCATTCAGATGATTTAGCTGTTTGTGAGGTGTGTTCACATCACTTTGATCACCTCTAAACAAACAGAAAATCTGGGTGCTTCTAGAGCGGTTATTGATATACTGCACAGTATATTATTGGAAGGGTTCTTTCAGTGGGGGCCATAAGTATTGGTTGCAAAACTGAACATCTGGCCAATACTGGCTATATCTTGCTACAGACCCAAAATGTTGTTCTGATAAACAACAGATGCGTAAATCAAATTTAAATCACATACAGAAAATCTGCATTCATGCCTGTTCATTTGAAACATTCTAATTTACAGTGTTGGCCAATGTAAAGAGCTGACAGATGCAGAGCAAATGATGCATCTGTTCCACAAACTTTTATCTCTGTGTGGTTTAAATCAGCTGAAGAGCAGACAGGAACACCTGTACAAGGTATCAAACAGCAAGACAACAAAGAGCCTCTGTTTTATGTCTCACTTAAAATGACTGTGAGACCAGCAAAGTGGCAGCGATGACACCTGCAGCAAGTTCAGGGAGCCAAACATCACGCCGGGCTTTAAGATTCAAGGAAGAAGTGAAACTATTTACAGCATGTAAAACCACAAACTGTCATTTATTACCAACCAAAATATGATTAATATCCATCTTCTCATCTTAGTCTCAGTGCATAACCACATGCCCCAAAATGTTCAGCAGCCTCATTGTTAATTCATATTTTAAAAATGTCAGTACCTGATTGAATTATTTGCTCTTACCATTGAATTAAAAATGGGGAGTTAAAGAGATTGACTGTAATAATGAAGGCAAATCATCACCACTGATTTTTCTGGTTTTCCTCTTACTTTACATCATTTCACATGCTAGACCGGAGCACAAGACAAAAGTCTGGGAGACTTCGGCCATGGGATCCTCAAAGTGAACTGTTATTAAAACTGGACACCATGAATATCAACATAATATTTCATGACAATCTGACCAGCAGTTGTTGAGATATTATGCCCTGCAACAATTTTTTGGATGAAATGACAGATTGTTGTTTTGGGAATTTTATCAAACATTAAAGTGCTAAAGAAGTCTTGTGACTTGAAATATAGTCATGCCAGAGGTTAATAATCTGGGTTGAAATAATACATGGGAAATAATAAATGTCTTTAATTGCCTGTGTGTAGGATTAAAATTTCCTTTGCAGAAAGGAAAGTAGCACAGCCTGTCTCATTGTCTCACTTTTCTATCAACTCATGCCATCAGAATGATTTGAAAGATGCCACAATCACATTAAATTCAATGTCACCGTTCCCAGGCAATATACCCTATATTAATTTTCCACTGGGGCATTTGTAAATTATACTCCCGTTAAGTACTTTCCAAAATGAACGGTTCCTTCTTAAGGAGAATCATCTGCAGCTCCTGTTCTGTTTTCCTCTGAGCTCTTTTACAATGACAGTTCCAAGACAAAATCCCAAAAAGGATGAGGAGGCTTTATTCTGTCTTTGGGTCGTGCAAGGCTGTGAAAGTCTGGAATGTAATTCCTCTGACAGCAGAACACCAGCGGGCCTACTCCAGGGGAGACATGACTGAACAGTTCAAGAGCGTATGGATGAAATTTAATCCACGCTCTTCACCTCCTCTAAATATGCAGCCTGGTTTATGGCCAAGTGCACTCGGCGGCAGTCTGAGCGAGCACAGACAGCAAACATGGACGATACACGAGCATCTGCAGCAACACATTTTAAAACAGCATTACAGCTCTTCTCTAGGAAATGTTTAATGCTTTAGCCAGAAAGTCATGTTTTTTCTCAAGCTGTTATTTTTCTGTTGTTTTGTATCTTTTGAAATATCTCTTGCCAAAAAGACAATGGTATATCTGACTGATGAATCCTGCTGTTTGGAGATTTGGGGGTTCTTTTTAATTTTTTTTTTGCCTTGATGTGACAGCATACAGTAACATGGTACCACACTGCAGAAAAAAGGGCTAGTTTGGATTTTCAATAAACACACAAAGTCTGAAAAGTTTCGTAACTGAATGTTTTTTCTGTCATGTTAAGTGATTCAGGCAGGAGCAGGCAACTCAACACACAATAATATCTTATTAGACAATTGGGTAGTTTGAATTATAACAGAGTAACATGCGTTATTTTGGTGATTATACACTAATGACACCGTAATTCTGAATATTTCATCCCATTTCCTTCTAAATCCTACACACTGATCCTGCAATTAGTTTACTTTGTAGGAATCTATTTTCACTTTGATATTAAATGAGGGGTTTTGTTAAAAAAAAAAAAAAAAAAAAAGCTGTTGTCACTGTGGAAGAGTGTACATCGAAAGAAAGAATAAAACACCTGCATATTGTCTGAGAGGGATGCCAGCTGTGGGCCCCTCATATACACCTCTGTATTCCTGTGCTGCAGCAGGCCTTTGATCAGGTAATTGCCCCCCGGCCCCCGGAGTTTGCGTCCACCATATGTCGCTATGGCGACCACCTCTCCAGCATCCATCTGTGTGCCCCCTTCACAGCCTTTTTAAGATGGACTTACGGCAGAGTTAAAGGGCAGTGAGGAACAGCAAGAAGCAAACCCGACCGCATTAACAGCAACCTTTTCATTACCACTTCCATATGGTGATGAAGGTGTGTGTTTCTTTTATTGTCTCCCTCTCCTGTGAGTCTGTCCATTTGTCTGCCACATCTGAGATGCCCTCCATGTCGGTCATCAGCAGATCAACGACCTCTATGAGGATCAGATTTGCAGGTGGAGCTCAGGGAGGAAAGAGTTTAGGGCTTCAGGATGTTGTTTGAAGACTCACTATCGACACATTTTCTATTGGAGGGGATCAAACTCTGTGAAAAACAGAAGTCCCACTATGAGTCAGTTAAGTTGACAAATACATTGTTAAAACCCCTTAGTATGAAGATTTTCTTGAAATAGCATAACAAATATATTCTGTTTCAGTTTGATCCAGATTTTCACTGAAGCATGTGGGATATGTATTATGCACCTGCACCTTTCCATAACATTTAAACATTCTAGATCATATCAAGACACATTTCCCCAAACTTCTGTCAGATGCATTTGTTATCTTTGGGATCTCTACCTGTTCAAATAAAGTTCAGTGCTTACCTGCATGGCGGGGGGGTTTGTAATGGCCGAGCCACCGAGAGACCGTGGGGGGTTGAATAGGTTATTAAGCAGATAAGATCACACAGGATTCAGGATACACAGAGCAAAAGAAGCCAAGTCACGACTGGAAGCTGCACAGTCACATCTTCTGCTGCTGACTGCCTCCACGGGAACAGTGTATCGTTATGTGCCATGCTGGAGGGCAGTGCAGGAGTGGAGGTCAGATGTTGGATGCCAGCCTGGAAACACTAACACGCAGAAGTGTGGGGCAGATTTTTTTTTTCACCTTTCAGTGCAGATGTTAAATTGTTCATTTCAGTCATGGAATTAGAATATAGAGTAAATGGAATGATGCCCTACATGAGACTTTAAATGCTGCTCATTTTGGATTCATTAATTATGAATCCTACAGTTTTTACAAATGCCAGATTAAGATTTTTGAACATGCAGAGTGAAATACTGTCAAATTAACTGACTAATCATGTGGTTTATGAAAAATAATTAAAGATATTCATCACAATTTCCAAGAGTCCAATGTGACAACTTCAATTTGTTTTTTTGTCAGACCAACAGTCCAAAATCATAAAAAGATATTAAAAAGATATTCAATTTACAATGATATAACATAGAGGAAAAACAGCAAGTCTTCACATTAGAGAATCGTGTTGTTGTTGTTTTACTTTTTACCTTCATAAAAGACTAACTAACTACGATAATCCAAATTGTGATCGGTTTAATTAACATAATAACAACACATTATCCTGAGACACAATTTGTTTTAGTCTACTGATATGAAAAATTGAAAACACCCAAATAGAAAAACTGTGACTTCGGAACCATTAGTAAAAATCTCTTTATTGAACATTACAGGTCATGATGAGGAACATGGAGCTTCAGTCAGACGATCACAGCTGTATCTATGCACATCTCTGGGAACATTTACGGAAGGTGACTATCAATAGAGTCAGTTTGAGCCCCGTGTTCGCTGTAAGCGTCGTGCTTTATTCTCAACAATTTCTCCGTGCCACTTTTATAATGTCTGTAGGACTGCTCCTCTTTTCAGTTGGGAGTCTTATTATGCGGTATTACGCAAACACTACCAAAAAAAACCACCTTATGGTCTGCAGAAATGACACTTGATAATTTTCTTGAAAGCGCTCTGGAAGTCTTTGTTGAAGTACGCGTAAATGATGGGGTTGAGTAAAGAGTTGGAGTAGCCCAGCCAGTTGATGACATCCTGCAGCCAGCGGGGCATGTAGCACGACTCTTTGCAGAAAGGCATGACCAGAGCGACGATGAAGAAGGGCAGCCAGCAGAGGATAAAGGTGCCCATGATGATGCCCAGAGTCTTCACCGTTTTGCGCTCCCGTGCCAGCGCAATCTTCCGCTTCGCCTCGGTCGCCTTCTCGTGTCTGCTCTCGAACAGCGGCACGGAGCTCGGGGTGTTGGGCAGCGGGAGGTTGCCTTTGCTGTGAACCTCGATGATCTCCAGAGACTCGCCGTCCTCCGCGTGTTTCACCGCGCCGTTGGCGCTCGGCGGAGGTCGGGGCTCCACGCTCCTTTTCCAGCCCTTGCCCTGCGCGTCTCCGGGAGACTTCTTGTGGAAGAGCGCCGGGGAGAGCGCCAGGCAAGAGTCGGACACTTTCTTTCTCTCCGTTTTACGCACCGTCCTCCTGATCCGAAACCTGGCGGCTTTGAATATCCGCCCGTATAAAACCAGCATCAGCGTCAGTGGGATGTAAAAAGCCCCGAACGTAGAGTATATTGTGTACCAGGGGTCTTGCCTGATCTTACACTGCTTGAGATACGCCCTGTCCTCTTCCATGCTGTTGGGCTGGGAGCGCATAATCAGCATCGGCGGCACCGAGATGGAGAATCCGACGAGCCAGGTGACACTGATGAGGACTGCGGCTCTCCTCGGCGTCCTCTTCTTCATGTAGTCTATGGGCTCGGTTATGGCCCAGTATCTGTCCAGAGCGATGGCGCACAGGTGCAGGATGGACGAAGTGCAGCAGAGCACATCCAGAGAGATGAAGATGTCGCATGGGACCTGTCCGAGCGACCACCGGTTTAAGACCTGGTAAAGCGCCGCCATGGGCAGCACCAGTACCGACACCATCAGGTCGGTGACGGCCAGAGAACCGATCAGGTAGTTGGCCACATTCTGGAGGGAACGCTCCAAGGCGATGGCCGCAACCACGCACGCGTTCCCAAATATGGAGCACAGGATGAGCGCGCCAAGCAGGAAGGTTGTAAGCACTTGATAACTCAGCTTCACCTCCTCGTCCTCAGGTCTGGGGGATTTGTTGGAAAGGTTGTCAAAGTGTGACCAGGCTGTCGTGTTGTTCGCCCCTCCATTTTTTTTGTTGAACTCGGCGCGTTTGTGGGGTTTCGGTTACTTGCTGGACAGCCCGGTGCGCATGACCCCGCCGCGCTGTGCAGAGCGCATAGTTGAGCGTGCGGCGCTGCAGAGACGGCGTGAACTGCGAGTTTCGCCTGCCGACGGAGACTGATGCTGCGTATTTATACCAATGATGGAAAATGCGTCACTTGTCCGTGAGGAGTCTGACTGTGTGTCTGTTCAGTCGGCAGCTCAGGCCTGATCGAGGAGTTACTAAATAAACACATAAAATATATATATTGCTTTTTGTTCTGTAAACTGAAAGAAAATTCAAAGTGCAGTTTTTTTAAGAGCTGTTCTGGATAATGCAGCTTTCTAACATTTCAAAGCGTCAATTCTTGACGTCTGTGAACTATCTCCATAAGTTTGTCAGCTGAAAAATGAATGAAACCTCAAAGTAAGGAAACAACAACACTGAACTATATTGTGCAACTATTATGTTTTCAGCATGTACTGTCTGGGACGTTAAAACATATCGCAATCAAAAGAAACCATTCTTAATTACAATAACCTATTCATGACAAAAGTGCTGAGGCAGTATTCCCCTCCCTTCTCGGCAGCTTTGCTCAACGCACTGCACGGCTGTCACATGTGACGCTGCCACCAGGCGTTAGTCTGCTGTCATAACATTTATTACACGGTTATTATATATTAACATTATAACGTCTTTATTATTTTATAGTAACCATCCGACATTTAACAGAAATAAGTAAATGAAACAGATACACAAAGAGGGACCAGTATGTCAAAATATATGTATAATGTATGTAGTTAAGTCTAGTTCATCTAGCTCTAGTTAAATTGTCAAATGACGTCTCAATTTACAGATTTATTAATTTGTTTGCTGCTGTATTAAAACATGATTTCCCTTTAGTACTATGTTCAAAGTAAAGGTGTCGCGCTGTTAACGCGAAAGGGCGCGAGGGTTTTTGGACCGTACCACTTTCCGTCGTGTCCCACTTTTCGTGACGTCGCAGCCGTATTTAAACAGGCTCTTCGCTATTTAACTTTCTAGTTTGGCGCAGGGGTCTCCTCGTTCCAACGGCGCCGAGACCCTGCCGAGCTATCAGGTAGGAAATTTATTACATAACGAAAACACGATGCTTATTAATATGGCGTCCATGGTTATCCGCAGAGTCTTATTACTCGGCGAAAACGCGACAAGTGAGCCTGCTGCTGTTGTTGTTGTTGTTGTTGTTGTCGGAGCTCAGTGTAAATCCCTTCAACCTGCGACAGAAGCAACACCTGAGTAACAAATTCATATTCACTTCACAGCTCCATGGATCAGCATCAACATGCGGTCCGGCTGGAATGCCATACTTTTAGCATGCGTCACACAGATTTTGGGGATATAAGAAGTCAGGGTACAGGTATTTCCTGTGCAGACGCATCACCATACTGTCAGTGCAGTCCTACAGGGTACGCTGCCATGACATCTCTTATTTTAACGCTTTCTTGAGGTTGATCAGCTTTTAAGCCTGAGACTTCATACAACACGTCTGTATTTAAACGTGTTTTACTTAGTGTCTCTTTTCTTCATTTGCACTACATGCAGAAAGTTTTGCTAAGCAAAGTCAAATGCAAAGAAAATGTGAATCTGGCACAAATTATGGAGAAACCTCAGGTAAAACGTACAGTGAACAGACATGGCTGACTATCCCTGTTTTTTTGCCCTTTCTGAATTCAGTGCAAATGTGACCAGACCCGCAAGGACTTTATCAAAGACAACGTCTTGTGCATGCTGGTGCCGGTGGGACCGACTGTGCCTATCGCCATCGACCCGAGCTGGACCTCAAACTGAAGAAAGGAACCATGCTCCGCTGCAGAAGGTGTCGGAAAAGTGTCATAGACTCGACGTGTTTGGCCGCGGTGGGTGAAATGTTTGGCGACCTAATGTGTAACTTTGGTCTGTAGTTGCTCTACTGTATTCTCGGGCCATTCTCTGCCCAGTGAGATGCTACTGTGCTGGCATCATTTGATTGAGACACTCAATCAGTTCATCACTTGCTCAAAACGAATCACAGAAGACTTTTACTACTGTTTAATCATTTAATAAGCAAAGTTGTGAAACATTGTGTGTTTGGTCAGACAAGACAAGACGTTTAAAGGCATCACCTTGGGCTCTATGAAATTTAGATTGGCATTCCCTATTTTTTTATTTGACAAACTGAAAAAAAGTAATACATTTTTGTGGAACTAAAAATGAACAGTCATGAGTTGCAGCCCTAATCAGTCAGTTGGTAGGACACTAGATACAAGGCAGAGGCTTGTTATTCAGCCGTGATAAATGGTCGGTTATCAGCGTCAGAGAAACTGGGTCTGATGAGAGCTGTGTCGAAGTGATTGTGTGTCTTTTCCCCGTCGAAGCAGGGTGAGGTCACAGATGAAAGCTCAGCTGCCGTGTGCAGCATTTGGCACGTGAACGTTGACACGCTGCCAGAGTGGATCCTGACCTCGGTTCACCAGGTTAGTGTGACACGCGCTGCAAGTTAGTTTGGACACACTGCTCAGGGCTCCATATATTCACTTCTGTTAATACCAAAATTAACTTGTTTTATATGCATTGTAGTTCATAATAGTCAAGTTTTGTACAGTTTTTTAATAAGCATTTAAAAAATGAATGAAAAAGATTCATAAATCAACAAGGAAAACATGTATTTGCAAACTTTTATTTAATTGTATTCAACATAAATTTTTAACAAGATGGCGTTGTTATATCTGTGGCTTCTGTCTAGGCCCAGTGGACTGTCGGAAAACTCAACTGCCAGAACTGCAGAGCTCGTTTGGGCGGCTTCAACTTCATCAATCGCAGCAGGTGTCCCTGTGGCCTGGACGCCACCCTCCACCTCAACAAAAGCCGCGTGGATCGCGACCACAGGCACTGCGTCCTCATCGTCCAGCCGAGGAGGACGAGGCCCGACAACGTGCGGGCCGATCTGCCGACGGACGGCGCTCGGACCAGCGAGCAGAGGCCCGAGTTCAGCCGGACCGCGCTGGACAGTTTGCAGCTCAACTGCGCCGCCGTCGTGTCCCACATCAGCCCCGCGGTGGCTTCAAACTCACTGACTGACAGCGAAAGCACGCAGTCGTTTCCTTTTAGTCCTCTGTACTGCATCTCGCACAGGAGAAGGTGCAGCTTGGAGGACGACGCCACCTTCGGGTCGTCGTGCTTCTGCCCATCGGGCCTTCTTGACAAGTCTGCCGTTGATTTGACTAGTGTGGGGACGGGCGAGTCAGCGCGATCGCCCGTCTCGCGTCCCTCAAGTCAGCAGGCGGGCGCGGAGGGTGAAGCCTCGGTCCAGGCTGTAGCCTTCCGTTCGTTTGGTTCCGGCGGGAGACGGTCGCCTCTGGAGCGACGGCTGCCGCAAACTGTGGCAGATGCGGAGTCTCCCGCAGAGACCACAGCTGTCCACGAGGAGGATTCTGAGTCCACCCTTTTCCTCAGAGGAAGAACCGTCTCTGACAGCGTCGCTGAGCGGGAAGAGGAAATGATGGTACAGTGTGTTGCTGCTCTTTATACTGAATGTAATCTGCATCAATTGGAACTGTAGCTAAGGATTATTCAAACATGTTGTGTTCGTCATACTCACGCGCAGAAGGAGAACAGTAGAGCTGTGTAAATTGCGTGACAGTTGTGGTTAAATCATTGCAATCATTCCAGTTCTAAAAGATGAATCCAGCTCATGGGTATTGTTGTCGTTTTTTTTACCTTCGTAGCCTCAAGCGTCTGTGGCCTCCCCAGCCTCGAACAGCCTGAGCAAAAGAGAGAAAAACCGTCTGAAGAGTCTCCGGAGGAAACAGAGGAGGAGGGAGCGATGGCTGCACAATCAGCTGGAACGGGAGCAGGTGAGAGAGCGTGGTGAAATGGACGGTATCTAGAAAAGGAGGGCTAAGAAAACAGTAACAATGCCTTTGCAGCAATCTAAAGGTTAAAGAGGTTCTAATGTATGGAAGCTTGATTAAGGGGATGCGTGTCCTTCGCACGCCCCTGTGCTTGTGCGCAGGCAGAGAGCGTGAGCGGCTCCCTGTTGGACAGTGAGGAAGAGGAGGAGGACCGAGAGGGCCTCACCTGCGCCGTGTGTCTGGACGTCTACTTCAGCCCGCACAGCTGTCGGCCCTGCGGCCACGTCTTCTGCGAGCCGTGCCTTCGCACGCTCGCCAAGAACCGGCCGACGAGCACGCCCTGCCCCCTCTGCCGCACCCTCATCACGCACACCAGCTTCCAAAGAGGTCAGCTGGCCCGACTTCAGAAATATCTCACCTGCTGTCTTTCTGCTTTCAGATGTCTGTGCTTTTTAAACGGACAGAAAAAGAATCGCTGTCCAGTGTTGCTGGTCCCAGTGTCTCAAATGTGAGGATTTGCTGTTCTTCTGATCTTTCCTCAGACCTCAGCCAGACTGCAAAGACCTTCTTCCCCAAAGTCTATCACGCCCGTAATCAGAACTTCCAGACTGCCCCGTGTGCAAAGTGGCCTCTGCCCAGCTGTCGCAAATGCTTCCGTAGCTTTTGGGGTGAGAAACTTTGAAACCGGAGGGAGCAAGAAATGTTCTCTCGTCTTGCCTGAATTCAGTGACAGTAGTAAACTTAATCTTAACAGCAGCTGATGATTTACTCCACATCATATGAGAATGATGTGAGGAAACTAATCTAATCAATGTTCAAATTACAACTTTCTTTTCTTGTGTGCGCATCCTCTTTGTCATTTTTGAAAATGCATTACTGCTTCCAAAAGTAGGACGAAGACTGCAGTGGATTGTGCAGCCTAGACTTAACCTGCAAACTTCTGAATTTTAATTTGAATTATGTCCCTTTTTTTTTATTCGGGATGAATATGGCACAGTCTTTTTTTTTCATGGTTATTTCAGCATTAGCAACCCTGGACTTCTTGCTTTTTTAAAATTTAATTAATGCTTCTTGCTCTTTAATTACTAAGTGGAAATTCAGCGCATTGTAAGGGTACAAGGGTACAATAATCATAACTACAGAGTATTATTTTCTCTGATTAACTTTAGGGTATCATAGACAGGCGGCGACAGGAAGGAGACGCTGGAACTTCCCCCGTGGAGGCTTCGCGCTGGACGCCCTGGACCTCAACGACATGCGCGGCTGGCTCTTCGACATCGGCCTGGTCATCATCTGCATCCACTCAGTCAACTGGATCCTGGCTTTCCTGCTCCTGTGTTTCCTCATGTACTATTTCTTCTTCTGAGAAGATCAGGAGCGCTGGTGCACTTTGCAACACTCTTTCACCTGTCTTCATTCCCTTCAGAGAGATTTGCATCTTTCCGGTTTCAAGAGTCGGAGAGATGAATGAAGCAAAGGGGTTCATTTCCCAAACGGTGGAACTGTCCCTTTAATGTAGCACTGGCAGGATGAGTCAAACTGGCACTTTACGGGGAAAACAAATAAGTGAGTGGGAGGATTCATAAACCTTTTTAAGTGAAGTTGAGTCAAATGATGTTGACTTCAGATGAAAAGTTAAAAATGCGAGTCACAGCCGAGAAAGTTTTGCTTCTACGTGGACATGTTTTATTTACAAAGCAAAGGGTTACTCAGGAACCAGACGTCTCATATAAGTAAAGGGAGCAGCAGTTATTGATCGGTGTGATTGACTGATTGATGGATTAGCAGGGGCAGACAGAGAAAACAGAGAATCAGATGGGTAAAGGAACCCATTCCAGTACGGTGCCTTGTCTTCTGTCGACAGAACAGGCTGTAGCTCTCAGTGTGAAATGTTCGTTCAGAACTGAAACAGTGTAAAGCTGTCACAGATGTGTGTCTTTTCCTTGAAGGAAAAGATAAGAAAATATCAGCGTTCATATTGTGTAGAAGAGTTCAAAGTCTTACTTAAGATAAACTATAAAGGCCATCAGGTGTCTCATTTGATCATGTCTTTGTTTTGTGAATATACGGGGTCAGATTTAGTATTTCGATCTAGAGGGGAGTAAAATAAATTGTACAAAAAACATCCATTAGCTGTTTTTACTTTGTGGAAAGAAAACGACTTTAGTTTAAAACCTTTTTTTCCCATATTTGGCAAATCTTTCCAAACGTGGTTTTCTCGCCTGTTCGGTAACAGTTAAAGTTAACCATGTTTGGCCACATGAATGAATTAATGAGACTGTTTTCTGAATAAAAGTATTTGAATCTAAATAGAGAACCTTAACTTTAACTGATCAAGCTTGTTTTTTCCGGCTCCCTCTGTATTTAGTGTAGCAAACTCTGAAGCTGAATCTGCAGCAGAACAATGTCAGGGTATATTTTTTTTAAAATGCCTTTAATGCTGCTGAAGCAGCTTTCCCATGCACGAACCAAGTCTTCTCCAGGACTGATCATGTGGGAACCGGGTTCCTGCCTCTTCTGGACCGCCGGTGCTCCTAAACGGTTAATTGTCAGTCGGAGGGTGACGACTTGTTTTGCTGTTGGCTCCCTCTGAATCCTCCTCACACGTGAGCGCGCGGCGGAAGACGGAGGAGCCTCCCTCTCGGCCTTCAGGAGGGGGCTGAAGGTGACTCTCCTCACGGCTGGGATGCGGAGGGAGCTGCTGGGGGTCCGTCCGGCCCGCTACACGGTCCCTGCTCCGGGGGAAGAACCGCGCGCCCCTGCGGCGGCTTAGAAACGTTCGCCTCGAGCCTGCGGCGTCCGAGCGGGTCATTTTCCTCCTCTGTTAGAGGACACCGCGTCTGTCTCTCTCTCTCTCTCTTTCTCCGCCTGTCTGTCTCTCTGTCTGTCTGCCTGCCTGTCTGTCTGTCTGCCCGGGCTCCGGCTGTGGGTGTGCATGAATGTGTTCTGCACCGTACGGGCGGAAAAAGCGCCCAAGATCTGCAGGGAGTATTTTTCCCATCAGCAGAGGGGCGCAGACGGAGCCGGAGCGCAGGGAGAGCACGGAGGGGGCCGTGGACGGCAGCAGGATGGTGAGTGCTCCGACGCCGCAAACAGATGGTGTTCAGCGTAGCTCTGCACCAAGGGACGGGCTCTCGCGTTCACCAGATTTTTATCGCGGCAGCGGTGGCGCAAAATTAAAGGACACAAACACGAGCGGCGAGAATCGGGCTGTTCTTCGGTTTATCGCGGTCGCGTTAACGGTCTGTTAAACCGACGATCGGCGTTGCCGACGCCTCTATTTCCCCTCCAGACTGTCCAGGAATTCAACACCCTCGTAGCGCTGTACCGGGAGCAGGTCATATCCATCGGGGAGATCTCCGCCGACTGTCCGTCTCTGCGGGCTCAGATGCACCACACGCGCTCCAAAGGGTGCTCCATGGCCCGGGCAGCGCACCAGGACCTCGCCGTCATCTCCGTTTCAGGGTAAAGAAAAAAAAAAGTGTGATTGTGAGGAGAAAAACGGGAGCAGATGTTTTGTTCCATTAAATGTTTCCCCTTCAGTAGCTTAGAAAAACATTCCCTCCCCACGCTGTTGTAAAATAATAGGCCTACATCGTGTTTAGACGGTGTGGCACCTTTTGTAAATCAAGCGCCAGAATGTAAAACAACAGCTTGCATGAGAGAAAATAAGCAGATGTTTTCAAAAATAATGAGACGAGGTGGGAAGCTGAATAAAACAAAAAGCAAAAATAAGGTACAGTTAAAAAGTGTATGACTGAAGAAGTGGAGTAGTATTCTAACTGTAACTCTAACCATTAGTGACAGGAGCAGTAAATGCAGGTGATTAGTTGAAGCACTGGTATAAAAATCAGCTTTCGCCTTTAGAAAAAGCTGGAGTGAGATGTTGAAGTGAATGCCTATTTCTTTACATTACAGCAAAGCCCCTGTGACAGGAGAGTAATGTAGGGAAGAGATCAGGCGTGATGGGTTTGTGAAGTTTTGTGCATCTGCAAGTCAATCTGATTCATTTGTGACTTAAATGGGTAAAAACTAGAGTTTGAAAATATGTGGGAAAATCTAAACCTGAAATGTACTTTACGGTTTCAGCTATAATGTAAAGCACACATTCTCCTCCTCTGTCCAACTGAATTTTTTTTCTCTTTCTCTCTTTCTTCCTTCCTCGCTGCCCCCCACCCTCCTTTTCTCACTACTACTCCTCCTCGTCCTCTTCGTGCTGCAGTCCAGAGGACGGGGAGATCCACCCTGAGATCTGTCGGCTCTTCATCCAGCTGCAGTGCTGCCTGGAGATGTTCATAACGGAGATGCTCAAATCCATGTGCCTGCTGGGGGTGCTGCAGCTGCACAGAAAAAGTACCGTCACAACGTCACCGCGCCACAAAATTTATAGATATCAATAAGAAAAGAAAAAGCCCATAAAAAGCTTTTGCCTTTTTTTCACAGAAGACATTTTGACCTATCACAGGTGTAAATATTCAGATGAATGAGTTTATTGACTGAAATCCATTTTTTCTGCTTCAGGTTCAGGGTCCATTGTTCATGCTCACTCACTGTCGCAGCTTAGTGAGACACTTAATCAGGGAAGAGCCATTTTTAATGTTGTTAGTAACCTCCGGACTTTTTCTACTGTGGCAAGTCAAAGTGGCCCGCTGTTAACGTAACCACACATAAAAAAGAATTAAAATGGGTAAATGGAAATTTATGTCAAGGACATGAAAGTAATAATAACAATAAACATCAAGTAATATTTAAAAAATAAAATGAAATGGCAGCAGATCAAGCCCAAAAGAAACAATGCTACCATCCCGTTCATAGAAGAAATGAAGGTTGGCAGCTTGATCTGCCCCTGACATTACAACATTATGATATTAGTCTGAATGAGGCTTTAAAACATTTAGACTTTTCCACATCCATGCCGTTAAAATACAGTTCAAATGCATTGTGGTCATACAACCTCCCCTCTCCCCTGAGGGGATCAGCTTTAGATGAAACCAAACACTGGGGGAACAGCAGAGGGCAGCAGAGTTGTTGGTAAAGCCAACATGTACAGAGAGGACGGGATTCATGTTCATTTTAAGTAAGAGATGTTATTAAATCAGTTAAATTAGAATTTATATTCACGATTTGATTGTTTGATTTTGAAGTGAGCACTCCTGACATAAACATTGCGGGGCCAGCATTTTTTTAACTTTTAATTTGAAAGTCATTCACTTTTTTATGAATTTAATTCCCAATTGAGCAAACTGAACTTTGAAATTTTAAGTTACTATATACAGTAGAGTAGTATTATTGATGCAGTTGTCTTGTGTCAGTGTTTGACACATCTGTGTTGACTGTGTTGTTCTCTGTTGGGTCCTGAAGGAACGGACTCGGAGCCGAAGGTGGACTTCAGGATGGATGAAAGCTCTGATGTTCCCATCCTGGAAGACCGATCCTCCTCTCCTATAGACTTCCCTCAGGAGCAGTGGTTGGTGGGAACTGATATTGAAAACATAGAGAGGTACAGTGGTAACTTACTTTATAATAAATAATATTGATGCTTTTTTGGGCAGAATATGAAATGAATTTCCTTCTAATGTTGTGAACTCATGAGTAAATCATCCAACCTGTGGACGTCTATCTGCCGGTTCATATTTTATTCATATATCACATCTTATCTTCACAGAGATATGCGAGAGATGAGAAACTTACTCAGCAAACTCAGGGACACGATGCCATTGCCACTGAAAAACCAAGGTACATGACGTTTGTGAGGTCATTAATGTGACAGTGAAAATGACTGTGAAAGTTTTCTGAATACATAATGCAGAGTGATTTACATTAAATGCATCGACAGAATGAGACTAGATAAGAACACCAGAGTGAGGAAGACAAAACAGAAGCACAAATACAACTGTAAATTATCCAATTCAACAATATCAGGTAAACTCAGGTTAGCTGTGGTTACTGAATGATTAAAAACAAATATTCATATGCTCATATGATTTGTTTTTTTTATGAAACCCTCTGTTAAATGAAACTGATAAATAGGGAGTGATGATAAAAAGAGCAGTGTGATGTGATGAATCTAAGGGGTTGTGGGATGACTCCTGGGGTAGAAAATTATGTTTATGTGTCTGATATTAATCTTTACTTTTTATTATGAAAAATGATAGGTTCGTACCTCCAAAGCTATTAAGGGAACGACTTGTTTTTACTCCTTATGTTTTTGTGTAGAATAAGTTTTAAAGCTGCTGAGAGGTAGATTCCTTTACCTTTGGCCAGACCCAGGCTATGCTTAGATAAGCCAATGTGCTGCTGGCTCCATTCTGGGGAGAAAATCCCTGTTTGTGCTGTGATGAAAACGTGTTCGAGGGTGACGTGGTGACACCGTTTTGCTGGTCTGTTCCAGATGACAGCAGCTTGTTGAATCTGACTCCACACCCGCTGATCAGGCAGAGGAAGAGACGTTTCCCGGGACTCTGCTGCATGGTGTCAGGCTGAGAGTCCGGCAGCAGCGTTGCAGCCAACACACATATGACTGGACATTCATTTCAATTCACCTTAGTATATTTTGCGATTTATTTATTTTCTTCGTTTATTTACATTTTTTTTGCATAATAACGGAAACTGTAATCATATCTATTTACCCCTTCTATCTCATTTTTCTTTCTCCTCCAGACATTTACTTTTTTGTTCCTCACTTCTGCAGCTTGTCTTGTTTGGAACGTTTTCTGTCAGAAACTTTTAGCCTCAGTTCAGATTTAGTCATTTCCTCATGTATTTCATTTAGAAAACTACATAGACGGTGCCCCAAAAAGAAAGACACAGTGTAGCCAGTGTGTTGCATTAGCCTGACAGGAAATCAGAACTGGATGACTTAAAGCAAAATTATCGGAAGGAGGGTGGGCGTCAAATTTGGCAGCACCAGTTGGACACAGCTAGGTCGGCCATTAAAGACACGGGTACGGGTTTCAATTTTAGGCCAAACACATACTGTCATTTCCCACCTAATATTTCTGTTTTATGTCATTTTCTATAATGATTGATAACAAATGTATATATTCAGGCTATGCACAGGCATTTTCAGTTTTCAGGTGCCACATCTCCGTGTCTGAATGTTCCACAGTGTGAGATGTTTTGGTCGGAACCACTTTCTGACGTCTCTCCTTTCAGCATCCTAGAGGCTCCTTCCGGGTGAGTCTCCGCTCACCTGTGTGGTGGAGCATACACATAACTGGCTCCTATGATTATTACATCTCTTTCACAGTAGAAAAAAAAGTAAGTGTGTAAAATAAAATGTGCGCCAGATAAGAAAAGGCAGTTTCACAGCTTTGCCAAAACTTTAACATCATCAGCCTCTTTGTTTTCGCCCCTCGATAGTGTCAGTGATGCATGAAGATGTTGGTCAGTTAGTCGGTTGAGTGCTTTAGTTATAACCAAAGTATTGGATGGGTTCAGCTGGGACAGAGGAGGATTTCCACTGGTGTTCCTGATCTTTTCAATAGCACCATCACTGTAATCCATAGGAAGGAACCTTAAAAACTTTTGTCCATATGATAATTTCCTGTGCATACTTTATTCATGGTCCCCAGAGGATGAATACTCACAATGTTACTGACCTCAGCATCATCAGCAACCATAAATCTACATTCTTATCCAGGAAAAATCTAAATATTACATACAGTATTAATATTGAGAAAAAAAATCGAATTGAACAGATGTGGCACTCAGTTTATTAATCCCACACGTGCTCCCCACAGGATAAACCCTTTTGATTAACCCCTCAGCATTTCCTATAGCGACGCCTTCTGGACAAGGTTTACATTTTTAGCTTTAACAGCTGCTCTAATGCCCCCACAGCTCCATCAGCAGTGCGTGACTCGTTCAGTGTTTTTGGGTGTAACAAACATTGCAGCCACCAGGGGAAACTGGCAAGGCTTTCGTCTTGTTTGCTGCGCTGCACACCATTAGCAGTCTTCCCTGAAAAAGAACATGTTTAGCTGTCAGCTTCAGTTTTCCATTACAAGGGCTTTGCAGATGTTCCAAATACAGAAACAGCACAATTGAAGAAGCCACACACACAAATGTATCACTGAAATCCACTCACAAAAGGTTCTTTATCTCAATCATTCTACTAGAGCCATTTTGTCACTGAATGTAAGTGCAATGTAATTTGTAAATTCGTGTTTGTGAAGGTTTTTTTTCCTCATTAATGTAATCTACCGTGATGTCTAAATTGCTAAATTCTTTGTTTTGGCATGTATATGACTCAGACTAGGCCATGTGTAGTTAGTGTGTCCTGCAAAGTAGAAAATCCACAGCTATAACTTAAATGTACAGCTTAGGACATTTTATAATGTGAATAAACTTTTATATGCAAACAAGAGGATTATTTTGTTGACTTCAATTTAAAGGAATAACAGGTCGGTCATATTTGTGTTTTCTTTGCACAACAGAGGTAAGCACAGCTGGAGTCAGAATGGTCACGCTTAGTCTTGCTCAGCATTAAAAGGAAGTTCAACCAAATTTTTTTAAAAAAGTGTTCCTACAAGCACTTTTAAATCTTACAAATTAAAATATACATTCCCCTGTCAACTGATCACCACCTGGTGGTGAGAGGATCAGATGGTGGGAGAGGCTGCTGGTCAGACCCAGTATACCCAAAGCGAGTAGTGATGGTGAACTGGAAATGTCTGATGGAGGCTCCTTTCCATGTGGTTTTCAAGTTCTCATGCATTGCAGAGGCGACTTACTCTAACATTTTTCATGATGTGAAATGTTTTTTTTGCTTGTGATCTTTGTCATGGTGTTTTAAGAAATTTGACACTATAAATAAATAGTCAAAAAAAGAGAGCTCCTCCACTCCCGTATCTCTAGCTGTCAAGTCTCAACACAAAACATCTGGTTTATGTTTCTGAGGCCAGGAAACTCCAGAGTTTTTAACTTCCCGTAATAAGGAGGAGCCAGATGGTTATGTAAGAACTTTATTTATTACTCTATGTTCTAATGACTTTTGTTACAAGCAAAAAGTAGGTTTGGTTTTGAAGTCCAAAACTGACTGGATGCCCGCAGAAAAATCACAGGGGGAGAATTCATATTCCTGCAGTCAACACATGCACAAACCTCAGGCACAGATACAGCTCTGCCTGCAGTACCATCAAGCTACTGTGAAGACGCTCAACTGCTTTCATTTCTGCTGAGGAGGATGTCAGTATATGCGGTGAGTCAAAATACTCAAATAAATAAAAAATAAATAAAAATATTTACTCAACCTGAGAAAATTACATGTTGTATAGATAAAAACTGCATTAATCTTAGATTAAATATTTCCATTTAAAAATGTGCAATGATCTTTAGTTGCTTTGTGCTATTTCATTCCTCTTTTTATCATTAAATACCTTTACATTCCTAATTTGTATTGCAATGAAAATTTGTATTCACTCTGTTTATGACATGTGTGAAACCTAAAACTTACCAGTTTAATATGATCAAGAACCAAATGTTTTCATATAGTAAAAGCTGCACAGCAGTGAAACTCATTACTGCATTTATAGTGCAGTAAGGTAGATGTTAGACATGAGTTTGCATAATGTCCTCAGGATCTGGATCAGGTCTTAAGGAAGCCTTTTATAATGTTCCACTGTGGGAATCAGTACTGTTTGATTTCATCCTGTTTATCAAAGAAACTTAATGATCAAAAATAAATAAAACCCCCGTGAATAAATTTGGAAAATAAAATACATTACCTGTTTACTCCTTATGTATTTGAATAAAAGACAGCAGTTGTTGGTTCTGGTCTTCTCGCCGAACAATTCTCAGTCTGGGTAAAACCACTTTGGACTCACAGATGGCTCCTTCCAGCCAGCTGCTCCTGCTGCTGCAGATCCTCAGCTGCATATCATTCAGTCTGACCTGCTTCTGTGACCGATACCCCTGGACCTCCTGGTCCGCCTGCTCCAGGACCTGTAACCATGGCGTACAGCAGAGACACAGGTGAGACACAGCACAGACAGGCAGGACCAGACAGAGGTGAGATGAGATAAGTGAGACAAAGTTGCAGGAGTGACAGAGTTTGGCTTTTGAGGCCAGAATTACAGTGTCTATAAAAAGTTTTCCAATTTTATTGTTGTTATAAATGCAATCATGGTCACAATCATGTATCGGCACTATAGGCGTATAGCATATTTTCAAAACGTGTGAATCAAATGCATGTGTGAAATACTGTACTAATTGTTGTGAAATACCTACCTGTGATTTTTTAAAGTGATTTTAGTTGTTTTTTGACAGGAAATTTCAGACTGATGAGTATTACTGGAAGAGCAGCTGCCCTCAGCTGTGTGAGAGATATGACAGGAGAGCCTGTAACGAGCAGGCCTGTCCAATCAACTGCCTGCTGACAGAGTTCGGGCCTTGGTCAGACTGCTCACCCTGCGCCAAGAAACAGGCAAGAAACCACTGACATGCTCCGTTGCATAGCTGCACCTCGCTTCCCTTCTACACACTCGTTCTCTGGTGTGTTCAGAGTGCAAAAGGGATAGAGATAAGATACAGAAAAAGGTCACCTGTAGATCACTATCCCATGCGATGCACAAAGGACGAGGCTGCTTGGAGCTGGAAATTACTGTGACGGTCAGACAGTTCCAGGAAGATCTTTAAAAAAAAAAAGTATTATATGTTCAGGAATACATTTTGCCTTATGAAACAGTAATCATCTATGCTCAAAGATCATTTCTTCTCAGCAATCATTTTTCTGTGTCGAACCATCTTCTGTTACAACTTACTTCAGGAGTCCATTGATGAAGTTGAAGCGTGTCATTGCACAATGTTTTTAAATTAAACACTCTCCATGTCATGCCACTTCCACAGTTTCGAACCCGGTCGGTCCAGAGGCCGTCGCAGTTCGGTGGATCGGACTGCAGCGTGGAGCTGACAGAGGAGAGGCCCTGTTACCCCTCCACAGAGTGCAAGTTAGCACCCATCGACTGCAGAGACGACTTCAAGTGTGATAACGGTAAGCAGCAGTTTCACGATTTAAATAACTGGTGTGTGGTAGAATAACTGTAAAGGTATCATATATACACAATCCTCTAAATATGAGGCTGTAACGATAGAATATTATGTATTGTTCTGTCTCATTGAGGGAGTCGAGCCAACATCTTTTCCATTTTTAAGCAACTTTCACACGCGCACAAACACACCGAAAAGCATTCTCTCTGCTGCAGGACGCTGCGTCAACTCCACACTGACATGCAACAGGCAGAACGACTGCGGCGATAACTCTGATGAGAAGGACTGCGTCAACCCCACAATTGTGTGTCCAGCAGAGAAGAGAGTGGCCCCTGGGGCCGACCTGGTGGGCAACGGGTGAGTCAAGGGTGGAAAGGTCACCGCTGAGTCGTGATGTGAATTGGCTCACATTCCTGCCACGGTCATAAATCACATTCCCTGCTGTTATGTGTCTCCTCCTAAAATCATGATATTGTTGTAGCTAAACATTTGGACTATATAACCGCAGCTCCTGTGTTTATTTTTTGTGAGGATCCACATTAGCTCACGTATGTGCTGCTGCTACTTTTACCTTTTACTTTTTAATAACTGCCACTGTCATTTTCAACTGTCTTAATGTTTGAGCTCTATTTAATTGGCTTTTATTTATTTTTCCTTTATTTATTGGGGTTTGGGTGTGTTTGCTGAGAGATGCAAACAAAATTTTATTTTACATGTACAAAGAAACAAGGATCCTATCTATCTTATCTACCACTGCTACAAAGACAAAAATTTAGTTGTAGCCTGACTTGTAGCTGAGGTGAATGTCAATATTGATGCTTGAAAATCATGTGTTTTATTAGCTAATTTGTGATAAAGATTTATCTCAGCTGTGTGACCTCTTTTTTTAAATTTTACTTCAGTGATAATCCAATAAGAAAAGCGACCTGCCCATTTATTTGTGTCAAAGGTTTGACGCTCTTGCAGAGGAGCCTAGGGGAGCAGTCCTGGACAACATGTTCATGGGAGGAAGCTGCATCATCAGGAGGCCTCCGACCACACTGCTCTACCATCGCATCCCTCACAACTTTGAGAGCTTTGACATTAAGGTTGCATTTCTTTTTGAATACTTGATTGTACAGCATCTCTGTAAAGATCCCGATTCATTCAGAGAATCCCTCCTCCCTCACATGTAAACTCTGCAGGAAAAGTACAGCTTTGTTCTGTCGTTACCGTTCTTGTGGTCGTAAACCTCGGTTCACAGCTGTCGTTGTGGTTGCAAAGGTTGGAGCGATAGAGGATTTCAGCATTGAACCTCAGCCGCTACACACAGAGTCCATCAGCATGAAGACGTCCAGCTCGTCCACAGATACCAGACCGGATCGAAACAACTTTCTCTTCCTCATCTTTTTCCTGAAGAGGTCCTCTATGTCGCATATGACCTCACACAAAGATGCCTTTGAAGCTTCAAAGAAAAAGGTTAGTGACTCAGACAACAGCATGCACACACCCACTTGTAGTGATCTACTTGAGATCATCTTCATTAATGTAATGCAATCTCTAATCCTCTAGTAAAAAGTTGGGACCAGACATTGCTGCCATTTTACAAAAACGACCTCAAAAACAGTCAAAAAAATTCAGTCATTTGTTCACATCCTGTCATGTCTGTGGTTGTGGCTTTCCTCTTTGTCTCTTCCTGCCTTTCCCTTGAAGGACTCCAAGTTTTTCCGGGTGCACCAAGTTCTTCCCGTGTCCACGTTCAAGGTGAAGGAACCGGGGGACCTCGTCCTGTCACAGCCTTTCCTCCAGTTCCTGCACGCGCTTCCCCTTGAGTACAACTACGCACTCTACAGGGACATCTTCCAGCGCTTCGGGACGCATTACTACAGCTCGGGGACACTGGGAGGCCACTATGACCTGCTGTACCAGTACAGCCGAGAAGAGCTCACTAGTTCAGGTATACAGCAGCACGGCCTGGTGGACAAAGTTCAGAATGACACCCTGGGCCTCTGTGGTAACCTACAAGTCTGGACACAAGTCAACAACTGTTAAGAGTTCTGGGTCGGTGTTGCTCCACACTCTTCCTCTCCGACAGGCGAAACAGAAGAGCATGTCAAAGGCTGCCTGAGCCGTGAGACTGGCTGGACCGTCATCCTCTACAGCGAATACAGCAGTGCCACCCGGTGCTCTGACAACAGGATGACCAAGAAATATCAAGGTTATGTCCAGGCATCTGCAAGGAAGCACCCCATCTGACTTACAGTGAAAAGGCTGGTCTTATTATCCCCCGTGGTCTCACTTCTTGTCTTTGGTCCAGGCTCATACCTTCAGGCGGCGGAGAAGTCTTTCTCCATGGTGAAAGGAGGGAGGACCAGAGAGGCAGCAGCTCTGGCTTGGGAGAGGCAGGGCCCTGCTCCGGACCGAACATCCTACAGGAACTGGGCAAAGTCTGTTCTTGACAACCCTGCCGTGGTTGAATACAAGGTTAAATTTAAAGCTCCTTTTGCAAACATCAGGAACAATCCCAATCAGATCAAAATGTCCTCTGAATAAAATTAAGAAAGAAACCTCAAAACTGATACCATGTTCACGTCCAGCTGCTGCCTATCATCGACCTGGTCCGGGGTATCCCCTGTGCCTCCACAAAGAGGAGGCACCTCAGGAAGGCCCTCCTGCAGTACCTGGAGGAATTCGATACCTGCAAGTGTGCACCGTGTCCCAACAACGCCAGGCCTGTTCTCTCCGGCACAGAGTGCAAGTGTGTGTGCCAGACTGGGACCTTCGGCACCAACTGTGAGAAACGGGCTCCTGACTTTACTTCAGGTGCACAGCTGCAGTACGCTATATAAGTATTGTGGCTAGGTGATAAAGCCATGAGTTCTTTGTTACAGGTTGATGAATGACAAAACAACAGATAGACCTTCAGATTTACATGTATAGATATATTTTACTGTATAAAATATACAATATATAACAATAATAAGCTCTTGATACTGGCAAGACGTAATAAGCTAAAACACAGGTTAGTAGTATACACATCACCCATCAGGTGTTGCTTGTGTTCAAGCTGGAAATGTTGTTTGGTGTGTAATTCCCACAGAGGAGGTGGACGGTTACTGGAGCTGCTGGGGGCCGTGGAGTCGCTGCGGAGCCTCCATGAAGAGACATCGGAGGAGGCGGTGCGATAACCCCGCCCCCCTCAGAGGAGGCCAGCCCTGCAGTGGTCCTGACAGGCAGGAGGAGCCGTGTCACATCTCCATCTTTGAAAGGTAGGACAAAATTGAAATGCATGTTAACCTTACTGAAACAAAAGCAAATCAATACAGACAGCAGTGAAAAGACACTTGTCAGGTTGCTACACGCATTTAAACTCAAGTGAACAAAATGACTTGGTTTTATTTTGCCCTTGTTACCTGGGAGTTGCTGAATGTTCTGGTCCGTGTCCCCTTGTCCAGTCAGGAGACCTGCGACAACGATGACGACTTCACTGTGGGCTGGAGGGATGAGCTGCCTCCCGGCGTGCAGGGCTGTCTCAGGCCACAAAGGCCTGCCAACAGCTTCCTCAGGGTAAAGACAGGGTAACCTGTCCAACTACAGTTAGTGACTGACATGCAAAGACAGGTCTCTTTCTATATGGAAGCTAATTACTGCCAGTAGTACAAGAAATGTATGAAAAGGTAATAAGAGAGAAAGTCAGAGAAAGAGATGGGACAGATGGAAATTAGATTAAGGAACAAGGAAATAAATAAAAAAATATATGTAGAGTATGGGAAGAGGAGCGGAGGGAGGGATGAAAACTTAAGAGACTGGGGCCCAGGAGGGTTTACAGTATATTTAGAGCCTCTCGAATTTTTCGTCTCCTCTGACAGAAAGCGAAGCAGTACTACAACTTTGGTGAGGATGAGGAGTTCCAGTGTTTCACTGGATTTGAGCTGGAGGGTTTTCAGTTCATCAACTGTCTTCCTGATGGAACCTGGAATCAGCCAAGTGGAAGATGCATTAGTAAGTCATTTTGGTAGCCATGTCTTAGTCATGGTTATTCATGGCAACACTCAAGTAACTGTTAAGATTAACTGGACTATTTTGAGTATTCAAGGTTAAAGGCTGTCCTCCTATACCTCTAGGAAAGCTCTGTCTGCCTCCTGACATCCCCGATGGGATGTCACTTTTCCCTGACAAAGATGAGTACAGAGTTGGGGAATCAGTGGGTCTGAACTGTAATGAGATGGGCCTCAGGCCGCTGCCACAAAGTTTCTTCCAATGCAGCAGCAGTCTCGCCTGGGAGCCTGCATTACCTGCTGACCTACGCTGCACTGACGGTACAGTAGATTAATATGATAATCTAGTAATCTCAGGTGTGAAAACTTTTTAGCAAAATTTGTTTTTAATCACCTGCTTTATGCTCAGGAGTTGCACCTAGAAACAGGTGGATGGAAAGATTAGACTTGTTTTGAGTCATTAAGCACCAGGACCCTGAAAATGAAGCAGCTAAATGGAATTCAGCCATTAATTTTTCTTTTTTTGCTTTCCTAAAAAGTCAAAATGTATATTATAGCTGATTATATATTAAATATGGAAAAGAGTTGTTCTTTTTTTCCTGCATGCAGAAGAACCATCTGTTTCTGATGGTCAGTGTGGTCCAGGTCAGAAACTACAGGGCTCTCAGTGTGTCTGTATCCCACGGGAGAGCTGCCTGTAAGTCTGAACAATTGTTGTATTAATAATAATAATTAATTCATTGTATTTTTTCATGCTTTTTTCACCTCATGACATGAAGATATTTAGAAGTAGGCATCATACTGAAATCACACTTAAATTAATCGGTGTGTGTGTGTGCGTTTGTGTGTATGCGTGCAGTTCTCAACCAGCAGAGCTCTGTGTCCTGAACATAGACGTCGGCGTCACGGTGTCAATGTCGCTCTGCTCCTTCCACGCCGGTCGTTGCCATGGCGATCCACTGTTCTACGTCAGCAACGGTGAGTGCGACGTGGCCGACTCGGGGAAACTGGAGTGGGCCAAGTTCAGAGCCAAAATGTCCTCCAAGAGTTCTGTCAAGGAGCCCTGTGATCTGGACACCTGCTATGAATGGGAGACTTGCTCTGGTGAGTCGGAGGAATTCCACAATGATTTGTATAAAATGATTTACTGCAAACTAACATTCCTGTGGTACTACAATCATCCTTTTGAGTAAAATACCATTGATTAGCATCACCGTGTCACATTGCAGTATATCAGATTGATTGTGTACATTGTGTTAACTCACATCTCTCCTCAGCATCCACGAAGTGTGAGTGCAGAGCCGCTCGGGACTGCCCCGGGGCCGAGGAGAACATGTTCTGTGTGAAGCTGACCCGGACCCAGAGGACTCGCAGTCTGGACCTTTGTTCCATGGCTGCTCTCAAATGTGTCAGCTATCAGTTTGAGATTCTCAGTGAAGGCAGGTGTGAGTCCAGATGATTGTACGAAAAGCTTTTCTGTGCCGTTACACTCAGCCTCTGACTTCATCTAGCAGTGCTGTGTAATAACATTCCACCACTGCCGGAAAAAACTGCAAAAAATAACTATTCCGTATAAAAATTATAGGATATATAATCACCTAACGTGTATGTTAACCTGATCAGAGGTACTTTGTAAAGCCAGAGATGTAGCAGCAGTCATCAGTCTCTCAAGTCTAACAAAAGACAATATTTTCACTGCTAAATGCTCTTCACATGTACAGTAATAATAAAAAAATCCTAACAGTGTCTGTTTTTTCTTCTTTTTTTCATTATTTTCTCATAGCTCACTAGTTGTATACTAAGTTACTATTTTCATCTCACTTCAGAATGTTTCTC
This sequence comes from Psettodes erumei, assembly GCA_016785225.1. Lineage (NCBI taxonomy): Eukaryota > Metazoa > Chordata > Actinopteri > Pleuronectiformes > Psettodidae > Psettodes > Psettodes erumei. The sequence goes on along the minus strand of JAFBJZ010000779.1, from coordinate 1,211,914 downwards.
ACACCTAAGTCAGTTTAATGTGATCAAATAATATCCACCTATTCAAGCCTGAGACTGAAGTGCACCCTGAGACTGATATGCTAAAAAGAGGGATATCAGTAGGATGACTTCTAGGATGCCTTGTAAATGCTTGAAGATTTGAAAAAGATATTTGGACTTCACAACTTCACATCAATATAAGTTACAACATATTTTTGAAAAAAAAAATTATCTGGTTCATTAATCTGATTGATGACCAAGTAGAAAAATAATCCTTTCAAACAAAACCAAAAGAACAAACTTTTATTGTGAAAGGTGTTTTATTGAATTCCTTCTTAACCAGAGCAAAGGCGTTTATGTTATAGTTTGTCTGTCAAACATCGGTCCTCCATGCCAAATATAAAAAGAAAACACAGGACGGCAAAGGAACCTATTTACATGAGTCAAGATTCAACGATATTAGCTTCTATTTACAATTCAATCATTAAAAAAACACAATGAAAATAATTTCAGTGTGATACTTCTCAGTAAATGGAACAACAACTGTATTTATTCTGGACAAGTGTCAATACTGATCACGTTCACCTGCTCCCCTGCACACCTTCTGGCCCCCACCTCACATTCGGTCATCGTCGTGGCAACGCCACCAACACCAGTGTTAACGCACAGGGGGGTGGAGTCTTCAGGGCAATCTGACATTTTCTGGCACTCGCATTTTCTTAATGACTCTGAAATGAATAATGATTTCACATAATGATGCAGTTCCCTGTACACCTTCACATTTTAGTCTTCTTTTGTCATGAAATGCTGGTTGAAGCTTAAATTAAACCACAATGATCCTTTAAAAAGTTGAGCAGACTCACCTTGACAGACTGTTCCTGGTCTGCAGTTCTCGCAGGACGTGAATGTCTCCTCCGGCCAGTCGCAGTCGCTGTGACTGGCCAACGTGAAATTCCTTCCCGCACAACGCAGAGCTCCAAGCTGACAAACGCTCAGCAAGCGGGGTGGACTCGAGCCAGGTCTGGCACACAACTGCAGAGAAGTCCTAAATGATGATGTATATAGTTAATACTGTGCTTCTACAAATTAGACTGGGCATCTCCCAGTGGTGTAAACCGTAGAAATACTAATCTCAGATATGATACTCACGAGCACTGAAATGGCCTTTTACAAATACACTCAGTTTTTCCCACAGTTTCCCACAGTTTGCACTTCAGGATGGCTGGAGGTGAGGCAGTTGTGGGCGCTGAGAAGAAAATATGCAAAGCAGGATTGGTGTGTATATACCGCTCAGAAACACAACCTTAAAGCAGACACAGTATTTTAAAATAACGATCCATCACTTGACTAAATGACGAAGTTGACAAAGTTAGCAACCAGCTAATAGTCTAGGGCATACTGCAGCATTCGGCAGCAAAGATGCCAGAAATTTCCCCCAGTATGCGGTGGAGAACCAAAACAGGGCTATAGAGTGAATATTGGACTTACATCTATCAGGTGGCGAAAAGACAACACCTAAATAAATGCTAAACTTTCACAGTATCTGCTAAACATGCAAACATTTTTTTAGTGGCCCCAGGTGGCACAAAAAATCAATTAGCGTACAATAAGATTAAATCTTTATGGTTATATTGTCATTCTCATGGGAACAGAATGAGATGATGGTAGATGAAGGCTGTGTAGGTGAGAATAAAAATTGTAATAGACGGTAAGAGTTGTGATTTATACATATCCTCCATAAATCACATTATTGTATCAAGGAATGTTAATATAAAAAGTAGTTCTGTTTGGGTTAAAGTACAGTTAGTAAACGGATTATCACCACCTGTAGTTGTTCAGGCTAACATGATAGCTAACAGATTTTCACACCCAGCAGACACACAGAATCATTATCATCCCATCTGAGAACTACATCTGGCTCTACGGTGACTTCAGGTTCCACCTTCTTCCCCGGCTTGCCTCCACCTTTGCGAGACGCTTAACAGCAAAAGAATCTGATTCTGATGTACCTGCTTCGCAGTAAGCGCCTGCCGGAGAAGGAGACCACTGCAGACTGGGGCTGCATATGACCTCTGACACCTCACCCTCAAGCACTGTCTCTGCAGGACAGGACAGGAACAAATGGTCTCCAATCTCATAGACTTCTTTGATGGGTGTGACTATGATTTCCATATTGAGCGGGGGAATCCCGCATGTGGCTCCTGGGACAGGAAGAGAGGAAATTTTGACGAAGAGGAAGTGAGGGAAACATTAAAATATTGACATTCCTACAGTTATATCTTGTGGCTGCAAACGATGGAAAACCTATGGAAATGGGTAACTGGAAATCTGGATCCACATTGGCATTAGAGATACCAGCTTTGACACAAAAGAAAAATATCTTCTAGGGAAGACATACTTTTACAAACTACCGTTCCTGTCGACCACGTCTGGTTTGCATTGCAATGAGCCGCAGTGTTTCCATTGAGGTAATATCCCCTGATGCAGGAGTACTCCACTCTGCTTCCAACTGGGTAAACATCTCTGGGATTCTGAGAAACACAATACCAATCCAGCTCTTAAAAACATGCACTCAATAAAGACGTGCTTCAATTTACAAGACCGAAAACAAAAAAGACCCACTGAGCTCCAAAGTCAACAGTAACGCATCATCAGTTTTTTTGCAGACTCACCAGAATAAATCCGTTTCTGATGTTTGGAGGCGGACCACATGTCTTTGGTGGAGTCACGGAGAGACCGAAGCACTGAGGCACCATCGTCCTGCACACAAAGAGCTTACAGTGAGAAAACTAAAATAACCTTTGATATTTCTGAAGATAAAGTGCTGTGCGTTGTGTAGTGTAATCATTTGATTTTATCACTTCTGTGTACTGTACATCAAGATAGGAAAATATAACAAACATGCAAGAATGTGTTTTATCGTGACTCAGGGGAAGAAGAAATCCATTCTGTGACAAATCCACTGACATATAACAAAGATGTTTGTCTGGGTGTGTGTGTGTGTGTGTGTCCTCACTGTAAATACTGGATCTCCGGGTCCTCACAAGGCTTCCTCTCCACTGCCAGTCCAGTGCAGTGGCGGCCGCCTGCGCTCGGCGCGGGATTGTTGCAGCTGCGGGTCCTCGACCTTTGACCCCCAGAACAAGATCCCCAGGAGGACCAGCAGCTCCAGCTGCCATGAATCAGCCCTGAGAGGAAAAAAACAAAGATTCCCCTTTCTTGTTCTGTCTTGTTGGTGTGGCAGTATGTCATGTTGACTGGATGCCACAGGCTTTAAAACTTTAATGCTTTCTATTTAATTTTCTTAGTAAGGGTTTTACATATCATAGACAAACGGACGTTATCTTCCAATTCTGCTAAAGTATATTTTGGAGCGTACAAGATTAGATTAACACTTCCTCTAAATTTTCATTTATCTTTCTAACATCAAATTCAAATTGTATTACTTGATCAATTATAAACTCTTGGCTGTGGCAGTAAGACAGCTCTGAGAGAATAAATAAAAATACAGCTGTGGACCTGGTTGCTCTCCAGTCACAGCTCCTCCCTCGCAGGCTCGTCCCGAGGTTCCCGGCTGGCAGACGCAGCGACACTCGGAGCCCGTCAGCAGCGGCTGGCCGTTGTTGCGGCAGGGCCGGCAGTGGCAGGGGTGCTCCTCCGCCAGGTACTCCTCCGTCGCTCTTCTCAGGTGGAGCTTTATCAAAGCAGCACACCGAACCTCCTTCACCAGCTCATACAGGGGGCGCAGCTGCAAAAACAAAGTTCGGTTTACAATTTATTATTGGACACGTGCGTGTAGAAAATGCAAAGAATAGAAGGTGCCAAGAAAAAAAATGGTTTTTGGCGGCCAGAGGTAGCAACGTAACAAAGTGAAATGTTTCTGTCCTTTAATTTCAATGTTGAATGTTTGAAGTAATTATTGGTATATAACAATTTTTAAATCATGTCATAAAATTTGTATACTGGCATCTGCCTGCCAAATCAAAAAAATGATGATAGTGTTTTTGTCTGCTGCAATGCAGACTGCAAACTAGCTCAGATAACTAGGTTACTAGATACAGTAGTAACTTAGCATACCAAGGCTAATATCATCCTTGTATAACTCTAATAATTCTATTTAACTAGATGATGTTACAATACAAAATGTATGGCAATCAAGAATAAGGAAATACAGAAAAAAATTCAAACAAGAGCTTGAGAATCAATCAGTCCATCAGTAAGATGTGCTGCGCTGTCATACCTTCTGGTCTATGACTTGAGGGAAGTCTTTGACAGAGGAGGCCCAGCTGTCATAGACTTCTCCATTAGCTTCTGGGTTTTCCAGATCCAGAACAGTCAGAGCGCCTATGAAGGCTGGATCTCCACCAAAAATGTTGACCTTGATGGGCATCTTGTTGACATTGTGCCCTGTTGACAAATGACAACAGAAGCTGTTTAGCTCAGTTTACTGCGTGTGACGGTCAAGTTTGATTTCATCTATTCAAACCCAGACTTGACCAAAACTTAAACAGTGCCCACAATATGACGGATTTCTTTGACCCTCCAGGATAAACTTTTAAAAGTGAAGGCTTTCACTCACCATCGCTGGATGACAGAGCTTTTGTCAGTTTTTCACAGACTGTTTTCACTTTCTTCCTGAAGAAACGACGTTTCACCTTTCTCCAACATCTCTGGTATTCAATATTTGTCACACCTTTAAAAGGCAGAACACAGAAACCATGTCTTTAAAAACACGCTCAAGATGCTCAAATTATCACTATTAATTGCAATTGTTAAACGAGACACAATTACATATTTCACACCTTCTGTTGTTATCAATGTAAATATTTTTTACTTACTTCATCACTTTCCTCGTGGCATAATTTCAACTTGTTCAGAAGCGAAACTTAATTGTAGATTACTTCCAAATAGTCAATGCAAATTCAAATTATTCCCTAAAAATATTATGCCAATTATCCCTCTTCACCTTTTGGGTATATAAAAGCACTTCAACCGCAATAATATTCACATTAAAGTTCTTACTGTTTGAAGCGAACGCCTGGCGGTCCAACTCCAACAAGGCCTGGTACTCTCCTCCGAGTGAGCCCTCGGAGATGTAGTGCGTGCCGTACGTCTGCAGCAGCTGGCGGTAGGCAGAGTAGTCGTACGTGAGCGGCAGCGAGGACAAGGCCTTCCAGAAGCCTTCGGCCAGAGTAAGGTACTCGGGGGCCGAGTTTTGGAACTGCGCCAGCTCCACTTTATTCTTCAGGATTATCAGTTTGTAGGCCTGGATGACAGGTAGGATAATAGGTTATTTTCTGGATAATTAACCCAACTAGTGGCAGAGGCTAAAGAAGTAATACGTGATTTGTGAGGTTGGATCCTCACCTTATTGTCAGTCAGCTCTTTGTGGAAGGTGCGGCGGTCGTGTCCCACCAAGGAGTTGGCCTGGATGTGCTGCACGTAGGACCACGAGCTCTCGTACGATTCGTCGCTCTCTTCATTGTCGACCGTCACCTGCGGCACAAGGAGAGGCGACAGCGTTTTCCTTTCGATCCACCACTTTGGTCCGGACTGAGCTGCTGTTTCCAAATGTTCCTGTGAGCCGGCACTCGTGGCACCAGGACCCAAACGCAGTTGTGTTTAATGTCATTCCTGCTGTGACTAACTAAAATGACACAAGTGAACATGACCGCTGAACGCACATTTCGCTCACCTCAAAGTTGTACCTGAGGATGCTCTGCGGCAGTCTGTAATAGACTTTATGGTCCCCGCTGAACACCTTCCTGCACTGCCCTCCAAAGATATGCGTGTTGATCACTCCCGCTCTCAGCGTCCCCGTCAACACGTCATACCTGTAAAACACGGCACAGCGGATATTAATTACCGTTTAATTTCCTAGTTTCCAGGTGGTGGAATTGTAGCTACTCACCCTCTGCCTGTGAAGTCAGAGTTGGGAGGCGTTTTGTCAAGGTCACATGAGTAGTGGCTGTCGTGGTCACAGCTTCTCTCATCCAGGCCGTCGTCACAGTCCTGGTCTCCATTACACACCAGAGAGTGGCTGATGCACTGACCTGCATTTCAAGAAAGAGTTTTCATTCCACATTGCAAGAGACATAAGAGAAAAAAAGTTTCTTCGTTAATTATATCTGTAAAGTCGGGTCCAAAGGTCTGAGAGCGTCTGAGATTTTTTTGGACCCCACTGTATATACAGTAAAGTCTACGTTGCAACATACCAGAGGTGCAGCGGAATCTATCTCCGCAGCCTGTTTCCAGGGGACATCTTTTCTGTGGAACACACGGTTGTGTTTGTGTGGCTTCTCCTGAACACGGCACACCCCCAAACTGCGCATACACCTCCACGTGGCGAGTACGCACCTGGAAAAAAAAGGCGATTACACACGTTTAATGAATTCAAGGAAAAAGACCAAAAGCGGTGACGAGAAGGCTCAAAATGTGTTTACTGTTGTTGTTCTAATGTAGAATTCAGGGCCCCAGTAGAAGGCAAACAGTACACTGGATGTTAGATCATCCCTGTCACTCTCTTTCAAGTCCAAAATGACCACATCTTGTGCGTGTGTGTGTTTGTGTGCATTGAAGAACCTTTGTGCTGGTGCAGCCATCACACTCGGACCACTCGCCATACGACCCCCATCTACAGTTCACAGGCTGCTGACAGCTGAGAAAGAACATCGACGTAATTGACACTGATGTAATATTTTGCTCGTGAGAAATAAAATTAGTCTAAAGTATCTTAAGCCAAGAGAAAAATTACAATACCAACCAAACTGGAGACAGAGAGATGAGCAGCAATGCCAAAAAAGACAGAGCTGCAGCCAAATCCAACTGGGAAAATAAACAAGACTTTTTAGTCGATTATACTGGCAAAAAAGAGACATAAAAATAAAATAAAAACAGATAAAAATAATAATAGAACTTCTTCATATATTAATTGCACCAAATGTGAGCGGTAAATGTGTTGTGATGTTTACTGCACCTTCATGATGAGTTCTTCAGAGTTCAGCCTTCTCCTCTGATCCCGCACAGTAACATTCAGGGTCATATACCCGGCGGTGTGGGGAGGATTACTCAACACAACCCAAAGTTCAGGAATTTCCCCCGATGAACAAACTCTTATTATCAAGTGTGAACAATCAGAGTAATACGGCCTCTGTCCACTCGATGAGTCACGAACGGGGACCCAGTGTTCTTTTCCACAGCTTCGGTCCAAATCCGGTTTCTTTAATCCCTTAATCTGCAGTCAGTTATGTCCAATGACAAAGTGTTCTTATTGTCATTTTTTAAAGTTGATCATTATGTTTACTTTGAGTGCCGAAGGTTACTAAACAAAGCATGATGAAATCTGCCGTTTAGTCAGAACGGCCTGGATTGTGCTGTCAAGACTGTTTGTCCTCAGTAAAGAGGATTAGGGGGGAAACCAGAAAAATCCCCACTTGGCCTGAATTGTAATGCTTTTTTACACTATCTAATGCAGTGTGAATGCAAAGCATGACAGTAACTTTCACATATTCAGCTGCGACACCTATTCTACGTCACTTGTTCTGGGGCCACTGTCCAAACTCCTGAGTGTGTAATTTTGTTTTTGTAGCGTTTTCCTGGCTATGCAAATTTGAGTGTAGGAGCCCGTGATCCGATTGGAACGTTCTATTATTGGGGGTGTTGCCGACCATGCTCCTGTTGCTGATTGGACAGGCACCTGGTCAAGCGAAAATTTGGTGATTTGGAGGAGAGCGGCTACATTTCCTCGACAGCCTGGCAATCAGAGCTTGTCTGTCAGCCCAGTTAGACAAGGAAGGTGCATGTTAGAAAATATACAAACAATGCCTATTAATAACTTAACAATACATATCAACAATACTATTTGAAATTATTAGAATACTGTTAGATATATAAACTGTATTATACAGAACATCAAAATACCTTTGCTTGACCTATGCTGAAAGCTTCCCTATGTGTGGGTGTGCATCTGTGTGAACTCACCAGCACAGAAGCACATGGTGATGGGGACAGGTGGCTGAAAAGGGTGGTGCTGGGGGTGGAGGGGCCTGAACATCCAGTACCAGCACAGGTTGTGCTGGTACTAGGTGGACACAGACTGCTCCCAGTGGATCAGTGCTCTGCTGCAGTGCTGGGTCATCCTGGAATGGTCAACATCCTTGCTCTTGCTGTCACCAGCTCATATTTTTTGCAACACTCGACCTGTTTTCTTCTTTGTTACATAATTGCAAGTCACGACCTTTGACCTCCTCACTGCGTGTGGTTTTGCCGTTTCTCCAGACGCTCAAACTTTTGCTGGATATCACTCAGCTACATATCCAGAACGTAGGACGACAATGTCTGTGCGGAAGGACATGAAGACAAAGAGCTCATCATCATCGGTTTTCATACTCTTATCTCTTTATTTATCGGTGCCACGGTGTGTTCAGGGACCCGGAGCAGCCACCGACAGCCACCACAGCAGGAACAACAGAGCTTTTTGCAGGAATAAAAATAGGTTAAACAGAACTTCAAGAGATAAAACAGAGCATGTTGTTTAGCCTTTTTTTTTTTTTTTTTTACACATCAAAGTGAAGATCGTCACTCGTGTTCATTTTCTGAGTCAGCTCAGCTCAGATACCAACTCCAAACCACATTTCTGTCTCTTAGCATAATATTCAGATGCTTTTAATAACTCAAGGTTGTTTTATTACATATGAATATATTAACTAGAACTACATCAGTCTCTGGTTGTTTCGATACAGAAACCACATGCCATCTGATTTTTTTTTTTTTACCAGACCCTGTTTGCTCTATGAGGACAACCACATTGGTTTGACTCCAAAGCCTGGTTTTTCCCAAATTTAACTGGAAATGTTGTCATAGCAACAAGTCCTCAAGATCTCTTGGTGTCTCTGTGTTTAAAAGACCGAGGTAGCTTAATCAGAACAGGACTGTTTTTCCAGAGCCCTGCGTTTATTTGAAACTCTCATAAGTGCCAGGTGGGTGGGGTTTCCATCAGCCGCTCCACCGGGAGCCGAAGTATTAACTCCAAGTTTATCTGTCATTTCAAGATGTTTTGGGCTCCAACACAAACTAAATGATCATTTGGCAGCCGATACCTCTGCAGGAGGAAACCGGATTGAAGCAGCAGAGACTTTTTTTCTACGTTTGTGGGTGAATAAAACAACCTGAGAAACCTTCATTCAGTCAAGCTGTCACAACAAGTCCAGAGGGAAGGGAAACAAAACAAAGGGATTCATCGGATTGATGATTACATCAGCGTCTTATTGAGAATCAAATTGCACTTCATTAAAAAAAACAAAAAAAAACAACTTTGTTTCTATCTGGGTGTGAACTACAGTTGATCGTCGACACAGTAACATTCATACGTTTGATTTAGCCTCTGAGGAAGTTATAAATAGAGATGCAAACATGCAGAGTGAGGAAGGGAAAGGGAAAAAGACTGACAAAAACATAAATATGTGAAATTAAAGAAAGCAGAGTGAACAACAAATATAAGCTGACAAACATTTTCCAAAAATCTTCCACGACAGGAGAGCGAGCGAGACACTGGGGTCAATTCTAGGTTTTTTTCAAGGTAACTTTTTCCTATTTATTAATTTTTTTTAAACCTTTTGTAATATTGTATCGGTGTTCAACAAATATTATTATTCAGGTAGTAGTAGTAGTAGTAGTAGTAGTAGTAGCATCAGCAGCATTTTTCCATTTTTGAACGTTTAAATTTTTTTTGGGCTCTGTTTTCCTGCCGCAGGGGGGTGACGGGAACTGGCCTCGGGACGGCTGAACAGCTCGGGGTCGCGCTGGGGTCATTCGCACCGAAAACCAAAACCGCCTCAACCGCTGACATCGTCTGTAACGCTTCTTGATGTGTATGGTAACGCCGATGTTTTCCTCCTTGCTGTGACGTGAAGACAGTTCTGTCTGGAAACGCTGATGGGCGACATTCCCAAAGGAGCTGCCTCTATATTGCTTTTTTATGCAATTGGAACACTGAAAAAAAAAAAACCCTCTCACTCTCTGACTTTGTTGCCTATTGCTGAGGGAGTTGCCCATCACCGTTGCCACCAGAACTGCCTTGAACAAAAGTGAATCCAGTTTAAAGGACTTAAATTGAAATCAGAGTGAACCAGGAAGAGGATGACGCCGTTGAGGTGGTTTTGGTCAACAGTTTCCTGTTTGGTCTTCAGGAGGCACTGACTGGCTGCAGAGGCGGGCAGGGGGAAGAGCTGCCTTCCTGTCGGGACGACAGGACACTGCAGGTGTTCAGACCTCCTCCTCCTCCTCCTCCTCCTCCTCCTCCTCCATCCGCTGACGTCGCCCCCTCCTGGACGGTGATGGTGGTGGTGGTGGTGACGACGTCTTCATTGTAGAGGCGTTTGATGCCGTCGTAGAAGTCGTCCACCTCCATCTCCTCCACCTGAACACACGCACAGACTTGCGGTTACTCTCGATTACTGTCAGTCCATCACCTGGTGTCTGCCGTGTCAGAAAATAAAAAAAAATATCTTGCTACGATGAATAAAAGTAGCAAACATTCAGTTTTGAATGGCTGGAACAAAAGAAGTTTGTCTTTTTGCTTTTTTGCTACGCTGTCCATCGACTCATTTTTAAAGTCGTGAAGTATTTCGGTCTCCCTCCGTGATGCTGAGAGGCTGACGGTGTTACCTTGCGCTTGGCGGAGGCCTTGCAGCGCAGCGTGACCTTCTGCAGGTGGTTGCGATGGTGGAGGTTTTTGGGCGGGGAGAGCAGAGCTGGGATGCTGCTGTCGGTGGAGGAGAAGACGGAGCTCCACGGCGGCGGAGTCCCCTCCTCCCCACCGGCAGGCGGCGGCGGCTGGGCGGCGGAGGCGGTGGCGAAGGCGTGGTCCCTGGAAGACTCGGTGGTGGAGGTGATGGTCCCTGGAGAGAAAAAAAAAAAAGGAACAGAGGTACTTTAAAAAAACTACTTGTAGTGACTTCTCCACTAAAAATTAGGGTTCAAAAATCTCAATACAACATGTTTTCAATTTATGCATTCTTCATCCTTGTGAAAGCCTACATTACCCATAATGCAAGTCAACTGCCAACACTTTTATCGAAGCATAATCTCAAGTATACGGCTCCCCCTCGTGGCCCTAAAGGCGTAAACTTTTTTCATGTGTAGCCAAACTCCTCGGAACACAGACTTCGATGGGTAAAATCTGTGGCGTCGCCCTTTAAACGTACCCAGTGTACGGCAGGGGAGTGTAGCGTCCTGCGGGGTGGCTTGGCTCGGTGGGGGTTGGTAGATGTAGACAGTGTTTGGAGGAAGGGAAGCTCTGAGTGCGGACAGGCTACGAGCCACCAGCTCCCGACTCCTGATCAACTCAGAGCTGTCGATCTGCAAGAGAGGAGGAGGAGGAGGAGGAGGAGGAGGAGGAGGAGACGAAGGAGACCAACAGGGATTAAATGAGACAGGCAGGGACACAGCAGACGAGAAAGATAATTCGATTTCTTATAGAAGGTGTGAGGGTGTTGCAGTGCCGGTAGTTCAACATGCTGATGATGTAACAGTGTTTAGAAAGCTCTTCAGCTGTGGTTTGCTACCATGATGTCATCCAGCTCCTGTTTTAAATAATCAGTTGAAATAATAATTTGCATAACAAATATGCGGCAAACCGTTACTCAATCTATTTAATCCAATCTTATATACTGCATTTTGCCTGATTCATGTCCAACTGGTTTGAACATTAATTGCATTGATTGAACATTGATGTTGCTCTGGACAGACAGGTTGATTATTGATTATTAGGCCTCTGTGTCAAACTGACAGAACAGTTACATCATCATGGTGCTCTTTTCTCCCGCCGAGTGTTGATGAACATCTGCTTCACAGCAGCGCCCCCCGGAGGCTGCACGCCCTTACTACAGGACAGAGTCAGGGACAACGCGTGAGGGGACGCGGGACCGGTATTGAT
>JAFBJZ010000741.1:0-12738 GCA_016785225.1 Psettodes erumei | reverse complement strand
TCAACAGATATGGCACTCTGGGATGACAACCAAAACATGGTACAGGTTTGTAACATGTCATTCAAATCGCGAAAGAACGTCTTCTCATAATTGTGATCTGGCCCTATTGAGACATGTGCCGTGCAGTGTAAATGTGCAGGTTTCATGAAAATGGCAGAAGGAGTGATGCAGGTTTTAGCTATTTGTATCATTTCCTCGGCAATAGTAATGGGGATCTTTCACTGGTAAACATAAAGCGGAGTGTTTGGGCTGCGATGCACCAGTGTGTGTGTTGTTGGCTTTTCTCTCACGACCTTAAGCCCATCGAGAATAGATATGAGGCTAATTCTCAATCTAAGCATCAGATCCCGACCTAGGAGATTAACTGGACAAACTGGGGATAGCAAAAAAACATGCTTAGCAGATGCAGTGTCTCCATTGATTGTATTAGAACATGACAAAGGTACCGTAATTTTTTCTTTCACAGCGGAGCCACATGCACCTTGCGACCACCCGAAAAATCCGCTCATCTTTGTCGGCCTAGGCATTGCTCTCTAACAACAGAATGCATTGTCCCTGAATCAACCAAAAATTTCAGTTCCTTTCCACAGATTAATAAAACCGTTTCGGGCAGTGTTTTAAACGACTCAGTCATACTTCGTATATGTGGCTATCGGTGAGGGCTGTGTTGCTTCTTTTCTTTCTAAATGATGTATGGCATTGTTCAATAGCTGCCACGGACTTGCTGTGGATGTAGCAGGTGCAGTTAGTGCAGCAAGCGCTTCTTCATTACCAGCAGCAGTGTGTGTGTGTTTCACTTCCCTTTTTGTGTGGATCGTGTTCCTGGTGAGCTGTCTCCTCCCCACGTGATCCCCTCCCCTCCTCTCAATCGGAGGACATTCTGGGCTGATGAAAAGGGCCTCTTTTTTCAGGACATTCATGTGCCCAGTGGCCTTCTTTGACGCAGTGGAAACATGCTGTGGATCCACCAAACCATCCCTGGCGCCCATGGCCTCCCCCTCTTCCTCCTCTTCCTCTGCCGCGTCCTTGACCTCTTCCCTGGCTTCTCGCACCAAGTTCGCCTGCTACTGCCTACAGCATTGTCAGCTGGGCTTGGTGGGTCTGTTTCTCTTTGCAATCTCCTTCTCAGATCTTCTTCGCTCTCTGAACTTTCTGTGCATGTTCAGCATGTCTCTTGACTTCCGTCAATCTGGCGTCATCCAGGCCTATGCAGCTGTGTTCCTGGCTGCCTTGATGGGGGACAGGAGTCCGTTGAGGAAGCACTGGCGGAGGTGAACCTCCCAAGTTCCTGCTTCGGCACCTCTGCCTTGTAGCTTCAGGAATGCCGCTATTCTCATTGAAGGTTTGTAAGAGATGGTGATAGTAATCACCCACGTCCTCATCTGTCTTTTGTTTGCAGGACATGATCTTTGACATGTTAACGCGGTCGGGGAACACTTGCTTGACGGTGTCGCAGATTTGAGTTATTGTCTGTCTGTATGCAGCGTTGTCTGGATGCTGCCAGTTCGTATTGACCACTCGGTCTTCTTCCTGGCATTGGTGCTTGAACTTCCCGTAATCCGTCGGGCCAAGTTTCTTCATCAGGAGTTGATGGAGTTCAGGAATGGTAGGGTGGAACTCTTTGCAAAAGTCACCCAGGGCTGCAGCGAACTTTGACCCTGACGCCTTATGGTTTGGCAGACGTTCCAGGGCAGCAGTTGAAGAAGAAAATTACATTTACAATACACATTTCTGTGAAGGAACATTTGCCTTGACATGTCTGGGGCAGATCCAGCCATATGTTGATCTCATGTGTCTCCTGTGATGGCCCAGGTTGGGCGTGGCTTTCCGGTTTGCCTCTCCCTCTCTTCTCCCTTGCCCCCAGGCGGTGACAGGAGACGTGGCTGGTCCTTGACAGGCAGGCGAGGCACACCTGGAGCTCATCATCAGGCAATCAACACACCACCATAAAAGCCCTGCTTCCCCTACACTCGGGAAGTGCCAGTTGATTGCTTGCAACATCCCGCATTCCTCGTTCGCCTCAACCACTTCTACGTCCTTAACCACAGTTCCGAACTCGGCTGCGTCCTTGACCACAATCCCAATCACGTCTACGTCCTTAAACCACGATCTCGACCATGTCCACGTCCCTGAAGAGTCACCGCCAGCACGCATCAGGAATACCCTTGCGCTGATTTCCTCGCTTGAAATCAATAAAAACTTGTACCGTGTGCCTCTGGTCTCCTGCACTTCTTCGTCCAAAAACACCACCGTGTCATCTCCACCCCCTGTTGATCAGGGTTTCCTGATGTCACTACCTGGGTGTCACACCTTTGTCCTTATGTTCCTTTGTCCCTGACCATGTCTGGGAGCCGTCTCTGTCCCCTAGTGAGTTCACCCTCTTGTGTAAAGTTGCCCTTTGTCTGACCAATATACATCCACTATACGATCACAGCATGAACTGGCTGCAACCACACCTGGGGAGAGGGTATATCTATGCTCTTGGTCCTTCACTCAGGGTCAGTCTCTGTGAGTCTCTGTCAGTCTCTGTCAGTCTGGGAGTCAGTCTCTGGTCTCAGATCCACTCTGTGTCGGTAGGCTCACCATGACCTGGAACTCCAATAAACTCACAGCACCTCAGCAAACTTGTAACAAGACTTGGATTGTTGTTTTTTTCTTCAACACAGTCATGTCATTTTCTGTCTGATGGTCTGAACACCATAGCTGGACCCTCTTGTCCCATAAGGGTGATCATAGGCATCTGTGAGGTTTGCGGCTCGTCCTCATTTTCCATTTTGTCTTTTGTAACGTGTTCGGGCAGAGATGGGGGTGGAGGCCGGAACTCTTCCTGAGGATGACGAAGGTCTTCCTTCTTCCTCGCTCTCGTCGTCTTCATAACGCAATCTGGAACTCAACCCTGTGCCATGGGTAGAGGCCAGAGATGTTGCTTGGCCTGTAGCTGGCTGCCGTTGGGGGGGAGGGTGGCGGAGGTCCTTGGTGGTGGTTATATGGTGGTGGGGTCGGGGAGGGAAGCACTAAGGTCAGAATAAGGTCACACAGACAGTTATGCTGAAATTTTCCATTACACTGCCGATATTGACCTGAAATGTTAACAGCCAATTTGCACTGTTATTATTTTATTCCAGTCTTTTTATTCTATTCTGTTTTTCATTTTTTTTACTGCCTGTCCAGCTACTGTCCACCTGTTTTATTCTTTTTTTCATACTTGTCTCTGTCGTCATCTTTTAATGTGTAACTGTGGAATTTTTCAACGTGTATTATCTAATTTTTCACTTACCTGAGTAGAACCCGAAATTCCACTGTATCATGTACAATGACAATAAAACTTCTATCTATTTATCTATTCTTATTTAATAAGAAAATAGTTGACTCGAGATAACATTACAGTACAAAGAAGTTATTGTGACATTGTAGTTTCCCTTATTAAAACATTGTGTATGCACACCGCAGTGTGTAGGAGAAAACACAACATATAAGAGTGGAGCTGAATGACAATACAGCCATACAACAGGGATTTATTATCATGCCTCCTACATTACTGTAAGATGTTCAATTAGGACAAGTGAAGAGAACTGCTCTGGATGCAGAAGTATTCTGCAGTATTCACTGTGTGAACACAACTTGTTAAGGTCCTTTCTAAATAGGTGATTATCTGGCAACAACCACTGAAGTCCCTCTTAACCAATGGGATTAACTGTGTTTTTATCTCACTCCACAGGTGAATTTTACAACAAATGAGATTCTCACAGAACCTGTTCTGTCAATAAGATATATTTTATAATATTTAATAAATAGAGCTTTATCTGCAGATAGGAACATTTTTTTCATTTTTTCATGAATCTCAAAATGACCATATACAATACAAAGTCAACAACCTGATATACAATCAGACAAAGTCAACAATTTGACATTATTAGTTTGATAATGAGACATAATCAGACTCTTTTCCAAACTATTTGACATTAATTAGTATATAATGAGACATAATACAACATAATAATTATGATCCAGCCGACATTGTTTTCACTGATGAGACACAGTTGTGATGAAGAGCTTTCAAAATAATATTATCTGACAAATATACATATCAAATTATCATATGTAACATGATTTCTTTGTGTACTACAGGGTTCAATTCCAGTTCCACTCATTTCCTTTTTGCATGTTGCGAATGGATCAAATTAGTGGCAAAATATTTAACATTCTTTTGTTTCTGAGTATTACTGAGCTGACTTCTATTACTACATTCATCGTACATGGTGAGGGAATAACATTTTATTAGATTTCCTTTCTTTATCTGCTGATATCAATTGGGCGGTGATAAAATAATTTCGTCATATGAGGAGTATAATATAGAATCTTGTTGTTCTGATCCCAGAAAAGGTTATCTATGCTTTAAATTATCTCAGGTTAATCTCTGTAAATTCATCCATGATGTTATCAGTAAAAACATGTCCCACCTCCAGCTGGAACAAAATGCTGCCACCAGTGTGTTATTAACCAGGAGGAAATGTAACAGAGAGAAGTGTAAATACAGCTCTAAGAGGAGACGGAGAGATTCAGGGAGGAGCTGAGCTGTTTCTTAACTGTAGAAGAGAGAGAAACTTCCTTATTCAGAGTTCAATGTACAAACCATGAACATCACCTTTATTCAACATGCTGTCACTGTATTACTCTGTGATTTCTCTACTGTTTCTGTTCACTCTAACAGGTATGTTAGAATTTTCAGCACAAAATACTTTCATTTCAATAATATCTGAATGTGAATTGTTTGTTGAGTCTTTTACATCATGAAATAACAGTTATATTTCCTTCAGGCATCAACTGTGAAGAACTGACTCCAGTCAACACTGAAGAGTTCAGTTTAGAAGGCAGCACCATTATTCCATCCTACAAATACCCCAAACTGCCATCAACTGATTATTTCTTCTGGTATCGACAATATCAGGGAAAACCACCAAAGTTCATCATCTCGCACTCTGCTTCAGGACAACTAATGTCAGATCCAATCCCTGGACTGAAGATTAATGTGGAGAAAAACCAGATCAACATGAACATCTCCTCTGCTGCAGTGACAGACTCTGATGGGTACTACTGTGCTCTGCAGCCCACAGTGACAGGAAACACCAAAACTCTTTACAAAAACCTCTGGAGCAAAGAGAAAACTCCACAACATCTACGAGAGGGAGTCACACACTGTTACACTTCAGAGGTTTCTTATGATCCAGTCTTGAATCATGTCTCTGATGAGACACAGTTGTGATAATGAGCTTAAAAAATAAAGACCATTTGAAGCTCCACCTTCTCACAACAGAGGTGGTTCCTCAGCTCCTCAACTCTTTGATTCCAGTTGTGAACATCAGACCAAACACCACTCACAAAACTACTCACAACTTAATCTTTTCTTTTTCTAATCTAAGTCTTTAATGAATCTCAGAATGATCATATATAATACAATGAGTCAAGAACCTGATTGATTTATCTGAATCTTTTCCAGGCTATTTGACATGAATAGGTTGTTGGAGCACCCTTTGTTGAGTTTGCCTACTAAAGGCAATAATTATTGGTGTTTGGCTATCTGAAATAATTAATAATTATTATTAATAATAATGATTATTATTATTAATCATTAAATAATTGGATCTAATACATTAGATCACCTCAGGGCACCACCCTTTTGACAAGGGAAAGATAGCCAATTTATTAAATCAATCTCATAAATAGTACTAAATTGTCAATTTGGAACTCGGATTAATAATTAGAAACAAAATGACCAGATTAACAACTAGTTTAGGTAGAAGGAATTTGGAGTTCTTGACCTGGAATTCACTCTTGTGCAACATTAAATAGACAGCAGGTATGTTTAATAATCATTTATTAACAAGAATAAAAGAAAAGGAAACATATAATCATATACATCTATTTCTACAGTGTACTTTCTACAGGTGTGTGGAGGCCCTGAACAAAGAAGATGTGGAGGCACTCAGACCATGTGTGTGTGTGTGTGTGTGTGTTTCATGAGGTGCCAGGTTAGAGGAAGGATGGTTAGTTAGCATGCAAGCATAACCTAACTAACATCTACTTAACAATGTGGCAGAGCCAACTATACAATAACCTGTCTACCAAACTGATCACAACACTCAGTAAACACAAATACATCAAATCACAGTTCTTGATTTATCTTTAGCTTAGCTTATTTTAGTATGACTAGGCCCAGTTGGTGTTACCAGTTCTGGTGTGAGAGACACTCTCTCTGGTGTGTTGCTCCTTTGGCTGGCGGTTCCTGACTGGCCAAGCTGAGAGAGTTGGAATTCCGATGTTGGAAGGCAGTCTTTGCTGTGCGGTCCTAATGGCAGATGCTGGAGGGAAACTGGCCGCTCCTTTGACGTAGTTGGTTAGCAGCTCGGTGCTAAGTCGCTGTGTGGCTCCTGTTGTATGGAGGATTAGCCTACAAACCTTGTGTTTGTTGACTAATGGAGTTTGTTTGCTGGATCTTGATTGTTCCTCAGCAGGCTCTTGCGTCGCTGCTGTGAGGAAAGGTCTGAGGATCTGCTTTGGTCAGCAGGCTACCTCAGATGGCCAGCTGCAGCTGCACAGCTGGGGGTCCCTGGAGAGTGGATCCAGGGTGAGAAGAGGAGGAAGAGAGGTCGGAAGAGTTGGAAGAGAAGAGCTTGGAGAAGAGAGCGAATAAAGGCTGAGCACAGCCTTTATATGACTTGATGACCTCAGAGGTCACATTCCACAGTCATCCAGTGGTGGCTGCTGGATTGGATTTCACACCTGGAGGATTGTGGGACTTGAAGGTTCCGGTGCTTTCCTTTGTCTCCAAGACAAAGAAAACCATGTGGTTGAAACTTGGTTATGCGTGGTGAGCCTCCATTGCTCACGACCAGGTTCAGGTCCCAACAAAGTATATAATTATCCACAACAAATCAAAATAATTATAATCAAGTCAAGATTCTTTTCACTGATGAGACACAGTTGATGAAGAGTTTTCAAAATAATATTATCTGACATATGAGTCTCGTCCATCTGACACTCTTTGGTTCCATTTGTTCGCATCAGATAAAACACAACTCTCACCTCTGTAAACATGGAGAAACTTGCTTTAGTCATTATAAAACAACAGAAAATGATTCACTCATGACAAAACTCAGAGCGATGGTTCATGCAACTAGAAAGTTTGTTCCACAGGAAAAATAACAAACCATTGAAATCAAGAACATTCTCAGAGATGATGTGACACTTTCCAGTGTGGACAAACGTGATTACAGTAGATGACAGATTCAGCTGGATATGTTTCACACATTTTCTGTATGCACAAATAATATCAATCAATTCAACACATGTTAGTTCAACATCTGAAAAAGGTGACGATAGGGCCCCGCCCAGTGGAGTCCAAATCAACCAATGAGGAACTAAAGGCACAATCTGCTGGTTGTTGAGGAGAAGGTTAATGCAGCCGAGAGGATGTTTAGTTTTATCATTCTGCTCCAGTGGAAGAACATTATTCATCTGCTGTCTGTATGGTTTCAACAACTGCAAAGACATGATGCTTCATCTCCTTTTGGTTTTTGCCTCACTTAACAGGTGAGTTTAACAACAACACAAGGTTTATTAATAATTAATCACATGATTTTTACAGGGGACATGCAGGAATTCCAGAAATGCAAACAGAAACTGAAGAAATGTTAAATTGCACAACACCAATCAAACCTAAACTGTGTTTTAAGGAGTTCTTTACAATCAAGTCATGATGTCAGCTACAGTTGAGCTGTTACTGTACACAGATGAACACTGTACAGTAATAATTCCCACTGTGTTCTTCTCTCAGTCTCATGGACAATGTTCATCTCATGGCTTCATTTTCTCTACTTTATCCAGGATTAATATCTGAAGACAAAATCTTTCCTGTATGGGATGAAGTCTGTGGTAGAGAAGGAGTACTCTGACACTCTGACCTTCAGGCACCTCAGTTTATAGTGCAGAAAGGAACAAAGGGGTCCACATCTCAATATAACCACACCTGACTATCCGATTGACTGTGGTTACAGCTGCGAATGAAACATCGTGGGAGGATTCAGATGAGCAGAGAATCCACATCAGTGACAAACTCACTGGATGATGATTAAACAGAAGACACTAATGAAAACAAATGAGCTGACACTGCCTTTAATCCTTTAATCATACACTGTGGGTCATTAGGCTACAATGAGCTGCTTCCATTGTTCAGTATCCTTGGAAGCATGTAGAACTTCACACAAAGTACACACTGAAGCATTAACTTATACAAGTTGGAAGCCACAACTGACAGTCACAATGATACAGGCTTGTAAATGAGCCCTGACACTGTGATCAGGCTCCTCCTTCTCATCCACCAACTCAGTGCTGATGAAGACGAAACAGAGAGATCACAGTCTTCACTATACTTACTGCATCTGACAGGTAATCAACACTGGAGATATGATGCCTCTGTTCATCTCAGTGCTGCTGGCTGCTATTAGCCTTGGTATGAACACAACTCTGTTTCTCTGGTATCAATCCAACACTGACATGATTCTTTAACTGCACACTGAGACTGTTTGTTGGTGTTTTACAGAATGCAGAGCACAAAAAGAAAACGTACTGCAACCAAAAGGAGATGTGTCTGCTGCTGAAGGAGAGGCAGTTACACTTGGCTGTCTATATGACAGCAGTTCAACAAATAATTATCTCTTCTGGTACAAACAGGATGGAAACAACAGTCCCAAATTCATCCTGAGCCGCATTAAACTGGATGAAGGGAACACAGCAGATGACTACAGGGAGAGATTTTCATCAACTCTGAATTCCACCTCAAGATCAGTTCCTCTGAAGATCCAGAAGCTCCAGTTGTCTGACTCTGCTGTGTACTACTGTGCTCTGCAGCCCACAGTGACAGGAAACACCAAAACTCTGTACAAAAACCTCTGGAGAAAACTCCACAACATCCACTAGAGGGAGTCACACACGGTTAATCTTCAGAGGTTTCTGATGATCCAGTCCAGATTCTTGTCACTGATGAGACAGTTGTGGAGAAAAACTTGAACTAAAAATGATCATCTGACTTGAGTCTCCTCCTACTGACTGGAGAAGTGGTTCCTTTGCAGAGAACTGTTTTATTCCAGCCTTGAACATTCGACCCAACACAAGTTACGACAACAATCACAATTTATTCATCCAGAATCTTCAATATTTAGTTTCAATATTTCACCTCTGTCAACATGGAGAAACTTGCTGCAATTTTGTGCTTTTCAACTCTTGTTGGTACGTATGTTTTAGAGAAGAAAAGTTGAAATATAAAGACTTTTCAAAGCATTACATAATAACTTTAGATATTTGTAAGATTAAGCTCACGATTTAACATTTCAAAGTGAAAATATTGGTAAATAATGTTATCATTACATCACTAATAACTGCTGATTTTACTGTTAACACATTCATGTGGTTCCATAACAATGTCTGTTTGATATTTATCAAATGATCAATATGTCACTGTGGAGCAGAACTCTGACTATAATGTTGTCTCTCACTAGGTAACAGCTTGGAAGATGATATTACTGCCAGCAGTGCTGAAGTGTTTTCATCAGAGGGCAGTACTGTTACTCTGTCCTGTCAGTATTCAGTGGAAGCTCAAAATCTGCAGTGGTATCAACAGGATCCTGGATCAGCTCCTCAGTATCTTCTCCTGATCACTGATACAAAAGAGCCTAATGTGGTGAGAGCAACACCTCCACACCCTCGACTGACTGCTCAGCTGAATGAGGAGAGAAATCGAGTCGACCTGCAGATCTCCTCTGCTGCAGCAACAGACTCTGCTGTGTACTACTGTGCTCTGCAGCCCACAGTGACAGGAAACACCAAAACTCTGTACAAAAACCTCTGGAGCAAAGAGAAAACTCCACAACATCCACTAGAGGGAGTCACATACTGTTACTCTTCAGAGGTTTCTTATCAGAATCAGAATCAGAATCAGAATCAGTTTTATTGCCAAGTAATTAGCATTACAAGGAATTTGTCCTGATTTGATGGTGCTTACATATAAATATAAAAGGAGAGACAAACATAAACATAGAATGAGCATAAACATGTGAAGTGTGCAAATAAACATAAACCTGAGCATAAAAAGAAAAAGCTGTAACATATATTTACACAGGTAGTGCAGGTAGTGGTGTGAAGAATAAAGTGTCCAGTGAAGGGGTGGGGGTGTTAATATAACGCATATTGACTTGGTGGGGGTTGAACGTTAATATAACGTATTGGACTAAAACAGACTTAGGTTTTATTCCAGAGCCTGATGGCAGAGGGGTAGAAACTGTCCTTGTGATGGGAGGTTTTGGTCCTGATGGACCGCAGCCTCCGTCCAGAGGGGAGAGGGGAGAGTAGGCAGTGTCCGGGGTGGGAGGGGTCAGCAGCTATTTTCCTTGCTCTCCTCAGGGTCTTGGAGGAGTAAAGTTCTGGGAGGGAAGGGAGGTTGCAGCCGATCACCCTTTCAGCGGATCGTATGATACGCTGCAGTCTGCACCTGTCCTTGGCAGAGGCAGCAGTGTACCAGACGGTGATGGAGGAGGTGAGGATGGACTCAATGATGGCACTGTAGAAGTGGACCAGCATTGTCTGTGGTAGTTTGAACTTCTTCAACTGCCTAAGGAAGTACATCCTCTGCTGTGCTTTCTTGATGTGGGAGCTGATGTTCAGCTCCCACTTGAGGTCGGAAGCAGTAGCACTCCACAATGTCTACTGGGGAGTCACCCAGAATGATGGGGGAGGGTTCAACTGCGCTCTTCCTGAAGTCTATTCTCATCTCCACTGTTTTGGAAGCATTGAGCTTCAGGTTGTTATCCCTGCACCAGCTCACCAGGTGATCAATCTCCCACCTGTAGGCAGATTCGTCCTCATTGGAGATGAGTCCAATGAGGGTGGTGTCAGCCCCTCCCTGAACTTCAGGAGCTTGACAGAATGGTGACTGGAGGTGCAGCTGTTGGTGTACAGGGAGAAGAGCAGGGGAGAAAGAACGCAGCCCTGGGGGGAGCCGTGCTGATCGTTCTGAAGTCCGAGGTGTGCTTTCCCAGCCTCACGTGCTGCTTCCTGTCCGTCAGGAAGTCTGTGATCCACCTGCAGGTGGAGTCCGGCACGTTGAGCTGTGAGAGCTTGTCCTGCAGGAGAGTCGGGACGATTGTGTTGAATGCAGAGCTGAAGTCCACAAACAGGATCCTGACATAGGTCCCTGCGGAGTCCAGGTGCTGGAGGGTAAAGTGGATGGCCAAGTTGATGGCATCATCTACAGACCTGTTGGTTCTGTAGGCAAACTGCAGGGGGTCCAGGAGTGGGTCAGTGATGGATTTCAGGTGGGATAAAACCAGGCGCTCAGAAGTTTTCATAACCACAGAGGTCAGTGCGACAGGTCTGTAGTCATTTAGTCTTGTGGGTCCTGGTTTTTTGGGGACTGGGATGATGGAGGAGGCCTTGAGGCATGCTGGCACGTGGCATGTCTCCAGTGAGGTGTTGAAGATGTCTGTGAACCATGAACTATGATCCAGTCTTGAATCATGTCTCTGATGAGACACAGTTGTGATAAAGAGCTTTAAAAAAAAGATCATTTAAAGCTCCACCTTCTCACAACAGAGGTGGTTCCTCAGCAGAGAACTCTTTGATTCCAGTTGTGAACATCAGAACAAACACCAC
Organism: Psettodes erumei; assembly: GCA_016785225.1. Taxonomy (NCBI): domain Eukaryota; kingdom Metazoa; phylum Chordata; class Actinopteri; order Pleuronectiformes; family Psettodidae; genus Psettodes; species Psettodes erumei. The sequence goes on along the minus strand of JAFBJZ010000741.1, from coordinate 1,035 downwards.
TCACAAAACTACTCACAATTTAATCTTTTCTTTTTCTCATCGAAGTTTTTAATGAATCTCAAAATGTTCATATATAATACGATGAGTCAAGGACCTGATTATTTTATCTGAATCTTTTCCAGGCTGTTTGACATGAATAATTATATAATTATCCACAATAGAACATAATAATTATAATCAAGTCAAGATTCTTTTCACTGATGAGACAGAGTTGATGAAGAGCTCTCAAAATAATATTATCTGACATATGACTCTCGTCCGTCTGACACTGTTTGGTTCCATTTGTTCGCATCAGATAAAACACAACTCTCACCTCTGTAAACATGGAGAAACTTGCTTTAGTCATTATAAAACAACAGAAAATGATTCACTCATGACAAAACTCAGAGTGATGGTTCATGCAACTAGAAAGTTTGTTCCACAGGAAAAATAACAAACCATTGAAATCGAGAACATTCTCAGAGATGATGTGACACTTTCCAGTGTGGACAAACGTGATTACAGTAGATGACAGATTCAGCTGGATCAGTTTCACACATGTTTTGGATGTACAAATAATGTCAATAAATTCAACACATGTTAGTTCAACATCTGAAAAAGGTGATGATAGGGCCCCGCCCAGTGGAGTCCAAATCAGCCAATTACGAACCAATGGGGAACTAAAGGCACAATCTGCTGGTTTTTGAGGAGAAGGTTAATGCAGCAGAGAGGCTGTTTAGTTTTTTCATTCTGCTCCAGTGGAAGAACATTATTCATCTGCTGTCTGTTTGGTTTCAACAACTGCAAAGACATGTTGATTCACCTCCTTTTGGTTTTGTCTCACTTCACAGGTGAGTTTTACAACAAAACAAGGTTTACAGCAATTAAACTGATTGTTACAGGGAACATATATGAATTTGCAAAAATGAAATGATTATGCTGCTAATGATGATGCATGAAAATGTTAAAATTGAACCACACCAATCAAACCTAAACAGTGTTTTAAGGAGCTCTTTACACTGGAGTCATGATCTCAGCTACAGTTGAGCTGTTACT